>JBBGZY010001878.1:0-485000 GCA_037952925.1 Lithobates clamitans
AGGAGAGGGAAGCCGATCAGCGGCATCTCTTCACAGGGGACAGCTAGGTATGTAATCAGGGCACTGATCATCAGTGCCCTTATTACAATTAGTGCCCACCAGTGCCAGCAATGATTACACACCACTTCCAGCAATCAGTGCCCACCATTGCCACCAATCAGTGCCCACAATTGCCACCAATCAGTGCCCACAAGTGCCACCAATCAGTGCCCACAAGTGCCAGCAATCAGTGGCCATTAGTGATGCCAGTCAGTGCTGCCTATCAATGCCACCCATCAGTGCCACCTATCCATGCCTCCTAACCGTACCCACCAGTGCTGCCTATTTGTGTCCAGTGCCCACCAGTGCCGCCTATCAGTGCTCATCAGTGCCACATATCGGTGCCACCTATCAGTGCGGCATATTCATGCCGCCTCATCAGTGCCCATCTGTGCTGCCTCATCAGCGCCCATCAGTGAAGGAGAAAAATTACTTATTTACAAAATTTACTGACAGAAACCAAGAAAAACTTTGTACGTGTGGTTTTTGGGGAGTAAAGTATGCCAAGTAGGGAGTTATTAGTAGCCACCATTGCAGGGTGTAGAAAAGAAGAGTAAGGATTGGAGGAAGCATGTGGGGTGGGGGGGGGGGGGGTAATAAGGCGTAAACCAAGGTCAATAGGAAAAGGGGGGAGCAGACTGGTGTGCAGGTAGATGGGTAGGAAGCACCTACCCTGGACACGTGATTGGTGGAAGAGGAGTATAAGGCAAGGTACACCCCGAAAGGAGCTGTTTAAATTCTTCTATAAATGTTTATTCCATTCAGTTGAACTAAAGACATGGAGTCTTTACCCTACAAAGAGCTAGTTGGCCCTCTATTAGCCAAGTATCCTTGACATGGTGGAGTCACTGGGGAGGAATTGGATACTTTTAATCGGGGCTTTTTTTTTTTCTCAGAGCATAGGTGTGGGTACTCTCTGTGCCCCGACCTACCTCTGAGCACCATCCCTTGTCTCCGCCCATATCCACCTCCTAGTGTCGCTGTGTTTTTAGGGAATACACCGAAAAGTTTAATTTTGTGCTGTTTAGTAATTTGTACAGATTTGGTTAATGATAATAAACCCCCCTCCCCTTCCCATAACAACAGATCACCACAGCAACAAGAGACCCTCCCCCCAGAAACAAAATATAGACCCCCATCAGCAACAATAGCTCCCACAACAGTCTTGAAGATCTGTGATGTGCTAGCAAATTTCTGCACTGTTCCCTCCACTCCAGTCTCAAATTACACTCAGCTTCCTGCTCTGTTAGTCAGTGTGTAACATCAGATCCCTGAACTCCTGCCTGCTGAGAAGAAGCCTTTGGTCTGTGTTAATAAAAACAGGTACAACTTATGTTCGGAGGATTTGTTTCATCTCTGATTATCACCTGAGGCCGGTCACTTCACTGGGTATAGGGAACGGTGTGCAATCTCATTCACGGGGTTTTCCCAGGATAGTGCTCCTTTGTTTACTACCATTTGCTCCTCCTGAGCTTGTTCAGTACATGCAGCATATAGCCACGAGATGGCGCTGTGGCCTTTGTTGTCTAGTATCCATCCTCCTGGAGGCAGCCGTTATACCCAGTTGAAGACTGACAGTGTCCCTCAATGGGTTACTACAGAGAAATTGATTTTTTACAAAGAACATAAAATATTTTTTTTAGGTACGGTAATTGTACGGATTCTCAGGTTATCCGGCTGTGTCACAGGCAGAGTGCTGAGTGAGAGACCCCTCCTGTCATAGATAGTCTGTATCCCCCCTCCCCCCCTTTCCTCCTATGTCTTCTTCAATGCCGGCTGGTCACCTGCAGTAAATGGAAGATTTACAGTTCATAGCTGATAATCCTCAGTGATGACATGAAGGGAGGATGATAGACCTGAAGCTGCAGACCTCCAACTGACTCCCACTATAGTGAGGACATCAAGCAGCTCTGTGTACTCAGCATGTGACATCCCGCCCGTCCTTGTGTCACCCGTCTCCAGCAAACACACCGATGATGTCTTCTGTTCTACTTGTTTATCTTCCTGCAATCATGGAAATTGATGCGATCGTCATCGCCATCGGAGTCAGGATAACTTTTATTTATTTATTTTTTATTTAAAGGTTGAACTGGATAGATGAGAGTCTCTCTTTGTCTTGTGTAACTGTGCACAAAATGTATATAGCTCTGACATATACCGCAGTGCTGTACAGAGAACACTGAGCCAGTCACATCCATCTCTGTGCCAGAGGAGCTTACACTCTAATGTCCCCCCCCCCACAGTCACACACACCATTATTATTATATACCGTACTTATATAGCTCTGACATGTACTGCAGCGCTGTACAGAGAACACTGAGCCAGTCACATCAGTCTCTGTACCAGAGGAGCTTACACTTTAATGTCCCCTCACAGTTACAGTTATTTATATAGCTCTGACATATACCATAGTGCTGTACAGAAAACGATGAGCTAGTCACACTGGTCTCTGCACCAGAGGAGCTTACACTCTAATGTCCCCACCACATTATACCACAGTGCTGTACAGAGAACACCGGGCAAGTCACATCAGTGTTTGCAGTAGAGGAGCTTACACTCTAATGTCCCCACACAGTGACACACACCATTTTTATTATATATTTATATAGCTCTGACATATACCGCAGCGCTGTACAGAGAGCACTGAGCCAGTCACATCAGTCTCTGTACCAGAGGAGCTTACACTCTAATGTCCCCCACAGTTACACAGCTATTTATATAGCTCTGACATATACCATAGTGCTGTACAGAGAACGATGAGCCAGTCACACTGGTCTCTGTACCAGAGGAGCTTACACTCTAATGTCCCCACCACATTATACCACAGTGCTGTACAGAGAACACCGGGCAAGTCACATCAGTGTTTGCAGCAGAGGAGCTTACACTCTAATGTCCCCACACAGTCACATACTTATTATTATTATACATTTATATAGCTCTGACATATACTGCAGTGCTGTACAGAAAGCACTTATGTCACATCAGTCTCTGTACCAGAGGAGCTTACACTCTAATGTCCCACCACATTATACCACAGTGCTGTACAGAGAACACCGGGCAAGTCACATCAGTGTTTGCAGCAGAGGAGCTTACACTCTAATGTCCCCACACAGTCACACACACACCAATATTATTATATATTTATATAGCTCTTACATATACTGCAGTGCTGTCCAGAGAACACTTATCATGTTACATCAGTCTCTGTACCAGAGGAGCTTACACTCTAATGTCCCCCACCACAGTTCCCCCCCACACAAATGCAGATAAACAATATAAACTCTATGCAGATGGGGCCTTGATGGGAAGTGAGCCCAGGACCCCAGTGCTGCAGGGTCTCGGTGTTCGGTCACCATATCTGTTGGTTATAAATTCAGGTCGCCCCTCTCCGTTTATTTTCTATCTTCTCAGCAGTGTTGCTGCGTTTTGTATCCTGCTGAAAGGTGGAGATTCATATTCCGCAGACATGTCTGGAGCAGAGCTCCTGCAGCATTAAATAATAAATCTATATCCTTCTCCACACTTTTCCTTAATTACCTCTCTCTCTGAAATGTGTGTTTGCACACATTGCGGTGATAGACTGCGCCGCGCTTTATTAATTGTGCCGTATCTACCGGTAAGTGGTACGAGGCTGGCGGCGGTACACGCGGATTATCACACGCTGCTCTCTGACCTTTTACATGTAACACAAAGTATTACACCTTCTCCTAATGTTAGACGTTCTGTATATAAAGACCCGTTACTTCTTACTGAGCTGTTATTACCAGGTGCAGAGCTGGAAAGATGACGCTGCTTGGATTACGATGTGTTCATTAGTGTATTATTACACCAAGACCCGTGTCAAACACAAGGCCCGCGGATCACATTTCACATGGCCCTCGCACTTCACCTGCAGCTGCGGCACACCCTTGTCTCAGCAGTCGGCAGCAGAGAGGACAGAACTCCTCCACCAGATCCTGTGCTTCTCTGTGCAGCCGCAGAGAGGTTTTGTTTCTGC
The DNA here is from genome assembly GCA_037952925.1 of Lithobates clamitans. Taxonomy (NCBI): domain Eukaryota; kingdom Metazoa; phylum Chordata; class Amphibia; order Anura; family Ranidae; genus Lithobates; species Lithobates clamitans. Next base: position 4,037 of record JBBGZY010001878.1, read on the forward strand.
CCCCATCTCAGCAGTCAGCAACAGAAAGGAGGACAGAACTCCTCAACCAGATCCTGCACTTTTCTGTGCAGCAGTGGAGAGGATCGTTTCTGCCCACCCATCTCAGCAGTCGGCAGCAGAAAGGACAGAACTCCTCCACCAGATCCTGCGCTTCTCTCTGCAGCCACAGAGAGGCTTTTTTCTGTCCAACCCCCCCCCTCATCTCAGCAGCATAAAGGAGGACAGAACTCCCCCACCAGATCCTGCGGTTCTCTGTGCAGCCGCAGAGAGGCTTGTTTCTGCCCCCCCCCCCCCCGACCATCTCAGCAGTCAGCAACAGAAAAACAGAAAGTAGGACAGAACTCCTCCTACGGATCCTGCGCCCCTCTGTGCAGCCGCAGTACCCCATCATCCCCACCTCCCCTGGTCTCCGCATTCAGCAGACTCCGGACCCCTGCTAAAGCAGGGACTGGGACCCCTGCTTTAGCAGAACTCTGATGTCTACCCTGCCCTCCAAAGCAGCTAGACAAGCACAGGAAATGATGGCTCTGAAACCAGTACTTTCTATGGAGACATTAGGGGTCTATTCAACTCCTTATTTCTCCCCTGCCCTCCAAAGCCGATAGGCAAGCACAGGGAATGACTGCTCTGAAACCAGTACTCTTTATGGGGACATCAGGGGTCTAATAGACCCCTGATGTCTCCCCTGTCCCTCCAAAGCAGCTAGCCAAGCACAGGGAAAGATGGCTCTGAAACCAGTATTCTCTATAAAGACATTAGGGGTCTATTCGACTCCTGATGTCTCCCTTGTCCCTCCAAAGCAGCTAGACATAAACAGCGAATGACGGCTCTAAAAACCAGTACTCTTTATGGGGACATACGGGGTCTAATAGACTCCTGATGTCTCCCCTGTCCCCCAAAGCAGCTAGACAAGCACAGGGAATGACGGCTCTGAAACCAGTACTTTCTATGGGGACATCAGGGGCCTATTAGATCCCTGATGTCTCCCCTGTTGTCCAAAGCAGCTAGACAACCACAGATTGTGACAAGAACATCGAATGACGTCTCTGAAACCAGTACTCTCCCCTGCCCTCCAAAGCAGCTAGAGAAGCACAGGGAATGACTGCTCTGAAACCAGTACTCTTTATGGGGACATCAGGGGTCTAATAGACCCCCTGATGTCTCCCCTGTCCCTCCAAAGCAGCTAGCCAAGCACAGGGAAAGATGGCTCTGAAACCAGTATTCTCTATAAAGACATTAGGGGTCTATTCGACTCCTGATGTCTCCCTTGTCCCTCCAAAGCAGCTAGACATAAACAGCGAATGACGGCTCTAAAAACCAGTACTCTTTATGGGGACATACGGGGTCTAATAGACTCCTGATGTCTCCCCTGTCCCCCAAAGCAGCTAGACAAGCACAGGGAATGACGGCTCTGAAACCAGTACTTTCTATGGGGACATCAGGGGCCTATTAGATCCCTGATGTCTCCCCTGTTGTCCAAAGCAGCTAGACAACCACAGATTGTGACAAGAACATCGAATGACGTCTCTGAAACCAGTACTCTCCCCTGCCCTCCAAAGCAGCTAGAGAAGCACAGGGAATGACTGCTCTGAAACCAGTACTCTTTATGGGGACATCAGGGGTCTAATAGACCCCTGATGTCTCCCCTGTCCCTCCAAAGCAGCTAGCCAAGCACAGGGAAAGATGGCTCTGAAACCAGTATTCTCTATAAAGACATTAGGGGTCTATTCGACTCCTGATGTCTCCCTTGTCCCTCCAAAGCAGCTAGACATAAACAGCGAATGACGGCTCTAAAAACCAGTACTCTTTATGGGGACATACGGGGTCTAATAGACTCCTGATGTCTCCCCTGTCCCCCAAAGCAGCTAGACAAGCACAGGGAATGACGGCTCTGAAACCAGTACTTTCTATGGGGACATCAGGGGCCTATTAGATCCCTGATGTCTCCCCTGTTGTCCAAAGCAGCTAGACAACCACAGATTGTGACAAGAACATCGAATGACGTCTCTGAAACCAGTACTCTCCCCTGCCCTCCAAAGCAGCTAGAGAAGCACAGCGAATGACGGCTATGAAACCAGTACTCTCTATAGAGACATCAGAGGTCTATTAGACCCCTGATGTCTCCCCTGTCCCTCAGAGCAGCTAGACAAGCACAGGAAAAGATGGCTTTGAAACCAGTATTCTCTATGAAGACATGAGGGGTCTATTCGACTTCTGATGTCTCCCTTGTCCCTCCAAAGAAGCTAGACAACGATAGCGAATGACGGTTTTGAAACCAGTACTCTTTATGGGGGACATCAGGTGTCTAATATACCCCTGATTTCTCCCCTGCCCATCAAAGCAGCTAATAAAGCACAGATCGTCTTTATAGTAAGAAGAAAACTATCTGAACAAAAAAGTCCCAGGATCTTAGTACCTGGGATCAGAAAAATTGTTGTTTTCTGAGATGGTACAGCAGACGACCCTTGTAAATGATCCTTGGCACTGCGAATGGGAGTTGTAATCATGGCGTTCTCAGGCTGATATAGACGCTTACGTCTGTCTGGCTTAAGGAACTTTTGAGAGAATTGCTAAAAGAAGCGCGTGTTGCTCTCAGCAACCAGATATTACTTTTTATATTCGATACGTTCACGGGAAGGATGACAGGCAAAATCTGGTTACCATGACAACAGGCTCCTCTCTTGGTTCTGGTTTTTGTACATGCGACCTCACTGTACTGAGACGTGTCAGAACCCCGGCCTTAGATACAGACACACACCAAGCCGCAGCAAGATGAAGCAACATCAGCCATCTACCTTGTGTGATGCCGACTCAACCAGCGACTCCAGTAAAAGTGAGAGTCTTTATCCAGATCTGTGTGTAACGCTACCCCCCCCCCCCCTATAGGGCCACTGGTGTTTGGGTCCCCCTATTCCTGCACAGCCAGGCAACACAGATTTTTCAACTTTCATTCAGAGACAAAGAATCAATCCATGGCCTTGTTTTTTGTTGATTTATTGGGGAAACCAACTTGGATAGGGTACAGGGCCTATGGGATTCCTGACTTGACTTGGAGAACAATAAATGATGAGAACTTCCTTCTCTACGTACACTGCAAAAATGACAAATCCTCGACTGTAGTCCCACAGCAACAGTCTTTCTGGAAATGACAATGGCAATCCCCCTTGTAGGAGCTCTGTGTCCCCTGGGTGGAAGTCGCCAACTTACTGGGCTTAGCTCGTTGGATAGATATTGCATCGACAGTTCTCCCTTTTAGGCCCTGGAGGTGTAGAGACACACTGTCCCTGGAAATCCTTCTGCATTGGACAAGACTGCGATTCAGGCCTCCTGCTGTCCAGGTCCTCCCTTGCAAGCTAGGGTGTCTCCTAGCAGAGCCTGTGGGGGTAGTGGAGATCCCTCTGTCCTTCATTCAGTGCCCAGCCTGGAGGCAGAGCCCCCCCCCCCCAGCCCTGGGGTCCCCTCCCAGGCTACACAACACATATTCTTCACTCCATCTTCCAACCAGACTTCCCTTGCTGGCCAGAATCCACAATATTTATGGGCTAATGCAGATGCCCTGCCAGGCCTCCTTCCTGGGGATTTGGCAGATTCCCATAAATATGCAGATCAGTACCTTCTGGCCCCCAACCACTAGCTTCTAGAAACGTCTCCAAGCTTCCAGAACTGGGGGGAGGGACCCGTAGAGCTCTCCAGCCTACAGTAACCGCCAACCAATTACCAGACACACAACTACCATGAGTCAGAAATACATTTTCCTACCCTAGACTGCACACTAGAGGGTGCTACATGTGTGATTGCTAGACTATAATATAAAATATAAGGGTCGAGTGTTCAAGGCTTAACCTTTTCGCTGCCAGAGACGTACCGGGATTGTGTGTAAAACTGACAGGTGGACTCCTGCATGTCAGGTGAAAGCATTCCGATGACTGCGCTGCCTTCTGATTGCTCACACACACCCCAAGTACCAGCACCCCCCCCCCCCCCCCCCCGCCAGTGAGTTAGAGGTTAGGCATTATGAACCTTCCCACTGGTATCTTCTGTTTTTCAGCTGCATTAGATGTACATTGATCATGTAGTTTTATGGTGTCATTTGCTGCACTGCACATACCGCCTATAGTAAAGTAAATCTTGACATTTCAGAGTTTGTTTTTGTTCATACATGCTGCACTGCACAGCTTAATGCATGCCCTTTGTAGTGTGAGAACTGACACTTCCTGTGAAAAAAAACGACATTTCCCACAATCAGTCTAGTGCAGTAATTCCTTCTGACACAGACACAAACGGGCAGCGCAACTAACAGAGAGCTCACCATGCTGGAAGAAGATGTTTTTATCATATTATCCCTCCCACATTTGTGGCGTCAATGGTAAGGCATGCATTGGATGTCACGTAATCCGGAACAGGAAGTTGTCTTGTGACTTTAGTGAATAGGGACAAGCTAGGTGAATAAATACATGGATATAGGGGAATTGATCGGCTGTGACGTTACAAACTGCAGCCACAGAACGTGAACCCCAGGCAAAGTAAACCAACATAGGGAATAGAATTACACTAAGCCCTGGTTCACATTGGTGCGATTTGGCAATGGCACCGTCCTAATCGGTGCAATGCCGCATTTGCGTCACGGCACCGATTTCCAAAAGTAGTTTCTGTACTACTTTTGACGATTTCAGGGTGCGTTTTCCAGAAACCCGCACAGATGTCTCTGAAATCGTCCCCGAAATCGAGACTGACACGCGGGAATGAGTTCAGCTGAACTTGCGCGATTTCATTCCCGCACTCAGTGTGAACCTGGGCTAATACTGAGATAAAACAACAAAAACAGAACGGAGGGCATAGAGGGAAAATCTTCCTATGGGGACACTAGTTCTGGTGACAACCAAGTCATTTCCTCACTTTGGAGGGATTTCCTCTCACTTCCTGTCTTGTCTATGGCTACCTGCCTTGGGCCCTTCAGCACACGGGGGTGCGAAAAAGTGGACAAGGGCAGGAACTACTACTTATGGTGCTCAAGTAGTTCATGGATCATGGGGTAGGGGATGCGGGGGGCACACTTTAGCCCTTGGGTGTTGAAGGACGTTGTCCCAGCACTGTCCTCCTGGTAGTATTCAGCTCACTTCCTTGCTGAGCCCTGTGCTGGACACGCGGCGTGCTGTGGTTTTTTTATGACCTTGTCCACCGGTGACCCAATACTGAGAAGATCATTTCAATCATTGTTTTTTCTCTCTTCTCCATCCTCCTATAAACCAGCCACAGTCGGCTGTGTGATTGTAATCAGCCCCCTGCGTGATTGTTATTACGGCCATGAAATGAGAGGGCGGAGTCATGACGACATTATATCTGACCTTTCCATGGGGTCCCCACGACACCCCGTCATCTCTGCAGAGAAACCCGAAGCTGTAGAGATGCTTCTCATTATCGTCCAATATAATCCCACGCTGTCTGGTACAATTGCTTCTGAAATGAAAATCAGGCTGTGTGCTTCAATTTCATCCCCGATGAGGCGGATAATGACGGGAGGTTAATGAGTTTCTATCACTGCGATCTGTATACACAGGAATGTTCTAAAATAATCAGGTACTGGAAGAAAAATTTAAGGACAACTCCACCCAGAGATGATATTTTTTTTGGGTGGACACTGGCAGGTTATCCTGGCTTTTTTTTCTTTTCGGTGGCCTCAGTACTGCGCTTTGTATCTCTGTCTCTTCCACAATGGGGCGATTTCCCAGCAGTAGTTTGTGTCTCTGCCCCTCCTACAATGGTGAGATTTCCCTGTAGTAGTTTGTGTCTCTGCACCTCCAACAATGGTGAGATTTCCCTGTAGTAGTTTGTGTCTCAGCACCTCCCACAATGGTGAGATTTGCTGCAGTAGTTTGTTTCTCTGCCCCTCCCACAATGGCGATATTTCCTACAGTAGTTTGTGTGTCTGCCCCTCCCACAATAATGAAATTTCTCTGCAGTAGTTTTTGTGGTTGCCCCTCCCACAATGGAGAGATTACCTGCAGTAACTTGTCTCGGCCCCTCCCACAATGGGGAGATTTCCTGCAGTAGTTTGTGTCTCTGCCCCTCCCACAATGATGAGATTTCCTGCAGTAGTTTGTGCCTCTGCCCCTCCCACAATGATGAGATTTCCTGCAGTAGTTTGTGTCTCAGCCCCTCCCACAATGGGGGGATTTCCCTGCAGTAGCTTGCCTCTGCCCCTCCCACAATGGTGAGATTTCCCTGCAGTAGTTTGTGTCTCTGCCCCTCCCACAATGGTGATATTTCCCTGCAGTAGTTTGTGTCTCTGCCCCTCCCACAATGTTGAGATTTCCTGCAGTAGTTTGTGTCTCTGCCCCTCCCACATTGGTGATATTTCCCTGTAGTAGTTTGTCTCTCTGCCCCTCCCACAATGGTGAGATTTCCCTGCAGTAGTTTGTGTCTCTGCCCCTCCCACAATGGGGAGATTTCCCTGCAATAGTTGTGCCTCTGCCCCTCCCACAATGGTGAGATTTCCTGCAGTAGTTTGTGTCTCTGCCCCTCCCACAATGGTGAGATTTCCCTCCAGTAGTTTGTATCTCGGCCCCTCCCACAATGGTGAGATTTCTCTGCTTTTAGCACCCCCCCCCCCCTTTCAGTGGCAGAGTCAGCAGATTGGGGCTGTTCACATGGCATGGTTGCAATGCTTTGCTTCGCACCCGACGTGGCAAAAAATATCCTCTAAAGGAATCAAAGACAATCCAATTGCATTTTACAAAAATACAGACTTTTATTTCTGTTTCTGCATAAAATTTTCATAAAATCACAAATTACAACAATGCGTGTCATCGCATAGTTTGCCATTATAATGAAAAGTAAAATATGCGATGACACGCATTGTTGTAATTTGTGATTTTATGAAAATTTTATGCAGAAACAGAAATAAAAGTCTGTATTTTGGTAAAACCTAATTGGTTTAGATTTTTTTTTTGATACATATAAAGTCTCCAATTTATTCACTATATTGTTACATTGAACTTTAGATTCCGAGTCCCCTCACTATTCCTCTACAGTCGTGTCTCTGCCCCTCCCCCAGGCTGGAGGAGATCAGCAGCACTGAGATGGGGGCAAAAGGAGAAAAAAGGTGAAAAAGAATGATTGTGATTGTTTATAATACTCAGTACCACCTCAATAGTACCGGGTTGGACCCCCTTTTGCCTTCATTCTTGGTGGCATAGATACAACAAGGTGTTGGAAACGTTCCTCAGAGATTTTGCTCCATAGTGACATGATAACATCACACAGTTGCTGCAGGTTTGTCGGCTGCACATCCATGATGCCAATCTTCCACCACATCCCAAAGGTGTTCTATTGGATGAGATGTGGTGAGTGTGGAGGCCATTGGAGTACAGGGACCTCATTGTCCAGTGGTGAGATGATTGGAGCTTTGTGACATGGCGCATTATCCTGCTGGAAGGAGCCATCAGAAGATGGAGACACTGTAGTCATAAAGGGATGGACATGGTCAGCAACAATACTCAGGTAGGCCGTGGTGATTAAACCATGATCAATTGGTACTAAGGGGCCCAAAGTGTGCCAAGAAAATATCCCCCCAAACCATTACACCCCCCACCACCAGCCTGAACCGGTGATACAAGACAGGATGGATCCATGCGCCAAATTCTGACCCCACCATCTGAATGTTGCAGCTGAAATCCAGACTCATCAGACCAGGCAACCTTAATCCAATTTTCTATTGTCCAATTTTGGTGATCCTGTGCCAATTGTAGCCTCAGTTTCTTGTTCTTAGTTTACGGGAGTGGCACCTGGTGTGGTCTTCTGCTGCCTTAGCCCATCAGCCTCAAGGTTGGATGTGTTGTGCATTCAGAGATGGTATTCTGCATACCTTGGGTGTAATGAGGGGTTATTTGAGTTACTGTTGTCTTTCTATCATCTAGAACCAGTCTGCCCATTCTCCTCTGACCTCAACAAGGCATTTTCCTCCACACAACTGCCGCTCACTGGATTTTTTCTCTTTTTCTGACCATTTTCTGTAAACCCGAGAGATAGTTGTGTGTGAAAATCCCAGCAGATCAACACTGGAGCTTTGAATACGTTATCTACATATATATTGAATGGATGACGGCAGTGGCTTGAATTCATTTCTGCGACCTCTGGGATTTTCCCATCTGCATAGTTTGACTCCCTGTAATAGGGGTCAATTAAAGCCTTGTACACACAATCGGATTTATGTCTGGGAATTATGTGATGACAGACTGTTGGCCTAAAATCCAACCGTTAGTACGCTCAATCCGACAATTGTTTTCAACTTTGGCCCAACAAATGTTGGATGGCAGGCTGGTAAATTTTCGGCGGACAATGGTCTGTTGTCAGATTTTCCTATTGTCTGTACACAAGTCCGTCACACAAAAGTCCAAAGTACAAACCCGCCATGCTCGGAATCAATGCTCACCAAACACAACATTAGCAGAAGGTGGCCAGAGGGTGGCGCTCAAGAGCTGAAATTCCTCGTAGTACATCACTACGTTCTTGTTTGTTTGGCCTACCATTGTGTGCCGTTGGTATGCAAGACAAGATCCTGGCACACGCCCTTCGGACAAAAGTCTAATGCTCTGCCAACAATCGGATCGTGTGTACGAGGCTTAACCACTTCAATATTGGGCATTTTCACCCCCTTCCTGCCCAGGCCATTTTTCAGCTTTCAGCGCTGTCGCACTTTGAATGACAATTGCGCGGTCGTGCTACGCTGTACCCAAATGAAATTTTTATCATTTTTTTCACACAAATAGAACTTTCTTTTGGTGGTATTTGATCACCTCTGCAGTTTTTATTTTTTTGCGCTATAAACAAAAGAAGAGCGACAAGTTTGAAAAAAAAAAAACACAATATTTTTTATAATTTCCTGTAATAATTATCCCTTTTTTTTTTTTTAACAAATTTTTTCCTCAGTTTAGGCCGATATGTATTCTTCTACATATTTTTGGTAAAAAAAAAATCACAATAAGTGTATATTGATTGGTTTGCTCAAAAGTTATAGCGTCTACAAAATAGGGGTTAGTTTTATGGCATTTTTATTATTTTAATTTTTTTTACTAGTAATGGCGGCGATCTGCGATTTTTATCGTGACTGTGACATTGCGGCGGGCACCTCGGACACTTTTGACACTTTTTTGGGACCATTGACATCTATACAGCGATCAGTGCTATAAAAATGCACAGATTACTGTATAAATGAAACTGGCAGGGAAGGGGTAACACTAGGGGGGGGGGCGATCAAGGGGTTAAATGTGTTCCCTAGGGAGTGATTCTAACTGTAGGGGGAGGGGACTCACAAGAGGAGGAGACCGATCCGTGTTCCTCTGTACTGGGAACACACGATCGGTCTCCTCTCACCTGACAGGAGGTGGATCTGTGTGTTTACACACACAGATCCACGATCCTGCTCTGTTATCAGGCAATCGTGGGTGCCGTGGCACGCGCATCGGCTCCCGAGTGACGTGGCGGCGCGCGCGCCCCCCAGAGGGCCGGTAAGCCGAGGACGTCACATGACACCCGCCCAGGATGGGAGATCCTACCTGCGGACGTCATATGAATATGGGCGGGATGTGAAGTGGTTAAGTCTGGTGAGTGCGTAGTGTGCCTGCATGGTGGTGGAGAGGAACCTTTCCTATACTCACTGAGGACCTTATTCATACACGGGCTTCACAATTTTTATGTATCATTTAAATGAAGATGTTTTTGTTTGTTCACTATGGTGATATGTAATTTATGATATAAGAGCGCGGTTGTCTCTTCATTATTACTGATTGTTCACCGTCTGCGCTGGAGTGACACAGCTCAGTGTCCTCTCACACAGGCTCATCTATAATATAGTCCCATCTCCGAAAATCTCTCCATTCACACAGAGTGAATGTGCGGGGCACGGAGTTGGGATAGAAGCGCAATTACGGCCACTTGTATGCCTTCTTCTTCCCATGGAATGGAATGACAAGTTCCCTTGCTGTCGAGCGATGCTTGTAGTGCGAGGAGTTGATTAGATTGTACTGCAGAGCATAACAAGGAATCGCCGCGCTTTTGTTGTCATTCTTTCTGACCGCGCCAGTGGCAGCTTGTAGTGTCCTGGAACTGCAAAAAAAAAAAAAAAAAATACCTAGTCTCTCGTTTAAAGGGAAACTGAGATGCAAATTTCATCCAGTATCAACCAACGTCATTGTTGGGATGTGGAGATTAATCTGGGGGAGGGAATTTGGTTTTTGCCATTTTTTTTTTTTTCAATGCATATACACTATATTGCCAAAAGTATTGGGACACCCCCTCCAAATCATTGGATTCAAGGGGGGGTTCCAATCACATTCATGGCCAAAGGTGTATGAAATTAAGCACCTCGGCATGCAGACGGCTTCTACAAACATTTGTGAAGGAGTGGATGATAAATAATGTAGCGCTAACAAGTAAACGCATATATCAATATAAGAGTGAATAGTGCAAAAATCAATAATACAGAAATGACACAAATGGAAATGGGAAAAGTCCAATGGATGTGAACGTCCTGAGAAGGGCCATATGCGTCAACCACCAAATGATGATAAACTGTCCCGGCATAAGAAGCATCAAGGATGGTACATCTTCAACCAAAAAGGAGGAAATATATCTACTCTTACCGGCACAGGTGGACTCGAGTGTCAGCGACAACGAGTGATAAAGGCGAAGATGCCGAAATCGGCGGATCAACAGAACTCCAAGGGACCCAGGGCCTCCAAACACGACTCCAGGGGTGTTGTGGACAACCACCCAACCGAACCTCAGATGGAGGGAACACCAGGGCTGGACCTTAGGCGCGGAAAGACCAACTGGACAACAAAGGAACTCTCATCCGGAAAGTTATGTAAAGAAAAAATGCTTCCATATGGTGTAGGTCAGATAAATATAGTTATATATATATATATATATATATATATATATATATATATATATATAGTTATAGGAATAAAAACTGATCACAGGATAAAAATGAGGGCAAAGTGCGGAACAGAAAGCCAAGCCCATTTGTGAAAGAGTGGGTCGCTCTCAGGAGCTCAGTGAATTTTAACGTGGTACTTTGATAGGTTGCCACCTGTGCAATAAGTACATCCATAAAACTTCTTTGCTACTAAATTAATGGTCAACTGTTAGTGGCAATATAACAAAATGGAAGCAACTTAGAACAAAAGCAACTTAGCCACGAAAAAAATCATAGAGTCGGGTCAGCGCATTCTGAAGCGCAGAGAAGTCGCCAACTGTCTGCAGAGTCGATGGCTACAGACCTCCAAACTTTGTGGCCTTCAGATTAGCACAACAGTGCGTAGGGAGTTTCATAGAATGGGTGTCCATGGCCGAGCATACAAGCCTTACATCAAGTGCAATGCAAAGCGTCGGATGCAGTGGTGTAAAGCACGCCGCCACTGGGCTCTAGAGCAGTGGAGATGTGTTCTCTTGAGTGACCAATCACGCTTCTCTGTCTGGCAATCCGATGGACGTGTCTGGGTTTGGCGGTTGCCAGGAGAACGGTACTTACCTGACTGCAGTGTAAAGTTTGGTGGAGGGGGGATTATGGTGTGGGGTTGTTTTTCAGGGGTTGGGCTTGGTCCCTTAGTTCCAATGAAGGAAAATCTTAAGGCGTCAGCATACCAAGACATTTTGGACAATTTCATGCTCCCAACTTTGTGGGAACAGTTTGGGGACGGTCCCTTCCTGTTCCAAAAAAATTACAATGAGACTACTTATGGCTTTCCTCCAACAATGACTTTCTTCTTGTCACTCTTCCATAAAGGGCAGATTTGTGGAGAACACGACTAATAGTTGTCCTGTGGACAGATTCTCCCACCTGAGCTGTGGATCTCTGCAGCTCCTCCAGAGTTACCGTGGGTATCGTCCAATTAGCTCATTCTATTTTTCTTTGTGGGTTGGACTAGCAGGGATGACTTAGAGTGCATTAGTAATCTCCTAGAATAATAAATTAACACGTTATAATGAATATAGCCAATCTTCTGAAAATATGAATCGATTCCGGACAACGAATAAATGAAAATACAAAACAAATCCAAATATAGAAAACAAATTCCGAAAGGGGGCTGATCTGTGCCAGACATTTGTGCACACAGCCAAGAACTGCATAGGCTCTAGGATTTCTGGGATTGTGTCATCTCTTGGCTGCATCTATTCAACTGGGGAATTACCCGGGGGGTGGGGGTGGGGATCCACCCCCAAAAGGTAGGCCATGACCTGCCAGACAATTTAAATACAAGATTGGAATGTGACTTTCAGCTGTTCATGGTACATAAGCTGTAAATAATAAACACAATCTACAAACCAAATTTCGTTCCAAGTCCTTTTTTCTGCGCTATGAAATTGTATGACAAGTTTCCTCCCGGTCTCCGTAGACAGAACTGAATGAGCCGCACACAAAACAGGGCAGAGAGTCGAATCGATTTTGTGGTAGGAACACAAGTGCCTTCTTCTCTCCAATCTCTATCTGCCTTCCACATATAATCGAATATAAAATTCCACCTTTGCCCCATAATGGCGGCTTCGCCCGCCATCTCCTCTCCACATCGCCCAGAAAATAACTCGCAGCCCGTTCAGCTGCATCTCCAACCCATGAAAAATCACAAGTATTATGTTTATGTGTTTTTAGGTTTTTTTTTATCTGTGCAGAGCAGCTAGGGGGCCGAACGAGGAGGAATATTGGGGCCTTTAAAGTGGAAATGTTCAGAAATTGATTTTCTGGCTTTTATAAGGTTATTGTGAGGCCAGGCTGGATGCAAGCTATGAGCAGAGATGGGAGAGAGGTACTAGCAGAGACAGGAGAGAGGTACGATCAGAGATGGGAGAGAAGTACGAGCAGAGGCAGAAGAGAGGTACGAGCAGAGACCTGAGAGAAGTAGGAGCAGAGGCCGGAGAGAGGTACGAGCAGAGACGGGCAAGAGGTACGAGCAGAGACGGGAGAGATGTACGAGCAGAGACCTGAGAGAGGTACGAGCAGAGACCTGAGAGAGGTACGAGCAGAGACCTGAGAGAGGTACGAGCAGAGACCTGAGAGAGGTACGAGCAGAGACCTGAGAGAGGTACGAGCAGAGACCTGAGAGAGGTACAAGCAGAGGCGGGAGAGAGATACGAGCAGAGACGGGAGAGAGGTAAGAGCAGAGGCCTGAAAGGGGTACGAGCAGAGGCAGGAGAGAGATACGAGCGGAGACTGGAGAAAGGTACGAGCGGAGACTGGAGAAAGGTACGAGCGGAGACGGGAGAGAGGTAAGAGCAGAGGCCTGAAAGGGGTACGAGCAGAGGCAGGAGAGAGATACGAGCGGAGACTGAAGAGAGGTACGAGCGGAGACTGGAGAAAGGTACGAGCGGAGACGGGAGAGAGGTAAGAGCAGAGGCCGGAGAGAGGTACGAGCATAGGCCGGAGAGAGGTACGGGCAGAGGCCGGAGAGAGGTACGGGCAGAGGCCGGAGAGAGGTACGGGCAGAGGCCGGAGAGAGGTACGGGCAGAGGCCGGAGAGAGGTAAGAGCAGAGGCCGGAGAGAGGTACGGGCAGAGGCCAGAGAGAGGTACGAGCAGAGGCCTGAAAGAGGTACGAGCAGAGACCGGAGAGGTACGGGCAGAGGCCGGAGAGAGGTAAGAGCAGAGGCCGGAGAGAGGTAAGAGCAGAGGCCGGAGAGAGGTACAGGCAGAGGCCAGAGAGAGGTACGAGCAGAGGCCTGAAAGAGGTACGAGCAGAGACCGGAGAGGTACGGGCAGAGACCGGAGAGAGGTACAGGCAGAGGCCAGAGAGAGGTACGAGCAGAGACCGGAGAGAGCTACAGTATAAGGAGAGACGAGAGAAGGAAATAGAGGAATTTATTTTTACTCACCCTAAAGTTCTTTTCTCTATAGTCACAGCGTAGACTTATATCGCCATTTTAATGACCGAACAAACAATATGACTGACCAATCCAATATAAGATTCTACTTTCACGCTGTGAGCGCTGCCTGTCTTGTGTCTTTCCACAACTTCCTGAATTCCCTGCATGCTTTGCATCTTCTCCTACATTTCTAATACATATGCCATGGAACCTTGCTGCATGCAAGCTGTGATTTTTGTACTGACTCCGCCTCCTGAAACTCCTCTTCCTCAGAAGGCGGGCTCCGTGAATTGTGTGACACAGCAGTGCCTACTCATAGGGCATAGTGACTAGGAAGTAAATATTTGGGGATTCTCACAAAGTAAGTTTACAAACTTCAAGATGTGATACAATGTGGAAAATATATTATTTAACATTTTGACCATAGATACACTTTAAGGGACACAACCAAGATCCTTTAAATCTTGACCAGATTTTCTTTTTTTGGTGGTAATGAGTCCAGGTAAGTTTCAGGTAGTTGTGGCTCATTCCATTAGAGAGGCTAGCACACCTTGGGCCCGTTTCGTAGGTTTGGAAGGTAGACACTTAGTCGTCAGTCTATATCAGCCTCTTCAAACTTTTTACCCTAGGACAGGGGTCTCCAAACCTTCTAAACAAAGGGCCAGTTTACTGGTCTTCAGACTTTAGGGAGGCCAGTGGGGGTAGAAAATGTCCTGGGTTCCAGTGGCAGTAAACAATGCCCCATTGTTGTCAGTGGGAGGAATTCTGCCTCGTCGTTGGTGTCAGTGGGAAGAATTTTGCCCCATTGTTGGTGTCAGTGGAAGGAATTGGGCCCCATTGTTGGTATCAATGGAAGGAATTGTACTCCATTGTTGGTATCAGTGGAAGTTGTGCTCCATTGTTGGTATCAATGGAAGGAGTTGTGCTCTATTGTTGGTATCAATGGAAGGAGTTCTGCTCCATTGTCGGTATCAATGGAAGGAATTTTGCTCCATTGTTGGTATCAGTGGAAGGAGTTCTGCTCCATTGTTGGTATCAATGGAAGGAATTTTGCTCCATTGTTGGTATCAATGGAAGGAGTTTTGCTCCATTGTTGGTATCAGTGGAAGGAGTTGTGCTCCATTGTTGGTATCAATGGAAGGAATTGTGCTCCATTGTTGGTATCAATGGAATGAATTGTGCCTCGTTATTTGTATCAATGGAAGGAATTGCGCCCTTTCGATGGTGTCAGTGGAGTGGAATAATGCTCTAAGGGCCGGATAAAGGCAAGCAAAGGGCCACAGTTTGGAGACCATTGCCCTAGAGCAGGGGTCTCAAACTGGTGGCTCTCCAGCTGTTGCAAAACAAGTCCCATGAGGCATTGCAAGACTGACAGTTACAAGCATGACTCCCACAGGCAGAGGCATGGTGGGACTTGTAGTTTTGCAACAGCTGGAGGGCCACCAGTTTGAGACCCCTGCCCTAGAGGAACCCTTGCAATCATTTTCAGGTCTCAAGGAAACCCCTAGTGTGATTAGTCCATTAGGATCATTGAGAAAACCTTACATTGGTGGTGGGAAGAATATCCTCTTGGTTCACACCAGTGCGGCTTTGAAGTTGCACGACTCTACCGCCTATACTCCGAGAACTGAGCAATCACGTGAATGCTGACCACTCAGTTTTCAGTCTTTTCCAAACGGAGAGGGGTGACTGTCAGTCACCCCTCTCTACTCTGTCCCTCCAGCGCTCACTGGAGCATCGGGCAGGAGAGGGAGCCGGCGATTAAGGCTCTCAGCGGCACGCTTAGAGACTGTGGCAGCTGCCAATCGGGCATCTGAGTGAATCCTGACATTGTCGGGATCCTTCAAGAGCCTGGAACGGCTCTGTGATGTCAGCGGCACTGTCGGCTGATTCTGGGTCACCAAAGTGGACAAATAAGTAGATTTTAGTGACCCACAGGAGAATTATGACCAAAAAAAGCTTTGGCCCGTACTTTTCTTTTAAAGAGGAACTTGAGCCCATGTTCTTTGAGGCTCCACCGCCCCTCCCAGCGTGCCATTATGGTGTGCCAGCTGATATGGCGATCGGCTGTGCCCAGCTGCCAGGTCATGACTAAGTTCTCCGGGCACAAACTGTGCACAAAGATGGGGATGTTTTGGGATTTCCGTGATACCCTTCTTTTTTGAGACCCGCAACCCTTAGGCACACCTCCCCACGCACAGAATCCAGGGGGGCACCTAGACGTCATTCTTGCCTAGGCGAGAAAAGCGGAAGTGTTGCTTTATAACCAGACCTTGTCATTAATTGAAGTAGAAGGTCTGCTTTAAATAACAGATTGTTTTGCTGTCTATACAATCAATATTTTACCTCTAGCAGCTAATATCCAGGGCCGTAGCTGACACCCTCCCCCCGCCATCCCTGTGTCTACCCCACATTCACTGGTTTATCTGAAAATCATTGTGAAGGCTTCAATTTCCTTTTCATTTGGGTTGAAATGGTCTTGCAATTATTTTAAATATTGACAATACAGTACATCTATCTATAATGTATTATTTTCAAGAACGCAGGTAATAAATTCAATCATCTGGAATCCTTCCAGCAGCAGAATGTTTTCCTGTATACGCAGCGGTAATATTGCCTATCCAGACATGGTTATATGAAGTTGGATTACATTCAATTGATTGCTCGTACCCCAAGGAGTGAACGCTTCTGATTTATAGGCTCAATATGATACTTGTGCACACAGCAAATTTGGATCATTCTATCCTCATCCCCCGGGGGGCGCCCTCCATTATCTGTCAGTAAATGTGCCTGTTGGCAGCAAAGATAAAAGTTCCTGCTGCTTTATTAAAGGATGAAGAGAACAGAACTTTAAAGTGACTGCAGTGCTGAAGTCAGGAAGAAGCCTTCCAAATCTGTGTCTGTCCCCCCCCCCCCCCCCCTCCCCCGCTATCCGCTGGAGATCTGCGGCAGCTACATAAACATGAGAAAGGGATTAACCGCTTGTGCTCAGGAAGGTTTTACCCCCTTCATGACCAGAGCAATTTTTTGCTGTTCAGCACTACACTACTTTAACTGGCAATTGCTCGGTCATGCAACACTTTATCCAAATGACATTTATATCATTTTTTGTTTCAGCTTTCTTTTGGTGGTATTCGATCAGCACTGTGTGTTTTTTTTAAATTATTATTATAGTAAAGAAATGTGAGTTCCCTTTTATCCTTCCTATACCAATTGTATGTTTTTCACCATCTTTACTCTACCAGATTTCCTTCATGGCCTTTCTTAACCACTTCAGCCCCAGAAGGATTTACCCCCTTAATGACCAGGCCATTTTTTGCGATACGGCACTGCGTCAATTTAACTGACAATTGCGCGGTTGTGCGACGCTGTACCCAAACAAAATGGACGTTTTTTTTTTTTCTTTTCCCACAAATAGAGCTTTCTTTTGGTGGTATTTGATCACCTCTGCGGTTTTTATTTTTTGCGCTATAAACAAAAAAAGACAATTTTGAAAAAAAAAAAAACAATATTTTTTACTTTTTGCTATAATAAATATCCAAAAAATAATTGTTTTTTTCATGAGTTTAGGCTAATATTATTATTATTATTCAGGATTTATATAGCGCCAACAGTTTACGCAGCGCTTTACAATATAAAAGGGAGACAATACAGTTATAATACAATACAATACAATAGGATTAAGAGGGCCCTGCCCAGAAGAGCTTACAATCCAATATGTATTCTTATTCATATTTTTAGTAAAAAAAATCGCAATAAGCGTATATTGGTTGGTTTGCACAAAAGTTATAGCGTCTACAAAATTGGGGATAGAGTTAGGGCTTTTTTTTTTTTTTTTACTGGTAATGGCGACGATCTGCTATTTTTAGCGGGACTGCGACATTGCGGTGGACAGATCGGACACTTTTGACACTTTTTTGGGACCATTGACGTTTATACAGCGATCAGAGCTGATTACTGTATAAATGTCACTGGCAGAGAAGGGGTTAACACTAGGGGGCGATCAAGGGGTTAAATGTGTCCTAGGGAGGTGTTTCTAACCGTGGGGACAGTGTAGTGACTGGGAGGAATAGAGAGAGAAAGCTGTTTATAATCACTAGAAACAGAAGATCTCTCTCCTCCCCCTGACAGAACAGGGGATCTGTCTGTTTAGATTGACATCTCCCCCGTTCTCTCTTCCTCTCAGGAGCGATCGCTGGTGCCGGCGGACATCACAGGCATCGGGCATGTGGATCAGCTCCTACAACACGCGGCGGGTGCGCACCTGCCAAGTCTATTTTAAAGGGACAACGTACAGCTACGGCGATTTTGCCCAGGAAAGCCAACCTGACGCTGTATAATGACAGCAGGTCGGCTAGTGGTTAAGGTGGACAAAAGCAAGTTCTGCTCACAGTTTAAAGCAGCCTTTTTCAACCAGAGTGCTCAGGCACCATGGGGTGCTTTGAGGATTCTTCAGGGGTGCCTTGGCAAAATTCCTAAAAATTGTCCAGAAATTGTATACTGTACAAGCGGGCGTATGGATGAAGACTGCCTTTTAGTTACACTAAGTCACAAGTTTTCATTGTCCACCATTGCAACCTTTTAGCTCCCGGCGTCCTAACGACCAATGGGGTCATCAGTTGATAAGGAGGATGCCAGTCGCCTGCATAGCATTCTTGTTTGACCCTCCCCTGTCCCTCTCCATCAGTGTTGGAGTCACATTAGCTGGGTGATAGAAGTTGATGGAGAAGAGACACATTGGTATACTAGTCAGTACCAGTTTGCAAAAGTTTTTTTGCTTTGGAAGAATAAATCACCTCTGACATTGGGTGTCCTACTTGGACTTGTAGATGTAAAACTATTAGAATAGTTTTTACATTTTAGAATGGGGTGCTTCGAGACTGTCCATAATTTTTAAAGGTCGCCTTGACTGAAAAAAAGGTTGAGAAACACTGGTTTAAAGGACAAGAGCACTAAAACTTTGTGCTCCACCCTCCCTAAATGCATTCTTCCCTCCACACAAAGGCCGAAGATATAACATTGACATGTTTGTATCTTCTTCTACAACAGTGTAGCCACTATTTAAGAAGGTAACTCTATTACAGTAGGAGTAATGGAATTGGAGTGGAAATTGAGAGTTTGAGATGTAGGAGAGCTCAGCTGTTGGTCAATATCCCAAACTCACAGATTATAGGATTATATTTGTTTAAAGGATTAGCTCACTTTTAACCACTTCAGCATTGAAAGTTTTTTTTTTTTGTTTTTTTTTTTTGCTGTTCAGCACCGCACTATTTTACCTGGCAAATGCTCAGTCATGCAACACTGTACCCAAATACAATGTATATCATTTTTTTTTACACAAATAGAACTTTCTTTTGGTGGTATTTGATCACCACAGTTTTTTTTCTTATTATATAAACGAAAAAAGACAAAAAAAACACATTATTTTCTACTTTCTGTTCAAAAACATATCCAATTAAAAAAAAAAAATCTAATTTCTTCATAAATGTATTCTGCTACATGTCTTTGGTACAGTGTAGTATTAAGTGTATATTAATTGGTTTGTGCAAAAGTTATAGCGTCTACAAGTGATGGTGTGTGTGTGTGTGTGTGTGTGTGTATGTATATGTATATGTATATTATATATATATATATATATAGGGAAAAAATGCAGCGCTAAGAAATATTGGGAAGTTAGGGTGTAGTGAAACAATTAAGTAAGAGATGCTGTACTGAACAGTAAAGCATATGTGCAAAAACCATAAGTGAAATGAAATGAACAAACACAGTATAAAGTGTCCACATATGGTAAATGGATGATTCCAAACTCAAATTAATAAGAGGAACTGGTATGGACCAAAAAATGATGTGAAACTAGAAAATAAAGTCAATGGTGCACGGTGTGGATCTGTGACTGCGAGTCAACAACGGGGTACAGAACTTCTGTAGCTGTAAACCAACATCTCGATATGGGGCATCAGAATGAAAACATCAGGAAGTAAGATAAGATGGGTACTCTTACCAGATGACGTGGACTGTCATATGACATAGAGTCAATGGTGCATGGAGCCAAACCTAGGCTGGAAAACGATATCTGGAACGGTGGAACCTCCGTCTCACTTCTCGACTTCTCTGGTGGGGTGAAGAAACATCAGGAAGGGCCGCCAACTGGATATCAGCCAATAGACCTCAAGGATGTTCCAAGGAGAAGCCGGGGACCCTGTTGAAGACCCCCTTGGTCAAAACGCGTCGGACGATCTCCCCTTCCTTACGCTGCTTAGATTTTATTTCAATTGTGATCACTTTTATCCATTTTTTGTATGGTATTTTTAGAAATAAAAATCCCTGGTTTACCTGCACTATGCAGAAGCTTTTTATTTTTTATTTGCATATTACCCCGATGCAAGAAACTGCCTTCCAGTAGCCCTACTCTCATCACGGGGTCTGGATCAAATCTGTCCCCGGCTTCTCCTTGGAACACATCCTTGAGGTCTATTGGCTGATATCCAGTTGGCGGCCCTTCCTGATGTTTCTTCACCCCACCAGAGAAGTCGAGAAGTGAGACGGAGGTTCCACCGTTCCGGATATCGTTTTCCAGCCTAGGTTTGGCTCCATGCACCATTGACTCCATGTCATATGACAGTGGAGTCCACGTCATCTGGTAAGAGTACCCATCTTATCTTACTTCCTGATGTTTTCATTCTGATGCCCCATATCGAGATGTTGGTTTACAGCTACAGAAGTTCTGTACCCCGTTGTTGACTCACAGTCACAGATCCACACCGTGCACCATTGACTTTATTTTCTAGTTTCACATCATTTTTTGGTCCATACCAGTTCCTCTTATTAATTTGAGTTTGGAATCATCCATTTACCATATGTGGACACTTTATACTGTGTTTGTTCATCTCATTTCACTTATGGTTTTTGCACATATGCTTTACTGTTCAGTACAGCATCTCTTACTTAATTGTTTCACTACACCCTAACTTCCCAATATTTCTTAGCGCTGCATTTTTTCCCCAGTTACCAGTTATTGTTTGTCACAATGTATGCAGCTGCTGGCTCACATATATTCTCATATATATATATATATATATATATATATATATATATATATATATATATATATACATACACACACACGGTATCTCGCAAAAGTGAGTACACCCCTCACATTTTTGTACATATTTTCTTCTATCTTTTCATGTGACAACACTGAAGAAATGACACTTTGTCTACAATGTAAAGTAGTGAGTGTACAGCTTGTATAACAGTGTAAATTTGCTGTCCCCTCAAAATAACTCAACACACAGCCATTAATGTCTAAACCTCTGGCAACTTTTTTGGGACCACTGACATTTCTACAACAATCAAAAATGCACCGATTACTGTGTAAATGTCACTGGCAGGGAAGGGGTTAACACTAGGGGGTGATCAAGGGGTTAAATGTGTTCCCTGCTAGGTGTTTCTAACTGTGGGGGGAGGGGACTGACTGGAGGAGGAGTCCGATCGCTGTTCCTGATCTTTAGGAGCAGACGATTTGTCTCCTCTCCCCTGACAGAACCTGGATTTGTGTGTTTACACACAGAGAGATCCCTGTTCTGGCTCTCGTGCCCGCAGTCGTGGGTGGCCGCAGACCACGCACATCGAGTCCCCCTCCATGCAGCGGGTGCACGCCTGCTAAGGCTCTTAAAGGAGCCGACGTACGTATACGTCGGTTCGCGTAGGGCTGCCAACCTGCCGCAGTATATGTACGTGAGCTGTTCAGGAATTGGTTAAAGGGGTTGTAAAGTCTCATGATTTGCATTCTATGCATTAAGGTGAAAAACCTTCTGTGCTGCAGCTGCCCCTCCCCAAGCCCCTCTTTTTCTTACCTGAATCTGATCGTTCCAGTGGACGGGCACGAACACAGCCGCTCCAGCCGCTGTCCCGGGTCCTCATTGGATAGATTGATAGCAGCGGGAGCCATTGGCTCTCGCTGCTGTCAATCAAATCCAGTGACGGGGGGCGGGGCCGAGTCCTGCTGTCTGTGTCAATGGATGCAGCAGGAGGACTCGGGAGCGTGCGCGCATGAGTGCCCCCCCCATGGAGAGAGGCTCTCCATGGGGGGCACTCAATGAAGAGGAGGAGCTCCGCCGGGGGACCCAAGAAAAGGAGGGTTCTCAGGTTCCAGCTTACTTTTCTTTTCTCAGCACACAAACTCCAGCAATAACCCATCACACGTAGATTTGGGATTTGAACGGAGATGCAGTCCAGGTGCGTTTTGTTCAGATCTATTTTTTTTTAGAAGTGTCTACAGAAGCGTATTCAGGTAGTTTGAAGGGATCACCTGTTTACCTCTCTTATAATTTCTGTGTAACAAGAAGTCAAAACACTCGGCGCGGCCCGGGTCTGAATCGGAGAATGCTTGGACGTTTGTGACAGTTTCGTAGACAGGAAAATCCCCGCTGCGTTCATCAAATGTTTGAGGTGCGCTCAGGAAGATGCGAGCTGTATGTAGAAACATCCTGCATAATCATCCGCACTGTCAGCTTAGCGGAGCAAATGATCTGTTTACTGAATTCATTTCATTAATATATTCCAAATCCTGGCGCTTCATTCAAATAACCGCCAGTTGATAGATTACCCCCCGCAGCTGCGGGCATCTCATTTTCATCAGGACCGGCTTCTGTTTACATTAACAGGCTGACAACCTCAACCGCCATCCCTCGTCCTTTCCGCACACATCTTGTATCCTCTGAATATCCGTGTCGTGTGTCGTAGTCAGTTCTGCGTTTGATGCGATAATGTCCCATCTTGGGCAATTTAGTATTTCACGAAGGGGATATGACTGCTCTCCAAAAATCAACAAAGATCCATCCGTCGTACAGTAACTTTAAACACTTTCGGCGGGGTTCACGGCCAATGGTGATACTGTGGAATCCAAGAAACAAAAATGGCCAGAAGTGAAGACCTCAAATTTTTACTGAGGTCTTAATTGTAATAACCGGACATAGAAGACATCAAAACCACCAATGGATTGGAGATGCTATGGCAGCCGTTCTTAACCTTTCCTACACAGGGGAACCACTAAAATAACTTTTCAGTCTCGGGGAACCCCTGCTAAAAGTTACTATATCTACTACTCGCTATTTTTAGCGCCGCTTTACCGTCTTAGCGGCGCTATTCGCGCACTAGCAGGGCGGTTTTAACCCCCGCTAGCGGTCGAAAAAAGGTTAAAAGCGCTGCTACGGTGGCGCTTTGCTGGCCGTATAGCCGCCCTGCCCCATTGATTTCAATGGGCAGGAGCGGTGTATACACCCAGCAGGAATTATACACCCCCCCCCCCCCCGTCGCTTTCGTGAGACAGAGCGCCCGCCGAGCCTAACCTATTTAAGTGATTGGAGCTGCTTACCGGCATGCTAAGTGAGTAGTTGGGGCGTGCTATTTCAGGGCTTAAGGGGTTAAAGCAGGTGGTAAGGAGTTTTCATGAATGTCCCTCATTGTCATTTGGCCTTAAATGGGTAAAGTGACTGTGGATTTTTATTGTTCCGGTCAATGCCAATGCATTCTGTTAAAATGGCACGATTTCTGCAAATTGGGAATTTTAACAAAAATGTTGCCAATGCAAAATCACCCAAGTTCTCCCCTTCCTTGTAGGCACCATTGGCCATCACATTGGTGCTTTTGGGCCACTTGACTTACTACCTCCATACTTACTGCCTTCCATACCACTTTCATACTTATTGCTTCTATACTGCCTCCATACTTACTGCCTACTGTACCGCCTTCATGCTTACTGCTTCGATACCGCCTCTATACTTCCTGCTTCCACACCGGCTTCCATACTTCCTGCCTCCATACTGCCTTCCATACTTCCTGCCTCCATACTGCAGCCATACTTCCTGCTTCCATACCGCCTTCCATACTTCCTGCTTCCATACCGCCTTCCATACTTCCTGCCTCCATACTGCCTGCCATACTACCTCCATACTTACTTCCTTCCATACTGCCTTCATACTTACTGCTTCCATACTGCCTCAATACTTACTGCCTTCCGTACCGCCTTCCATACTTCCTGCCTCCATACTCCCTTCCATACTGCCTTCATACTTACTGCTTCCATACCGCCTTCCATACTTCCTGCCTCCATACTCCCTTCCATACTGCCTCCATACCTGCTGCCTTCCATACTGCCTCCATACTGCCTGCCATACTACCTCCATACTTACTTCCTTCCATACTGCCTTCATACTTACTGCTTCCATACTGCCTTCATACTTACTGCCTCCATACCACCTCTATACTTCCTGCTTCCACACCGGCTTCCATACTTCCTGCCTCCATACTGCCCCCATATTTCCTGCTTCCATACCGCCTTCCATACTTGCCTTCCATGCTTCCTGCCTCCATACTACCTTTGATTCTGCCTCCATACTTACTGCCTTCCATACTTCCTGCCTCCATATTGCCTGCCATACTACCTCCATACATACTACCCCCATACTGCCTCCATACTTACTGCTTTCCATACTGCCTCTATCCTTCCTGCCTGCATACCTTCAGCCTTCCAAATTTACTGCCTTCCATATTGCCTTTCATACTTACTGCCTCCAAACTTACTGCCTTCCATACTTTGTTCTTCCATACTGCCTTTTATACTTCCTGCCTTCCATACTGCGTACATACTTGCTGCCTGCCATACTGCCTCCATACATTTTGCCTTCCATACTGCCTCCATATTTACTGCATCCATACTGCCTCCATACTTACTGCATCCATACTGCCTCCATACTTACTGCTTATATACTGCCTCCATAATTACTGCTTCCATACTTACTGCCTTGCATACCGCCTTCATACTTACTGCTTTCATACTGCCTTCATACCGCTTCTATACTTCCTGCTTCCACACCAGCTTCCATACTTCCTGCCTCCATACTGCCGCCATATTTCCTGCTTCCATACCGCCTTCCATACTTCCTGCCTCCATACCTACTGCCTTCCATACTACCTCCATACTTACTGCCTTCCATACTTACTGCCTCTATACTTCCTGCCTCCATACTGCATCAATACTTACTGCCTTCCATACTTTCTGCCTCCATACTGCCGCCATACTTCCTGCCTGCATATCTACAGCCTTCCAAACTTACTGCCTTCTTTACTGCCTCCATATTTACTGCATTCATACTTACTGCCTTCCATACTGCCTCCATACTTACTGCCTTCCATACTGCCTCCATACTTACTGCCTTCCATACTGCCTGCATACTTACTGATTTCCATACTGCCTCCTGCTGGGTGAAGGGGAACAGAGGAAGAGCCGTTTCTAGTGTTCTGCACATCAGAGAATATCATCGGCCAATTCTATTATAACTGCTTGACCGGAGTTCTGCTTATCATTGTCTGAGGCCCTTTGAAGAGTCGCAGTCTCTCGGCTGTCACGATCCCGCATTGGGGCGTTTATCTTGTGAGATGAGATCCTTGTCCCAACAGCCCCCCTGGCAGGTATGTATTTTACACCTCCCGGTCCCACAGAAAATATATTATCAGCGTTGACCTTTTTGGGTTCACAAATATAGGTCAGATTTTCTTTCCGCGCCGCAGCTCTGACACTTTGATGCATGAGCTTATGGAAATTTCCCTCCGCGAATTGTCCCGCTCACCCTCGCACTCGGCGCCCGCCTGGAAATAAACGATGTTCCCTGACAGTTTGGGACCAGAAGTGTCTTCGCAGTTTGGATGGGCTTCGCTTTCTGAAATAGGACTGAGTCTTGGTGTATAAAAACAGGCTCACCTACTTCCTGCGGCCCATGGGATCACATGATCGCTTCCAAAAATGGACCCGACATCTGCAAGATGATGCAGGTGATGTCAGGATGGCCTGTGATATGGGCTGAAATAGGCTTTGAAGACCGCAGACTACTTTTAATGTTGTAGAAACCCTCTGGGATATCATTTGGTACAAACCTTTATTAAATGAGGGTGCAACACCGGGGTCCGAGGACACCGTCTTCATGGGATTTCTGTCATCTCCCTGTGTGTGTGTTATCTCACTTTTATACCACAGCCCAAAAATGTAACGTTCAATTGTGCATGATTGTCTTGGGAGCATTAGAGTGTAAGCTCCCTTGGTGCAGAGGCTGATGGTAATGGCTCAATGTTCTCTGTACAGCGCAATGGAATATGTCAGAGCTATATAAATGTGTAATAATAAGTGTACCTTGTACTCAGGTTGAAACATCGCTAAATCCTTAATTTGCTTTAAAGAGGTGGTCAGCAACACACCCATAGCAGCCAGGCAACGGGTAAATTACAACCCTGCCCTGTGCCCTGACCCTTCCTTCTAGACCTCAGATGGTGACAGAGCCAAAGGAAGTCCTAGGCTCCTCCTTGGCTCCGACGTGTTATATGACACAGTTGGGGGGAGACCTGGGAGGGCTTCCCTCACTCTGCCAAGTGATGTTTGTATTGGAACGGGGTGTTTGTGTTACATACCACTGACCTCTGAACTCTTTATTAGAAACTATTCATCCCTGCACTGTGCATTACTTACTAAAGATCTCTGCATTCTGCATTGCATACTACTGCTCTCTTTGTTACATACTACTAACCTCTGCATTACAAATGAATGACCCCTGCCCTCACCATTACATACTACTGAACTATGTGTTACTTATTACAAGCCCTTGCCCTCTGTGTTACATACTACTGACCTCTTCACTCTGCATTAGAAACTACTGACCTCTGCACTCTGCATTACATACTACTGACCTCTGCACTCTGCATTACATACTACTGATCTCTGCACTTTCCATTAAATTCTAAACTCTGCATTAGAAACCACTGATCCCTGCACTGTGCATTACTACTTACTAATGACCTCTGCATTGCATGCTACTGACCACTGCAGTTTGTGTTACATACTACTGACCTCTGCGCTACACTGCATTACGAAGTATCACTTTCTGCACTCTGCATTACCTTTGACTGACCTCTGTCCTCTCCTTTACATACTGCACTCTGTGTTATATATTTTGGACCTCTTCACTCTGCATGAGAAACTCTTGACCTCTGCACTTTGCATTACACACTACAGACCTCTGTGCTTTTCGTTACATACTACAGAACTCTGAGTTCTGTATTACATACTATTGACCTCTGCACTCGGCTTTACTTGCTGCTGACCCCTTCACTAGGCTTTACTTACTACTAATCTCTGCACTGTGCTGTACTGATCTCTGTGTTATGCTTTACCTACTACCATCCTCCGCGCTCCCCATTACATACTGCTGACCTCTGCACTCTGCCTTGCTGCTGACTCCTGCACAAGGCTTTACCTACTACTGATCACTGTGTTATGCTTTACTTACTACCAACCTCTGCATTCTGTGTTATTTACTGCTCACCTCTTTATTGTGCATCATACATTACTGACCTCCGCACTCTGCATCACTAATGACCCCTGCACTCTGCATTTTATATTACTGACCCCTGCACTCTGCATTACTAATTACCCCTGCACTCTGCATTATATATTACTGACCCCTGCACTCTGCATTATATATTAGAATACTGACCCCTGCACTCTGCATTTCTAATGATCCTTGCACTCTGCATTATATATTACTGACCCCTGCACTCTGCATTACTAAGGACCTCGGAACTCTGCTATATATATTACTGACGCCCTGCGCTCTGCATTACTAATGACTTCTAAACTCTATATTATATATTACTGACCCCTGCACTCTGCATTATATATTACTGACCCCTGCACTCTGCATTATATATTACTGACCCCTGCACTCTGGGTTACTTACTACTGATTTAAAAACGTTCAAACTTTCCTTGCTTTTTAATGGAGTCTTGCTAGTTTATCTCCTTATAAACATACTGTATCCCGGTGATCTTTGATCTCCTCCATGTTGTTCTGGTGGATCTCCACCTCTTCTGGGTTGCCTATCCTTGCTTTAAAGCCTAAACTGCTAAGTCACCTGTTAAAGTAGCCTGTCTGCAGCTCTGGGCTCCTTACAGATTCTGGTGTAAAGAGAGACACTCACTGCCAGGGTGGGTAAAGAGACAGCGGTCCCATGTAGCCTGCTTTTCTCCCTGAAGTAACAGTCCAGTGCCAGGGGGGATAGGCAACCTCGGCACTCCAAGTCCCATCAGACACTGCAAGACCCTGACAGTACCAGGCATGACTCCTAGAGGCAGAGGAATGATGGGATTTGTAGTCTCGCCACAGCTGGAGTGCCAAGGTCGCCTACCTATACAGTAGTATAATGTGTCGCCATCTAACACTGAGATCTCCCATACTGTTAAGCACCAGTGGCGGCCGGTGGTCATTTTTTTTCAGGGGGGTGACAAACAGTATGCCACAGACACCCCCCAGTCGGTCGGTAGCACTTATCCCATCGCTTCACCGGCGGCTTCCCCTGCTCGGCGGCAGCCTCCCGTTCCCCTGGTCTCGACGGGTCATCACGGCGACGGTGGCTTCCGTTTCATCCCTCCTCCTCAGTGGCCAACCAGGAGTCTTCTCTTTTCAGCCAATCGGAAAATGGGTCTCACACCCGCTTGTGATTCATTCGCTGTTGTATCACCTGGGTGGGGCTCATGGCGCAACGCTCTATTGTTCAAGTCGGGTGCTTCAAAAAGACACCCCCGCCGCGGCGGGCGTGAATAGATTCATGCTATGAATGAATCTATCTTTTATACATATAGAGGGGGCGGCACCCGGGCGCCCCTCCACTGTTAAGCACTCTCTTTTTGGTTTGTAGGCTCAGGGTAGGGTTGCCGGTGCAGCATTTCCCGAAGCTGGTGGCAGTTGATTTAACTTTCCAGCCAACTGCGAAAAGTCAAAATAACCAGATTTCGGGGCACTTAAACCTTTAGTCACTTTTCCTTTTTTACTTTAATGTTCCAGAACCCGCTGCCTCCCTCTGCTGCGCCATCCCTCCGTGACACCAGGAGCTCTTCCAGCTTCCGCTAAGCAGATCAATTATTTGGATCTTCACGTTCCTCTCTCAATCCTCCTTCCCTGCTGGCTGCTGAACTGCCACTTCACACCTTCCCCACTAATTGTGCATAGTTTAGCTCAAGCGCTTTCCAGTCCACCCCTGAGAGCACGTCTATCCGCCGTGACACCGCTCTCCCCACTCGTCTGAGAGACACTTTGTGAAGCCGACTCGGTGCCGGATCATTGCCAGCAGGAGAGGCCAGTGAAGAATTGGAAGCTTCTGGTAGAGCCGAGTCCAACGACTGTCACTTTAGAAGACAGAATGCTGTACACAAATTATAAATAAACTGCCTTTTCCAAAGCTGGCCAATCACTACCCACTAGAAGACCCCACCTTTTTGTGTACAAGTTTAAGTCAGTTTTTTTTTTTTGCTAGAAAATTTACTTATAACCCCCTAAACATATATATATATATATATATAGTGGATATAAAAAGTCTACACACCCCTGTTAAAACTTCAGGTTTCTGTGATGTAAAAAAATGAGACAAAGATAAATCATTTCAGAACTTTTTCCACCTTTTAATGTGACCTACAAACTGTACAACTCAGTTGAACAACAAACTGAAATCTTTTAGGTGGAGGGAAGTAAAAATAAAATAATCTGGTTACATAAGTGTGCACACCCTTAACCAATTCAGCCCCAGAAGATTTTACCCCCTTCCTGACCTGCGATTTGGCACTGCGTCGCTTTAACTGACAATTGCGCGGTCATGTGACGTTGTACCCAAACAAAATTGACGTCCTTTTTTTTTTTCCCCCAAAAAGAGCTTTCTTTTGGTGGTATTTGATTTTACTTTTTTGCACTATCAACAAAAAAAGAGCGACAATTTTGAAAAAAACGCAATATTTTGTAATTTTTGCTATAATAAATATGTTTTTGTTTTTTTTTTAAAGCAAATTTTTTCTCAGTTTAGGCCGATATGTATTCTTCTACATATTTTTGGTAATAAAAATCGCAATAGGCTTATATTGATTGGTTTGCGCAAAAGTTATAGCGTCTACAAAATAGAGGATAGTTTTATGTCATTTTTATTATTATTATTTTTTTTACTAGTAATGGCGGTGATCTGTGATTTTTATCATGACTGCAACATCATGGCGGACACATCGGACAATTTTGACACATTTTTGTGACCATTGGCTTTAATACAGTGATCAGTGCTATAAAAAGGCACTGATTACTGTAAAAATGTCACTGGCAGTGAAAGGGGTTAACACTAGGGGGCGATCAAGGGGTTCATTGTGTTCTCTAGTGTGTGTTCTAACTGAGGGGGGGAGGGGACTGACTAGGGGAGATGACAGATCGCTGTTCATACTTTGTATGAACAGATGATCTGTCACTTCTCCCCTCAGAGAACCGAGATCTCTGCGTGTATGTGTATATATATATATATATATATATATATATATATATATATATATATATATAAATATATTAAAAAATAAAAAACATTTTTTTATTTTTTTTTATTTTTAGCAGAGACCCTAGAGAATAAAATGTATTTGTGCAGCAGTTTTTAAAACGCAATTTTTTGGGAAAAAATATACTTTAATGAATTAAAAAAGTAAAACACCATATATAACCCTTTTTTGGGCAAAATTTAAAAGATGATGTTACACTGAGTAAATATATGCCTAACATGTTACGCTATGAAATTGCGCACGCTGATGGAATGGTGGCAAACTACAATATTTAAAAATCTCCATAGGCGGCGCTTTAGAGTTACAGAGGAGGTCCAGCGCTAGAATTATTGCTCTCGCTTTAATGTTCGCAGTGATACCTCACATGTGTTGTGTGAACGCCGTTTACATATGCGTGCGTGACTTATGTATGTGTTCACTTCTGCGTGTGAGCATGCGGGTGCTTTAAAATGTTTTGTTTGTTTTTTATTTATTATTTATTTAATTTTTTTTTTTTTACACTATCCCTGGAGAGATCTGGGGTCAGTAAAACCCCAGATCTCTACTCTACCTTTAAAACCAAAAGATCAAAAAAAAAATTTGCTTTAAAAAAAAAAAGTTTACTTCCATCTTGACTGTAAGGGACTTCATGACGTTGCTCAGTCCTCCAAGACCATAGAGGTGATCAGAGACGATCTGGTCTCTGGTAACCTCTGTGGCCAGCCATGTGACCCGTCATATCGTCTCTCGAGTGCGTCGGTAAAAACAGTAAGTCCGAGAAACACTGGCGACGTCGTGAGGCCTCTCTTTAAACTTAAGAGATGGTTGAGTGGGAACAAAGGAGGGAAAAAAAATTGGGATCTAAAGGGTCTTTTTGCCAGTTGCCCCACCCCCTCTCTTGTACGATGAAAGGAGGTGACAATTTCTGAATGCACAAATTTATGTTTTTATAGTTGGGAGCCGGTGTGTACTGATCCTTTTCTTTATAAAGACAGTTCTCTTTATTCTTTGTAGATTTCCAGAAGAAGCAGCCAGACGATGACTCCGCCCCCAGCACAAGCAGCAGCCAATCAGACTTATTCCCCAGCGAGATAAACAGCGACAACGGAAATACCTCGATATCCTCGCAGAGCAGTAGTTCTAGCCAGCCTCTCTCCACAGACCTGAATGTAGCCTCTCCCAGCCAGGAGGAATGTGAGTTTCCCTTTCTGTCTTTTCTATATCGTTTGTGTGTTTTCACCATCTTTGCTCTACCCGATTTCCTTCATAGCCTTTCTTAAGGTGAACAAAAGCAAGTTCTGCTCACAGTTTAAAGGACAAGAGCGCTGATACTTTGTGCTCCACCCTTCCTAGATGCATTCTTACCGTCATCCCAATTCTTACCTCCATCCCAAGGCCGGAGATACTCAGGAGACGGTGTAACATAGACATGTTTGTATCTTCTTCTACAACAGTGTAGCCACTATTTAGGAAGGTAACTCTGTTACAGTAGGAATTATGGAATTGGAATGGAAGTTGAGTGTTTGAGATGTAGGAGAGCTTAGTTGGTCAATATCCCAAACTCAAAGATCTATAATCCCTAAAGTGTTTGTTAAGCCACTCTGACCTCATTATACTATGCGCTCTGTCTCCTAATCCTGTGTGTGTGATTTATAAAAAAAATATGCCGATTATACCTGATTTCAGAGTGGCGCTCACGTGACCGGCCACCTTTCTCCTCTCCCCGTCTGACAGCTGCAGCCAAGAAACCTCCGCTGACGTCAGTCAGAAGGAGAGAGCCGGCTGGTCACGTGAGCGCCGATCGGCACTCTGAAATCAGATATAATCTGTATTTTTTTATAAATCACTCACACATCGGGGTACACAGGATTAGGAGACACAGCAGATAGTATGAAAATGTAGATGTTATTTCAGCAATGGGGGGTGGGGGGCGTTCACTGTCACGTATGGAGGGGGAGAGCAGACAGGAGACAGCAAATGACAGAGGCACATAAAAACTGACCACGGTGTCAGGGCTCATCAGCCATAATATACCGTGGCCAGTTTACAGAGGGGAGGGCAGAACCAGGCAAGATCAGCCAGGTATTTCAGGTGATAGAAGTGGCCAAATTACACAGCACAAGCACTGTGCTGTTATTCATACTTTAATAGGACAGGATCCTTTTATTTATTTTTTTTAGGGTAACAAACACTTCAACCCCTTCCCGCTGACCTCACACATATATGCGGCCTCACGGAAGTGGGTCTTTCTCGTGGGGCTGCATATATGCGTATCCCTATTTGTGCTGGTAGTACGCCGCTCAAGGCAACTCCAAGCACAAAGTCCAAACTCTCGTGGAAAGCCCCGGGCCCTGCACTAACGATCGGGACCTGTAACTCCTGGTTCCCGGGTCACCTGATTGCTGTGATAGCCTCTGATTGGCTATCACAGTGATTAGTCACTGTGAGCCCGCCCCTGTGCTTCCTCTTCTGAATGAAGAGGAAGATACATTGACTTGGGACAGGAAGCATTAGGACTACAGAACACCCCCCATGTCCTTGTTTCTATATCACAAGAGGGAGGTGGCCTGTGGTCGCACAGGGGAAAATTTGGTCCCAAATACTGCTTGTGATTTCAAGCCAACAGAAACAATGGTGTCAGCTCACTGCAGGAAGTTAGTAACTTACTGGATTGATGGCAGATCAACAGAGAGAAAATGTGAGGAAATGAGCATGCATTGCAGGGATGTACCAAGTGTGTTTTTTTTTTTTGTGTCTAAACATACACTTTGACCTAAACATGTACACACCTAGACTCACCGGCTACTTTATTTATGTGCAACCCCCCTAACACTTACCCGAGTCCCCTCTCGATCCAGCGATCTCCACAGCAGCCCTGCCTCTCCGGGGACTCGCACACTTGATTTACTTTTGGCTCCCGCTGCTGTCAATCACATCCAGTGAGCCAGTCAGGAGATGAGGGGGCGGGGCCAGGCCGCGGCTCTGTGTGTGAATGGACACAAAGAGCCGAGGCTGGGGAGCACGTCTGCTTGGGTGCCCCCTAAAGCAAGCTGAGTGCTGTGGAGGGTACCCGGCAGGGGGAGGAGCCAAGAGTGGGACCCGGGAAAAGGAGGATCGAGGCTGCTCTGTGCAAAATCATTACACAGAGCAGGTAAGTATAACATGTTTGTTATTAAAAAACAAACAAGGTTTTAATATTGCCTTCATTCTTGGTGGCATAGATTCAACAAGGTGTTGGAAACGTTTCTCAGAGATTTTGCTCCATAGTGACATGATAACATCACACAGTTGCTGCGTTTTTGTCGGTTGCACATCCATGATGCCGATCTCTTGTTCCACCACATCCCAAAGGTCCTCTATTGGATGAGATGTGGTGAGTGTGGAGGCCATTGGAGTACAGGGACCTCATTGTCCAGTGGTGAGATGATTGGAGCTTTGTGACATGGTGCATTATCCTGCTGGAAGGAGCCATCAGAAGATGGGGACACTGTAGTCATAAAGGGATGGACATGGTCAGCAACAATACTCAGGTAGGCCGTGGTGATTAAACCATGATCAATTGGTACTAAGGGGGCCCAAAGTGTGCCAAGAAAATATCCCCCACACCATTACACCCCCACCACCAGCCTGAACCGGTGATACAACGCAGGATGGATCCAGCTGAAATCAGACCAGGCAACGTTTTTTTCAATCTTCTATTGTCCAATTTTGGTGACCCTGTGCCAATTGTAGCCTCAGTTTCCTGTTCTTAGCTGACAGGAGTGGCACCCGGTGTGGTCTTCTGCTGCTGTAGCCCATCTGCTTCAAGTTTGGATGTGTTGTGTGTTCAGAGATGGTATTCTGCATACCTTGCATGTAACGAGTGGTTATTAGAGTTACTGGTATCTTTACTCAGTGAGCGAGTTACTGTTGCCTCTCTATCATCAGTCTGCCCATTCTCCTCTGACCTCTGACATCAACAAGGCATTTTCCTTTACAAAATTGCCGCTCACTGGATATTTTCTCTTTTGGACCAGTCTCTTTAAACCCAAGAGATGGTTGTGTGGGAAAATCCCATTAGATCAGCAGTTTTTGAAATACTCAGACCAGCCCGTCTGTCACCAACAACCAGGCCACGTTCAAAGTCACCTAAATCCCCTTTCTTCCCCATTCTGATGCTCAGTTTGAACTTCGGAGTATAGTATGTCCAAAAACAGACACAGTATGACTCCTAATGTATCAGGGCATGTCTTCTTTATGAGATCGGCACATTTTGTTCTTTATAGGAACCTTTCTAAATCCAGGAATTGGGACACCTTTGTTAACAGGTTGTATTTAGACATTTGAACAGCTCTGCCACCAGAGACTATCAATCTGGATTGGACTTCAACCTTCAGTAAAGCACACAGACTTTCGTATTGTCTATGGTATAAAGTGGGTTCCTCATACTGCAATCTTCCAGGTTCCTCTGGTGCTCCTCAGGGATTTGTATTGTTTTCTAGACATAATGACATAACAGATGGAGTCTGTATTGATATTTAATGAATCACGTGCAGCGTTCGGAGTACAGAAGATGCTCTTAGGACCCGTGTAATTATCAGGCTGCTCTGAATGCCTCACCAACCGACGCTGTATGAATTATCATTACGAGGTAGGATTACATGGACTGGACGACTATTATGCCATCTCCTCACTTTGGGAGCCATGGAACTCCTCCTTGAAGTTTTATCCTGAAGACGTATGTCTTGTGTCATGTGACGTTGTCCTATAGATGTCTAGATGTTGTCTTCTAGACCCACAGGTTAATTTTCAGTTTCAATCATTTTCATTGAAAAGTTTCCCCATACAACCAAAAGAAACGAATACGATATTGGAGAAATGTATCCAGATGGCCTCGTAAATATCAAGATGACATTGTCAGTTAAGAAGAAAAACAACCTCACTTTAGGAGCCATGGAACTCCTCCTTGAAGTTATATCCTGAAGACGTACGTCTTGTGCCATGTGACGTTGTCCTATAGATGTCTAGATGTTGACTTCTAGACCCACAGGTTAACTTTCAGTTTCAATCATTTTCATTGAAAAGTTTCCCCATACAACCAAAAGAAACGATATTGGAGAAGTGTATCCAGATGGCCTCGTAAATATGAAGAAGACATTGTCAGCTAAGAAGAAAAACAACCTCACTTTAGGAGCCATGGAACTCCTCCTTGAAGTTATATCCTGAAGACGTACGTCTTGTGCCATGTGACGTTGTCCTATAGATGTCTAGATGTTGATTTCTAGACCCACAGGGTAACTTTCAGTTTCAATCATTTTCATTGAAAAGTTTCCCCATACAACCAAAAGAAACGATATTGGAGAAGTGTATCCAGATGGCCTCGTAAATATGAAGAAGACATTGTCAGCTAAGAAGAAAAACAACCTCACTTTAGGAGCCATGGAACTCCTCCTTGAAGTTATATCCTGAAGACGTAGGTCTTGTGTCATGTGACGTTGTCCTATAGATGTCTAGATGTTGACTTCTAGACCCACAGGTTAATTTTCAGTTTCAATCATTTTCATTGAAAAGTTTCCCCATACAAACAAAAGAAACGAATACGATATTGGAGAAATGTATCCAGATGGTCTCGTAAATATGAAGATGACATTGTCAGCCAAGAAGAAAAACAACCACGGAGAAAGCCAACACCAAATAAAACTTGGATGTATTAAATTGAGCTGCACAAATTGTCGTTTATAAATAAAAAGACAAAGCCTGACTCAGGAATGGGAAGGGAAAACCAGGGATATGAGTTAGGATGGCCAACTGTTGGCATCCAGGGGACAAGGTAGCATCACCCAGTACAGGGAAGAGAGACCAGTGAAGGGCCTACAGGTTCATTTTCAACATATCCCTTAACCCATAACCCAGCTTCTCAAAATGCTAATTGCCTGGCTGTCTATGGCTTAAATGCTTTCTGACATGGGACGTGCATGCAGATAATTTACTTAGAGTGAACCTAAAGTACTGACCCCTCCCCCCAATATCTCTTGTTTTTGCCCCTTCCACAAAGATGCTAATAAGGGAAGCCTTCATATGTCTCTTTTATAGCAAGCTTACTTTAGTTTTCATTGGTCAGATTGCCAAAATTAAAACAAAATTGCTTGTTTTGCCCTTATTTACCTGTCATGCTGGCGTTTCTGTATTGGAGCAGTCATGGCAATGCCTGGGCCAACGAGTTGCTCTACGTGTGTGAGGTCTGGAAGTTGTTTTTGGGGAAGCGCACTCACATTTTAGCCACTTTCAGATGTGGTACAGATTTATTAGAACAAATCACATTTCCCCATTCTTCCATTAATGTCGTGTTTTATAAGACAGCACAGCGTCCCAGAGCTGACAGCAAGATATATACGGGTTTCTTTTATTAGTAACTGAAACACATTATAAGACTGTTGGCAGTGGCGTTTGGTCATTCGTCTCTGTGGAATATTTTCGACCCCCCGTCGATCTAGCCCACACGCCTTGTAACCGTTCCCACCAAAGAAAACCTGAAGAAAAGCAGCTGTGTGCATGGAATGCCTCCCTGACCTCCCACATCCTTCCTCCAAGACACTCTACATAATGCCCGTATTATTCCACACGAAGACTTTTGATATTCCCAAAATTTCCATTTCCGGATTTCCACGATGATCTAGCAGAATGGCGCACACATTGCATGCTTCTTCTTCGCTCTGCAGGAGGGAAAGAAGTTTTGACGGTGACCTCTGCCCCCCCAGCGAGCCGCTTACAAAGCTTCCATCGCAGCTAGGATGAAACAGAGGGGATGAAATGAGGGAGGGTGAGAGGGTCCAGTTCCCCAACAAAGAGTTTGCTGGAAGTAGGTTTTAACTCAACTGTATTTCATACAATGAAGTTTAAAATGAAACTCCAGAAACATATCTTTCTTTTGTTTTCAGATAGAGTGGTAAAGACTTGGAAGCTTGTCAGGTTTGCAACTATATGGGGGTTGTTTAGCTCAATGGTACATGAAGTGAGCCCATGCCAGATACGAACTATATTTAAGGGCCTGGTAGCTCACTTTTATCGAAAGGAGACCAAAATTAAAGCAAAGTTCATAAACATGGGTTTCCCAAGCAAAGGTTTTCTCCAACAAACAGTAAGAAAAATGCTAGCTCACCTAGCTACCTTACAGCAGCTCTGCTGCTGTTGGCATTTGGTCTTCCTGACCATAGGCTCCCTTAGACTTAGTTGCAGCACCTCACTGCTCGGGTCCCACTTGGCCTCTTGACAGGGTTTCCCAGCACCTTAAGCTTGCTCCCTTCAAAGGCTTCTGGGTTCCCTCCAGCTCCCTAAACTCACTAGCCTCTTCACCTTCCTCAGTCTCCCAGGACCCTCTCTTGGTCTCCCAGACTCTTGTAGCTGTCCATATTTTCTTTGGGCAGGGAATCACCCCCCCCCCCCCCCAAATCACAAGGGTTGCCACTCCCAGCTCCCCTGACTGGGCTCTGTCTCCAAACATCAGCAACTGCCCTGAGATCTGGCTTATAACAATCCTCACCACCTGTGCACTCACACAGGCTGTAGGCCACTAGCAATGCCTGGACACTGGACTGAAGGCTCCGTCCCACCCAATATGCTTTAGAACCTTCAAGCTTCCAATTTGGAATTACCAAATCCAGAGAGAAGTTAAGACACGTTTTTTGCTGCTCACAAAACATGTTGGTGCCTCTCAAAATAACTAATTGAGAGTCAAGTGTCCCTTATAAACCCATTTATATAGTGGCAAGGACTCTCACCGTCACAATGCCCACTGAGAAAGGTACCCATCTTCAGGACAGAATATGAAGAAATCTCTTCCTAATGAGGACTCTATATAAACCAGAAAGATGTTTCTAGCCATCCAAACTCTATCTGAAATAAAAGAAGTAGCACAGTGAAGCCTTCTTAGAACAGAAGGTATTCATGTGTCCTATTCTATCACATACCCCGAACCCCCAAAACCCATTGGCATTTATGTGTTTTCTTGTTATGAGCCAACATCAATATTACAAGAATTTGGACACTCAGATCTTTGGTTTGGAGCTCTCATTAGACTTTTTACAAGTGGATCTTAAAGGCATAGTTCACTTTTCCACAAAACTGCCTATGCTGGTATGGAGTGGGCTCTGGTCAGGGCTTGGGTGAGCTTTCACCACGTGCCAGATGTTGTAGTCAACAATATCAGAGGTGCTGGATTCGGCTTATCAATAATTCATGATTTGAAGAAAGGTGGTGGTGATCCTCTTTATTTAGCTTTTTAGCTTGGTCCATAAAGGGTCGCTCTGGTGTGAATAATAATCGGGTACTCACTCATAGACCGAAATCTCAATTGGGAAAGTCCTTATTGAAGGCCAATTCCTTTTTTTTATATTTTATTTTTTTTACTTGTTACACAGTCAGCCTGCATAAAAATGAAAGAAAGCGCATAGATTTTTAATTTTGCAGTGAAACTGCATTGATATTCGCATGCTATGTTGGAGGCCTCTTATTGAATACACGTGTTTCTGCTCTAAAAAATGTACACTATATTCTCAAAAGTATCTGGACGCCTGCCTTTACACGCACATGAACTTTAATGGCATCCCAGTCTTAGTCTGTAGGGTTCAATATTCGGTTGGCCCCACCCTTTGCAGGTGTAACAGCTTCAACTCTTCTAGGAAGGCCGTCCACAAGGTTTAGGAGGGTGTCTATGGGAATGTTTGATCATTCTTCCAGAAGTGCATTTGCGAGGTCAGGCACTGATGTTGGATAAGAAGGCCTGGCTCGCGGTCCCCACTCTAATTCACCCCAAAGGTGTTCTATTTTGTTGAGGTCAGGACAGTCAAGTTCCTCCACCCCAAACTCGCTCATCCATGTCTTTATGGACCTTGCTTTGTGCACTGGTCCAAATCATTTGGTGGAGGGGGGATTATGGTGTGGAGGTTGTTTTTCAGTTGTTTGGTTTGGCTCCTTATTTCCAGTGGAGGGAACTCTTAAGATGTCAGCATACCAAGACATTTTGGACAATTTCATGTTCCCAACTTTGTGGGAACAGTTTGGGGATGGCCCCTTCCTGTTCCAACATGACTACACACCAGTGCACAAAGCAAGGTCCATAAAGACATGGATGAGCGAGTTTGGGGTGGAGAAACTTGACTGGCCTACACAGAGTCCTGACCTCAACCCGATAGAACACCTTTGGGGTAAATTAGAATGGAGACTGCAAGCCAGGCTTTCCCGTCCAACATCCGTGCCTGGCCTCACAAATGCGCTTCTGGAAGAATGGTCAAACATTCCCATAGACACCCTCCTAAACCTTGTGGACGGCCTTCCCAGAAGAGTTGAAGCTGTTATAGCCGCAAAGGGTGGGCCAATTCAATATTGAACCCTACAGACTAATGCCCCGTACACACGGTCGGATTTTCCGACGGAAAATGTGTGATAGGACCTTGTTGGAAATTCCGACCGTGTGTGGGCTCCATCACACATTTTCCATCGGATTTTCCGACACACAAAGTTTGAGAGCAGGATATAAAATTTTCCAACTACAAAATCCGTTGTCGGAATTTCCGATCGTGTGTACACAAATCCGACGGACAAAGTGCCACACATGCTCAGAATAAATAAAGAGATGAAAGCTATTGGCTACTGCCCCGTTTATAATCCCGACGTACGTGTTTTACGTCACCGCGTTTAGAACGATCGGATTTTCCGACAACTTTGTGTGACCGTGTGTATGCAAGACAAGTTTGAGCCAACATCTGTCGGAAAAAATCCTAGGATTTTGTTGTCGGAATGTCCGATCAATGTCCGACCTGGTGTACGGGGCATTAGACTGGGATGACATTAATGGTCATGTGTGTGTAAAGGCAGGTGTCACAATACTTTTGACAATACAGTATTATTCTAAAGGTGCTATTGACTAGGGATGGGCCGAACGGACCCCTGTTCGGTTCCCACCAGAACTTCCGAACACCGCGAAAGTTCGGACCTGAAAAACAAACCCCATTAAAGTCAATGGGACCTGAACGTCAAAGATCAAAAGTGCCCATTTTGAAGGCTTATATGCAAGTAATTGGGCATACAATTACTTGGTTGGGGCCAGCACAATATTAAACTCTACGGACGAAGACTGGGACGCCATTAAAGTTCATGTGTGTAAAGGCAGGCGTCCCAATACTTTTGACAATATAGTGTATATTTGGTTATAGCAGATATATGTGTATTCAATAAGAGATCTCCAACATAGCATGCGAATATCTGTAAACTGAAAATTCTCAATAAAAATAACTATCCAGAATTATAGAGCCATTTATTGCAAACTGCACACAGCTGTATCAGGCTTTCGGTGCCATCATCAGTGCAGTGTATGGAAACCATGGCTTCTATGGAAGAGAGCTTGTGATCCAATGAGACAGTGTAACCATACAGGTTATGGTAGGAAAGGACTAAAAAAATCCTCTACTTAAATTGGTGGCACATACAGTGAGGGAAAAAAGTATTTGATCCCCTGCTGGTTTTGTACGTTTCCCAATTGACAAAGAAAGTATCATTCTATAATTTTAATGGTCGGTCTATTTTAACAGACAAGAGAGACAGAATAATAAAAATATCCAGAAAAACACATTTCAAAAGAAGTTATAAATTGATTGACATTTTAATGAGTGAAATAAGTATTTGATCCCTATCAATCAGCAAGACTTCTGGCTCCCAGGTGTCTTCTATACAGGTAACGAGCTGAGATTAGGAGCACTCTTTTAAAGGGAGTGCTCCTAATCTCTGCTTGTTACCTGTAAAAAAGACACCTGTCCACAGAAGCATCCGATCAATCAGATTCAAATCTCTCCACCATGGCCAAGACCCCAAAGAGCTGTCCAAGGATGTCAGGGACAAGATTGGAGACCTACACAAGGCTGGAATGTGATACAAGACCATTGCCAAGCAGTTTGGTGAGAGGGTGACAATAGTTGGTGCGTTTTTTAACAAATGCAAGTAACACAAAATAACTGTCAATCTCCCTCAGTCTGGGGCTCCATACAAGATCTCACCTCGTGGTGTATCAAAGATCATGGGAACAGTGAGGAATCAGCCCAGAACAACACAGGAGAACCTTGTCAATGATCTCAGCTGGGACCATAGTCACCAAGAAAAACAATCGGTAACACACTACACCGTGAAGGACTGAAATCCTGCAGCACCCTCAAGGTCCCCCTGCTCAGGAAAGCACATGTACAGGTCCGTTTGAAGTTTGCTAAAGAACTTCTGAATGATTCAGAGGAAAACTGGGTGAAAGTGTTGTGGTCAGATGAGACCAAAATCAAGCTCTTTGGCATCAAGTCAACTCGGTGTGTTTGGAAGAGGAGGAGGAATGCTGCCTATGACCCCAAGAACACCATCCCCCACCATCATACATGGAGGTGGAAACATTATGCTTTGGGTTTGTTTACCTGTTAAAGGGACAGGACAACTTCACTGCGTCAAAGGGACGATGGACGGGGCCATGTACCGTCAAATCTTGGATAAGAACTTCCTTCCCTCAGCCGGGGGATTGAAAATGGGTGGTGGATGGGTCTTCCAGCATGACAATGACCCAAAACACACGGCCAAGGCAACAAGGGAGTGGCTCACGAAAAAGCGCATTATAGTCCTTGAGTGGCCTAGCCAGTCTCTGGACCTTAATCCCATAGAAAATATGTGGAGGGAGCTGAAGGTTCGAGTTACCAAACGTCATCCTGGAAACCTTAATGACTTGGAGAGGATCCGCAAAGAGGACAAAATCCCTCCTGAGATGTGTGCAAACCTGGTGGCCAACTACAAGAAACGTCTGACCTCTGTGATCGCAAACAAGGGTTTTGCCACCAAGTACTAAGTCATGTTTTGCGAAGGGGTCAAATACTTATTTCACTCATTAAAATGCAAATCAATCTATAACTTTTTTCGAATGCGTTTTTCTGGATATTTTTGTTATTATTCTGTCTCTCACTGTTATAATAAACTGACCATTAGAATTATAGACCGATCGTTTCTTTGTCAGTGGGCAAACGTCAAAAATCAGCAGGGGGTCAAATACCTTTTCCTCTCACTGTAGACTGGCTGTGAAAGTGAGGACTTCAGGAACAGTCCACCGCTGGATCGTGGGGGAACACGGTTGCCGGTGGATTGGAGGATCGGGTGAATATAAGCTTTCTCCTCTTCCCCTGGACAAATTGAGCAGTTAACCCTCTGCATAGGAAGACATTTTTTGGTTTTGCCCGGAGTTGGGCTTTAAAAGTCAGCCGAAAATGGCTAATTTATGCAATTCGTGAACTGCGGCAAGGTCCAAATTTTGAAGGATGACTTTCCTTCATGTACATAGTTTCCGTATTTTTACATTTTCAGAGCGGTCTCCTTATAATAGTCGGATCCACTCTGAATATTTATTAGGCCCGACCATCATTCCCTGGAGGACCAGACCAACTTCTCTTCCTCTGGAGAGGCTTGAACTCCCAGCAGACTCCCAACAAGATAAAATAACAAATTGGAGACTCAGTTGGCCTCCTAGAAGGGTCGGTGTTGTCAGCAGGTAGACGAGGAAGAGGGGACGATTTACTTCAGAAAAAAAAAAAAAAGTAAAATTATTAACACTCGGTTGATGATGATGTTGATAGTAGAACAAATTTGACAACCTGTTTTAAAAGAGGGTAACGCATTACTAATTAGCCCCGGGTGCCTGTGGCCTGAAATTAATGAGCTGCTGTTATGTAAATGTCATGTTAATTAAGGGGAGTGAGAAAGCCCAATAAATCTGCAGAAGCTGGCAAAGTGGATGAACTCCCCAGCTTAATATTGTTCACACATTTTTTTTTTTTTTTTTTTTCCCGAAAGTCACGCAGAACGCTGTTTATTACAGAGCGACCAGTACATTGCCATCCCCGCCATTGACAAATCCATTTTTCTTAAGTGATCTCATTAGCGGGAGAGGCCGAAACAGACGCCTGCCAGTGCCAGCTACCTGGTTCCAAGATGACTCTGGTGGACGGGGCC
This sequence comes from Lithobates clamitans, assembly GCA_037952925.1. Classification (NCBI taxonomy): domain Eukaryota; kingdom Metazoa; phylum Chordata; class Amphibia; order Anura; family Ranidae; genus Lithobates; species Lithobates clamitans. The sequence goes on from JBBGZY010001878.1 coordinate 47,284, forward strand.
GCCGCTCCTCGCAACTCTAGGACAGAGCGATCAGTCCAAAAAAAAAAAAAAAAAAAATTTCCGCTGTTTGGACATTTTGTCTTCTACAAGTTCATGGTTTGTACAGTTGGGATCAGAGAAGCAAAGACAATGTAGAATTGATAGACTATAAAGAACAATCTTTTTTTTTTTCTTTTTAAAGCAGAACTTAAAGTGGTGTTCCTGCCGAAATTATACTTTTTGAATAAAAATACCCCTATAATACACAAGTTTAATGTATTCTAGTAAAGTTAGTCTGTAAACTAAGGTCTGTTTTTTTAGTTTATAGCAGTAATTTGTTATTTTATAAACTTACAGCAGGCCGTGGCCACTTCAAGACTTGCCTCGTTTTGGATTTTAGGTGTTTACAAGTTTAAAACGGGTTTTTTTGCTAGAAAATTACTTAGAACCCCCAAATATTATATATTGTTTTTTTTTTCTAACATCCTAGAGAATACAATAGCGGTCATTGCAATACTTTTTTTTTGCACCGTATTTGCGCAGCGGTCTTCTAAGCGCACTTTTTTTGGAAAAAATTCACTTTTTTGAAAAAAAAAATAAGACAACAGTAAAGTTAGCCCAATTTTTTTTTATATTGTGAAATATAATGTTACGCCAAGTAAATTGATACCCATCATGTCACGCTTCAAAATTGCGCCCGCTGGTGGAATAGCGTCAAACTTTTACCCTTAAAAATCTCCATAGGCGACGTTTAAAAAATTCTACAGATTGCATGTTTTGCGTTACAGAGGAGGTCTAGGGCTAGAATTATTGCTCTCACTCTACCGGTCGCGGCGATACCTCACATGTGTGGTTTGACCACTGTTTTCATATGCGGGCGCTACTCACGTATGCGTTCGCTTCTGCGCGCGAGCTCGTCGGGACAGGGCGCTTTAAAAATTTTTTTTTTTTTTTTTATTTATTTTATTTTATTTTATTTATTTTTTCACTGTTTTTAAAAAAAAAAAAATTGGATCACTTTTATTCCTATTACAAGGAATGTAAACATCCCTTGTAATAGAAAAAAGCATGGCAGGACCTCTTAAATATGAGATCTGGGGGTCAAAAAGTCCTCAGATCTCATATTTACACTAAAATGCAAAAAAAAAAAAAAAAAAAAAAAGTCGTTTAAAAAAAATGACACAAAAAAATTTGTGCCTTTAAGAGAGTGGGCGGAGCCGTCGTAATGACGTCGCTCCGGCCGTCACATGGTATGGAGACGGGTGGGCGCCATCTTGGCCTCACTCGTCTCCATACCTCAGCAGGGAAAGGACCCGATCGCCTCCACCGCTACCGACGGCTCCGGTAAGCGGCGGAGGGTGCGGGAGAGCGGCGGGAGGGGGGGTGGCACCTCTCCCGCCGCCGATAACGGTGATCTCGCGGCGAACCCGCCGCGGAGACCACCATTATCGTGTACGGAACCGCCCGCTGAAAAGATGGATATCTCGGTTGTGGCAGCAGCTGCTGCCGTTACCGAGATATCCATCTTCAAAAAAATGACGTATATATACAGTGGGCGGTCCGGAAGTGGTTAAGTGTGGGCATCTGAAGCCAGACTGTATTTCTTCCTGGATCTCATCCTCGCAGATCTCGCACATGCTCCGTGCAGCACAAGCAGTGTAATAGGTTTCAGGTCAGGTTTCCATAGCAACGGCAGTTTCAGAGGAAGTTGCCGCCCCTTTCCAGAAGGCATTGCAAACAGGAAATGATGCGATGGGTGCGGCTAGGGAGGAGGAAGTGAAAAATGAATACAGCAGATATACAGGAGGTGCTGAGAAAAAAAATAAAAAAATATCCAATTTGTTTACAGGTCACAGTTTAGTGAGGGATGCTGAAGAGTTGTAAAAGTGGGTGGAACTCCACTTTAACTGTATCCGAGCACTAAAACAAAACATGTGATCAGTTATGACACCAGCCACTTGATGAGTGACGGTTTGGTTGAAGACACGAGCAAATGTGCCGGTTAGCAATCCCAGTATTCCAGGAATGTAACTGTTTGTTTTTTTTAAACCGTTAAATCAATGGTTTTACAGTGCCTTGAAAAAGTATTCACGCCCCTTGAAATTTTGCACATTTTGTCATGTTACAACCAAAAACATAAATGTATTTTATTGGGATTTTATGTGATAGACCAACACAAATAATTGTGAAGTGGAAGGAAAATGATAAATGGTTTTCAACATTTTTTACAAATAAATATGTGAAAAGTGTGGGGGGTACATTTGTATTCAGCCCCCTTTACTCTGATACCCCTAACTAAAATCTAGTGGAACCAATTGCCTTCAGAAGTCACCTAACTAGTAAATAGAGTCCACCTGTGTGTAATTTATTCTCAGTATAAACACCGCTGTTCTGTGAAGCCCTCAGAGGTTTGTTAGAGAACCTTCGTGAACAAACAGCATCATAAAGGCCAAGGAACACACCAGACAGGTCAGAGATAAAGTTGTGGAGAAGTATAAAGCAGGGTTAGGTTATAAAAAAATATCCCAAGCTTTGAACATCTCACAGAGCTCTGTTCAATCCATCATCTGAAAATGGAAAGAGTATGGCACAACTGCAAACCTACCAAGACATGGCCGTCCACCTAAACTGACCGGCCGGGCAAGGAGAGCATTCATCAGAGAAGCAGCCATGAGGTCCATGGTAATTCTGGAGGAGCTGCAGAGATCCACAGCTCAGGTGGGAGAGTCTGTCCACAGGACAACTATTGGTCGTGCTCTCCACAAATCTACAGAGCCATTGTTGAAAGAGAGCCCATAAGAAGTCCTGTTTGCAGTTTGCGAGAAGCCATGTGGAGGGCACAGCAAACATGTGGAAGAAGGTGCTCTTGTCAGATGAGACCAAAGTTGAACTTTTTGGCCTAAAAGCAAAATGCTATGTGTGGTGAAAAACTAACACTGCACACCACCCAGAAAACCCCATCGCCACCGTAAAACATGGTGGTGGCAGCATCATGTTTTGGGGATGCTTTTCTTCAGGAAGGACAGGAATGCTGGTCAGAGTTGATGGGAAGATGGATGGAGCCAAATTCAGGGCAAAACCTGCTAGAGTCTGCAAAAGACTTGAGACTGGGGAATATGTTCACCTTCCAGCAGGACAACAACCCTAAACATACAGCCAGAGCTACAATGATAAAATATACACATAAAATCCCCAAAAAATACATTTAAAAATGTGGAAAATTTCAAGGAGTATGAATACTTTTTCAAGGCACTGTATGTGTTCATCTTGGTTCTCTCGTACTACCAGGTCAAAGTCCCAGAAATACCTATTGATTCTGCCACCTAATGGAGCCTCTTGTGATGGGGTGGCAATGATGCTGCATTGCTCCTGATTCCAGATCAAAGTTGCCACCCTCATGTAAGCTGTTCCTGCTTTCTCTAAGTGGAGTGAGAAGGTGTTGTAGAGGGTGTAGCTGTCAACATTGTTACTACTAACAACTCATTAGTCAGCACCTGGCCACACTTAGTCCTTCCCATTGCTTTTCCTGAATACACAGTTCTGCCTTTGCTGAAACCACTGTGAGCTGCAGTGTCTGGAAGGGGGAGCATACGAGACACAAATGAAGGATTTAGCTCCGTAAGGCAGTGGTGGCCCGCTCATAAGGGGTGCCACCCCCCCTTCAATCTCCATGCAGGGCTCCGGATGCATAGAATGTGGGGGGGGGGTTTGTTTTTTGAAGCACATGATTAGATGTGCTCTAATTGGCTTCAAAAAGGGTGGGCCCCGAGCCCACCTAGTTGTGTGACATTAGCGAATTATTATTCGCTAATGTCTTCCTACTTCTCCTCCAGGCCAATCCGGTCTCAGGACCCGCTTTCTGTTTGGGAGGACAAACAACAGCCCTGGCTCTTCCCTCCGCAAGCTGTGCAGCGAGGAGCAGCAGGTGGAGAGGCAGCAACAGCCTGTTTCAGGAGCCCTACCCTGGATCCAGCACCATCACCACCACCTTGTCATTGTCCTCCTGCCCACACCTCTACAACAGCGAGAGGAGGCCACCCGGAGCCAAGCAACAACATCAACCTGGGGGCTTCTTGGTCTCCCCAAACACTGGCTCATCAAGATTGACAGCTATGGATAAGGTAAGGCCATGAAGGGGGGGGGGTAGTGCGAGTGAGGGGGCCAGGTTTGTGTGCTGCCCAATTCCCTGTCAACCCCGCCCCCCAAAAATTTGAACACCAGCCACCACTGCCGCAAGGGAAGGTACAGGATGCTTGCACATCACATGGTAATGGGATATGGCATTGGCAGTGACACAGAGGAGCCTTTTGTTGTTCTCCAGCGTTGTTAATATAGCTTTTTGCATTGGCCCATTTTAAAAAAGCGATTTAGGACTTCTGCACAGTTGAGGTGGCTTTTACTAAGTCCCCAGTTGGCCCATCCAGCGTCACAGAGCTGCACATAAAGCTTTCCCTGCAATGAAGTTCATATCCCTACATAACACTTCTTCGACAAAAAACTTCCAAGAGCCTAAAACAAAGGCTTTAAATCTTTCTACACAACGAAGCGTAAGACAACAGATGCCTTCTTCCCCCTCTTTGTTCTAGCTGCTAAATGAAAATATTTTAGTTGAAGGTCATACTTGTTCGCTTTCCCAGTACCGAAAGAGTCGACTTACGCCGGCGTTGTTAAACAGCAGCCTTAATTTGTCTCCCTGTTTGAAACGCCATCCAATTATCAAAGCTGCAACAGAGAAGCAGTTACTAAGGCTATCCATTTATCTTAACCCGTCCTCAGTAAAATCTGTGCTTCACGCTTATGCGGTGAATACATTGAATTGGCCCGTTGGCTTAACAAGATCTCTTGAGAGCGCGTACGTGACGCGGGGAGCGATGGACCCGCTGGATGGGGGCCAGAATTGATTTGCAGGCTGGCTTAAAAATACTGCGAGAAAGAAAAGAGAGAAAAGTCCGACCTGCAAAACTGCGAGGACCCCTTGGGAAACGAGTTTGTCTATAGACTAATTTTATAAACGTTGGAAGAAATTCTCTTCTCCTCGGCATGCCATCCTGGGGTGCTCCAGCTGCATTGTTTAGCCAAGAGCAGGACTGGAGATTCGTGGCCTTTGTCAATATATGTAATAAAGGGATTAATTTGGCTATATAATGTGGAGTGTATCACATTAAAGTGTCAGCGTTTTATTTGTGGTGTATCTTGGGGGACAATTTTGGTGATGTATGGAGCATCTCTGTCTCACGTTGGAAGGAGATGCTTGAAAGCTAATGAAAGATATGGGATAAACAAACATCGCAGGGCTTTCTTTGGATTGGGCCCTAGGTCTGTATTTTTTGTGTGTGACATATCTGGCCCAGCGTGTCGGATGTTATTTGTAGGCATACCAGTGCTGAGCACAGCTTGGCACCATCTCAGAAATTCCGAAACATTTCTGCGGATTTCCTGACCTTCAGAACTTGGTGTTTTGTTTCACCCTTTCAGGTAGATTTTCAGGAACAGAATACTTTCTGGTGCATTTATAGACGCTCTTCGTGGCCTTGTCCTGTAAACTGAAACCCACAATGAAGTTTATCCTATTTTTGTAGTGGAGTTCTCCACTGTGCCCTAGATGGTTTTATATCTGATGCTCTTTGATCCCATGATCTAGGTCAGCCTTTCTCAACCTTTTACCTCAGAGGAACCCCTAAAATAATTTTCAGGTCTCTTTCCTAAAACCAGTTAATCGGGAGTCAATGGGGAAAAAAAGGCCACTTACATTTTGATCCGTATCAAGAACGCAGCCCTTAGACCCCTTTCACACTGAGGCGGTTTGCAGGCGGTATTGCGCTAAAAATACCGCCTGCAAACCGCCCCTAAACAGCCTCCGCTGTTTGTTCAGTGTGAAAGCCAGGGGGGCTTTCACACTGAAGCGGTGCGCAGGCAGGGCGGTGAAAAAAGTCCTGAAAACCGCTTTTTTGGAGCGGTGAAGGAGCGGTGTATTCACCGCTCCTTTACCGCTCCTGCCCATTGAAATCAATGGGACAGCGCGGCTATACCGCGGCAATACCGCGGCTATAGCCGCGCTGTACGAGGGATTTTAACCCTTTTTACAGCTACATACAGCTACAAGAACGACGGTACAGCAGCGCTAAAAATAGCGCTGTTGTACCGCCGACGCCCCCACCGCCCCAGTGTGAAAGGGGCCTTACAGTGGTGGTCAGAATGTTACCCTTACAGACAGCTAAAAACATAATTGGGTCATGCTGCTGGTTTTGCCAAATAGCTTTGGCCCTGGAACTATGAAGGCACCATCAGATGGGAGGTCAATCGGCCAAAGCTCAAGGAACCTCTAGTAACCTCTTAAGGAACCCTGGTTAAGAATGGCTGATCGAGGTAGTGATGCTGCAAGACTCACCTAGCTTGATTCATGTTGTGATTCTTGTGCTAGAAGTGAAGCACTTCTTGGTTATGTCCTGTAAATACTTATTTTGGTGAGGCCTAGAAGTAATAATTTTCTTAATCTTGTCCTGGCATTGAAACTCCCTTGGTTATTTTCTGGAAATAGGGTTCTCCCGACTTTTCCTGACCACGTTCTGTTAATTTTATTTTGTTTAGTCCTGTCCTGGAAGTGAAGCTCTCTCCAGTCCTATCCTGTGGAGGGAGCTTTCTTTAGCCCCTTCCCTGGTCGGGAGCTCTCCTTATCCCATCCTGAGAGGGGAACTGTCTGTTAGTCCCACCCTGGGAGGCGAGCTCTTTTCAGTCCAATTTTGGGAGGGGAAATCTCATTGGTCCCATCCTGAGAGGGGCTTCTCCTCAGCCCTGTCCTGAGAGGGGAACTCTCCTCTGTTCCATCCTGTGAAGGGAGCACCCTCCAGTCCTGTTCTGGTATGGAAGCTCTCCTGTTTCATCCTGTAAGGCTCCATGCACACTGGCTTAAAAATCACTGCTTCTACAAGAGTTTTGTGTTCGCCCTGAAGAAGCAGCTCAATGTTATCCTATGTGTCCATGCACATTAGGATGATTACAGGCATATTTTGAGCTCAACGTTTAGAGGCAGGAAAAAAATATCCTTCTGGTTTGTGTTTCTGATTGAAGCTTTTTGGCAGAAAAAAAAACGCAAAACTCTCCGAAACGTTGTACTTATGTTCTGCCAAGGGAACTGGAGTTTTTTTAAGTCCAGTGTGCATGGAGCCTGAAGGGGGAGGTATTCTTTGGTCCTAATCTGGAAGGGGGGCATTATTTGGCCTTGTCCTGTGGGGGGGCTCTCCTTAGTCCGGACCTGGGAGGTGTCTGGTGTGTGTGATAGGGCAAACCCTGCCGGCATTTCATAGTGCCATTAAAATATCACAGTCTTCTTTATTGAGCCCTAACATAAGTCTTCGTGATTGTAATAACCTGCACTGCTCAAGCCCTGAAGAAGGGGGAGGCCTTTCCCCCATACACGTTGGCACTATTTGATGCTCTTAGCCAAAAAAAAGTTTACCATCCTGGCAGGTAACTCTCCTAAGCCCTGAACTGGGAGGGGATTTTGGTCCAGCTCTGGAAGGGGAGCTCTCTTTGGTTCCATCCTCTCCTCAGTCCATCATGTGAGGGGGGGGTCTCCTCGGTTTCACCCTTTGAGGGGGGTCTCCTCTGTCCCATCCTGTGAGTGTAGCTCTCTTTGGTCCCATCCTGCGAGGGGTGCTGTCCTCGGTCCCATTCTGGTAGAGGAGCTCTCATTGGTCTTGTCCGGGAAGGGAAACTCTACTTGGCCATGTCCTGATTGTTGAGCCCTCTTTGGTCCTGTCCTAGGTGTGGAGCTTCTCTTTGATCTATTCTGGAAAGGGAGCTCTCTTCAAGATCTCTTTTTTCCTGTCCATACATTAGAACAGTTTTGACCCCCTCCTGGGAATGGAGCACTCTTTGGCCTTTTCTCGATAATGGTAGTTGATCTGATATCACAATGTTCTCTCTGTTGGTTGCGTTGTGATCGATATTTCCCAAACACTGAATGTTTCATCTTCAGATCAATAAAAGATCTACTGAAACACCAGATTCATATCCATATCCAGCATCCATACTTTTTATTCAGTCTTTATTGCTACATCTGCATTGAATAGATTAGAATATTTTCTGTGAACATCCTATACCCAGCTCTAAACTTCTGAGCCTCAGAGCAAATTTTGAGCACTTGTGCAATCTCTCTGTTTTTTGGAGAAATGTAGTAATTTCCATTGGAATATAAATGTCCCTGCAGTTCTTAACGTTAGGCCCAGATAAGTGTTCTGCTTGTGAGCACTTACCATTTAAATGTTTAGAAAAACACATTTTATATAACAAAGATGTGGCATGAACTACACACTAATAAACCTTATGGTCAGCTTCATCTAGTCAGGTACAAAGAGAGGTTTTTTTTTGTTTGTTTCTAAGTTTTTCCATTAAAATATTCAATTGTTCATGTAAAATATTCAGTGACATTTCAGAGAAGAGACAGTCTTTCCCAGTCATATCTGGTTGTAGAGCAGTTTGATGATAATGACATGTGAAAACAATGTGCTAAAGGTACTGCTATTTTTTCACGGATTTAAAGGATAAAGTTTACTTTGAAAAATGGACCAAACCAGGGCAGTGCCAATGGCTAGAGTCATTCTGAGGGAGCCATTTTTGCCAATTACACTTTGGCCTCAGTTTATTATCCGTAGAAGGGTCACCAGCAGAAGGAAGGAGGTCCTGATTCCTCTATATAGATCTTTAATTATCACTAGAGGGGTCACCAGTGGGAGAAAAGAGGTCTTGGTTCTTCTATATAGATCTTTAGTTATCACTGGAGGGATCGCTAGTAAGAGGAAGGAGGTCCTGATTCCTGTACATAGATCTTTATATCACTAGAAGGATCACCAGCAGGAGGGAGGAGGTCCTGATTCCTCTATATAGATCTTTAGTTATCACTAGAGGGCTCACCAGCAGGAGGAAGGAGGTCCTGATTCCTCTATATAGATCTTTATATCACTAGAGGGGTCACCAGCAGGAGGAAGGAGGTCCTGATTCCTCTATATAGATCTTTATATCGCTAGAGGGGTCACCAGCAGGAGGAAGGAGGTCCTGATTCCTCTATATAGATCTTTATATCGCTAGAGGGGTCACCAGCAGGAGGAAGGAGGTCCTGATTCCTCTATATAGATCTTTATATCACTAGAGGGGTCACCAGCAGGAGGAAGGAGGTCCTAATTCCTCTATATAGATCTTTATATCACTAGAGGGGTCACCAGCAGGAGGAAGGAGGTCCTGATTCCTCTATATAGATCTTTATATCACTAGAGGGGTCACCAGCAGGAGGAAGGAGGTCCTGATTCCTCTATATAGATCTTTATATCACTAGAGGGATCACCAGGAGAAGGAAGGAGGTCCTGATTCGTCTATATAGATCTTTTGTATCACTAGAGGGCTCACCAGCCAGAGGAAGGAGGTCCTGATTCCTCTATATAGATCTTTATATCACTAGAGGGGTCACCAGCAGAAGGAAGGAGGTCCTGATTCCCCTATATAGATCTATAGATCACTAGAGGGATCACCAGCAGGAGGAAGGAGGTCCTTATTAGTCATAGGAACATGCTGGTCTTAAAAGTTGAGTTGAAGAACCACTGTATGACCTCTACATCCTTTAGCTATATAAAATCTTTTGACTTATTCCATAAGTGGGCACTGTGATGATATCTGCCGTTCTCGTGCTCACCAATCACATGTTTTTGGGTAATTAGGCTCCCCCAAGTCCATTTCAACCTCATTAATTAGGTGATATAAATGCTGCCGTCCCCTTGTCGGCGGTGAAGTATTGGAGATTCAGGTGAGGTTATCTTTAGGGAGGGCCTGGCGAATCGCACAGCGTGAACATTAATAATGAACGGCGTCAGTCTCCTTACCAGAAATAAACTCTGCGCCCTCCCGCTGCTTCATTAGGCAATTTGCATTACAAATCTGGCGTTTCTCTCATTTCAGAAGCTTCAGAGACCTGCTAATCCGCCAGATTGTTTAACAGGGAGCTACAGAGGCGGCGGATAAACATTGTCTAGTCTCAGTTTGCTTACTGCGTTTATCAGATGCATATACAATGGTTGCATGTGAAATCAGACACCTTCGGTCTGTCACTTATGTGTTCAAAATATTCAGAAGCTCACTTGTAAATGTATACTGTAGTATACTACGATAAAGTCGGAAGAAGGCGGGGGGGGGGGATACTCCAAAACCTGCTCATCAGTCTATGTGAGGACATTTTTTCTGTCTTATCTTGGAGAGGATTAAGCTCTACAGTGTTCACAAAACATTTAAATAGTGTCAAGTGACTTTCTTATTGCCTGAGAGTGCTAGTGGTGTCTTTAACCCCTTCTATACCGGGTGCTTTAACCCCCTTCCCTGCCAGGCCAATTTTTCAGCTTTCGGCGCTGTCACACTTTAAGGGCTAGTTTACACTTGCTTCAAAACAAGACTTCAGTCAGGCTTTGTTAAAGTTCTCTGAACGCCAGTCAAAGCTCCTGTCACTAAATAAAATGGTTAGCTTACAGTCCTGTTTACACCTTGCTTTTGCTTGGTGCTTCGATGAGGCTTCGGTGGGGCTTCAATGAGGCTTTGGTGAGGCTTCAGTGGGGCTTCAAGCGAGCTTTGCCATAGACTTATATGGAGTCTTTGAAGACGCTTTGAAGCACCACTGAAGCTACATGAGGTATAATTTTTGAAGCGAAGCAAAGCAAAAGCAAGGTGTAAACAGGACTGTAAGCTAACCATTTTATTTAGTGACAGGAGCTTTGGCTAGCGTTCAGAGAGCTTTAACAAAGCTCTTTTTTTTTTCCAAGACTTTACTACCACTTTAACTACTTGTGGATTTTAGATGTAAGAGATATGTCCTTAAAAACTTCCACAAAGTTTCCAGGATGTATTTTTTTTTATGCCCAGTTCCTCTCCCCTTCTCTCTATTGCTGGCTGTCAAAATGACAGCCGGGAATTGTTTTGCTTTAGGATTGCCGGTCAAAATACAGCCTCCTGTAAAATGATATTTGTAGTTAGTCTGTCATTGAGTAAATACAATGTAACAGTCTATTGATTCTAGATTGTAATCTCTAATGAGCAGGGCCCTCTGATCCCTCCTCTATCGATTTGTATTGTAAGTATACTGTAAAGTGCTGCTCAAACTGTTGGCGCTATATAAATCCTGTATTATAATAATAATGTTACAGATTATTTACTGGTTGATGCACATGTACTGTAGATTAAAAGGTACAAACCTTGATCGGCATATGGCATCAAAAAGGAACCTTTTTTTTTGGGGGGGGGGGGTACTTACCAGTGCCTGGAGACCAGTGTTGTCTTCCCACATCTGGTTCTTCTTACTGCTGCAGGTTCTTGGCGCTGCCACCTTGGATATGGGAGCCTGCTTTGGTACCACAGCCTTCCCTCCCACTGTGCATGCACAAGCTCACGCAGCGCTCTGTGAACGATCCTGCAGCCTTCTGGGACAGGCTACGGACTAGCTGGACTTCACTTTTTGAGTGAAGTTCTGCTTTAAAGAAAACTTATAAGTAAAAAAAAAAAAATATATGTTTTTATATTATTTATTATTATATATAACCTTTAAAATCCTTAGTGAACCATCATAATCAGCCCTAATTCACTCCTACCACCCCTTCTCCCTCTCAGCTATTATTATACTCGGTGGTCACTACTTATGTTTATCACTCTGATACATTAAGGAAATTGGCAATCTGTGTCCAGTGGATGTTCAACGTGTTATGCCCTGCTACCTCGCGGCTGAATACTACCTCAGCTCCCGGGAGAGGCAACCCCTTGGCCCTGTGCCCCATATCCATCATACATCATGTTATTTTATCTCATGTAAGTACTCAGGATTGGCAATTTGCCTTTCCCTGCTGTGCTCAGTATCACACTAGATTAATTATACTTTGTTCCTTTTTAGACAACTTGTAGCATCCGCCCCCTGAGGAAGTGTTTTTTTTACACGAAACGCGTCGGAAATTCAGGATGCATCTACATGCCTATCAATAGGAAGATACTATGCACTATATGTACAATTAATCATGTTCAAAGACTTTTTATATCTCTCATCAATTTGTCGAATGCCGCTTTTAGACGTGTGTATGTGTGTGTGTGTGTATATATATAGATATCTATCTATCTATCTATCTATCTATCTATCTATCTATCTATCTATCTATCTATCTATCTATCTATCTATATATAGATAGATATATAGATATATAGATATATATTTATATCAATTACCATATTTATTTGTTATGATTATGTGCTGTCAAGCCGATATGTATGCATTCATTTATCCATGATGCTCATGCCTTGTGCATGTTATATGTATGAAATTACGGTACTTTTCCACTTGTTTTATATCTATGTCACGAATAAAATATTTTACAACCATTTTTACCTCCACAATTTCAATAGCCTCATTTAAAGTCCCAAATTCCCCCCTTTTTTTGTCTACTTGAACTAGGGCTGGAGGCACTTAATTGTGCTTCATCTAAAGTACAACCCCCCCCCCCCTTATTTCTATCAGCCATTATTCCTTTTTTTCCTATCTTTTTTACCATTAATATTTAAAATCTTTATTTTGATTATTTATTTTTAATGAAAATTTATTTTTAAATTTTTTTAAATTTTAAAAATTTAATAAAAATAGACTACTGTTCCTTTTTAGGCAAACTAAATGTGATTGGCATATGGTATATTGATCAGTCTGTTTTGAGTCCGTATTGACTTGTGTCTCTTGGTTTCAGGTGGGCCCTGCACAGACACAGTTCATGTCTCTTTAACTACGCCGACCAAAAGATCATGCGACACAGGTAAGAGGCGAAGCCGGCTCCTTTTGTTTGATTGAATTTAGACTTAAAGTGGTTGTAAACCCTTCCATATACAAAGTAAAGTGGCTGGCCTCAGGTGATACACGGAGATGAAACAAATCCTCCTACATAAGTTGCACCTGTTTATCTGCAGTCTTCTCTACATCCAATCAAAATGCAGAATTTATAAAGCTTGTCTGAGAATTCAGAAAAAAGGGGACGGAGAGCGGAAGTTACTCTGATGCCCAGCCATTACTGGATTCAGATGTTGGCTCTGAGGTTGAGGATGACAGGAACATGAGCCTAGAGAAAGGGAAGAACACTGGAAGACAAATTGGCATTCATGTTCCCCAAGCCACAGCGTATTGCCAAGTTGTCTCCAGTGGTAATGATGAAGATGGAGGAGATGGAGCTGATGATGATGGTGAGGTCACTGATGCGACTTGGGTGCCAAATAGAACAGAGGAGGAAACTGAAGGTGAGGGGTCACAACCCCAAGGAGGCTGACATTAAGAGAGAGCAGCCACCCTATTCCATCACATTCTGCAGCTGTTATCTCCCAGCCCACTCCCTAAAGCTCAGCTGTCTGGGCCTTTTTTAGCACATCTGCAGCAGATCGCACTGTTGCTATCTGCAAACTGTGTCTCAGGGACATCAAATGTGGCAAAAACACCAACCATTTGGGTACCACATGCTTAACAAGGTATTTTCAACCACTCAGCCCGTTGGCAAGAGCACCTAAAAGCCACACAAAAGGGGCACAATTCTGTCCCTCCTCCTCCTTACCAACTTCAGTCTGCCCCTGCTATACTGAGTCATTACCTCTCAGCAGCCTCCGCTGACAGGGATGATGGTATAGCACAGGGTGTCCCAGGTCCTAGCAGCACATCTGCCAGTAACACACCACCAGCTGTAGGCAGTACCCGGCAAATTTCTCTGTCCCTATCTGCTGCAGCAGAAAAAAAATACAGTCCCTGCCACCCACATGCCCAACGCCTGAATGCAAGCTTGTCAAAGCTGTTGGCTCTCCAACTTCTGCCTTTCAGCCTGGTGGATTCTGCCCCCTTCCGTGAATTTGCACAATGTGCTGTACCACAATGGCAGGTTCCCAGTCGCTACCACTTTTCGCGTAAGGCCGTTCCATCTCTCTACCATCACCTGAAAGGGAATGTTCTGACATCATTGGGCAAAGCAGTCAGCCGTAAAATCCACCTTACTGCTGACATGTGGTCCAGCAAGCATGAACAGGGACAATATATGTTGTTCACAGCACACTGGGTAACGCTACTTGCAACTCGAAAGGATGCAGGGCAGGACTCAGTGCTGCAGCTTGTTGTGCCTCCACGTCTCCATACAGCTGGTGGTGATGATGCCAGACCTGTGAGCTCTACCCCCTCCTCCTCCACCACCTCTATGCCCTCCTCTGCAGGTTTGTCCTGTGAACATCAGGTATCCCCTAAGCTTTTAAAGGGCTATTCCCAGAGTCAGGCTAAAAGGTGCCATGCGGTGCTTCAGCTGGTGTGTTTAGGGGACAGGAATCACACCAGAGCAGAGATTCTTGCAGCTCTGCAGGGACAGGCCCAGAGGTGGTTCACACCACGCCAGCTTGAACCAGGAGTGGTGGTGTGTGATAATGGATCAAACCTCCTGTCCGCCCTTAGACAGGGAAAGTTGACATATGCGCCATGCCTGGCACATGTCCTCAATTTAGTGGTGCAGCGTTTCCTAAATACGTACCCAGGGGTTGCAAGATGTGCTAAAGCTGGCCAGAAGAGTCTGTAGCCATTTCAGGTGGTCATACATAGCCAGTGCTCAGTTGGCTGAAATTCAGCGGGAAATCTGCCTGCCCGTGAACCGCCTGATTTGTGACATGCCCACCAGGTGGAACTCGACGTTGTCAGTGCTGCAGTGGCTATACATGCAGCAGAGGGCCGTCAACGAGTACCTGTGAGAACATGGCACAACGACAGGTTCAGGCCGCCTCAGCTTTTTTTCCCCACGCCAATGGCTGATTAACACCACAATTAACACCCAAAGGCCAATTTTTCAGCACCTGTTTGACAGGTGCATATCATTGCAATTTTTTACAGCAAGGCCAGTTCTTGCTTTCATCAAGAGTATCTCTATAGGGTTACGGTGGGAAGGCGCCCCCAACACCCAAAGACCAATTTTTATGCACCCGTTACTTCTATCCAAAGTCAAAGTGACACCAGAATGTATCCAAAACATCTCTAATCTTGTTCCCAGTGCACTACATTGTGGCCTCATCATACACACTGGCTCCCCAGCTGTTGCTGAGCAAAACAAAGGCAGCTTGCAGGGAAAATTTAATTTTTTTTGGGGCTTTATAAATTCAATTATTGCTGCAGCAGATTCTAGACATGGTACAGATCTGCCACTTTACATGTAGACTAAGGGGACCCCCCAGGCACTATATTGGAAGGAATTTTTCCTTTTTAGTCTTTCACTTTAAAAATCAAAAAATCACTGCTCATTTAAAAATGACGTTTTTCACAAACTTTTTTTTTTATTGATACGTGTCCCCCGGGGCAGGACCCGGACCCCTATAACCATTGTATGCCCAATTACTTGCAAATAAGCCTTCAAAATGGGCACTTTTGATTTTTTTAACGTTTGGGTCCCATTGACTTTAATGAGGTTCGTTTTTGGGGTCCGAACTTTCGCGGGGTTCGGAAGTTCTGGTGCGAACCGAACAGGGGTCCATTCAGCCCATCCCTGGTCAATAGCACCTTTAGATTAATACTGTATTGTCAAAAGTATTGAGACAAATGCCTTTACACACACATGACCATTAATGGCATCCCAGTTTTAGTCTGTAGAGTATTGGGTTGGCCCGCCCTTTGCAGTTATAACCGCTTCAACTCTTCTAGGAAGGCTGTCCACAAGGTTTAGGAGGATGTCTATGCGAATGTTCGACTGTTCTTCCAGAAGAGCATTTGTGAGGTCAGGCACTGATGTTGGACGAGAAGGCCTGGTTCACAGTCTCTAATTCATCCCAAAGGTGTTCTATCAGGTTCAGGTGCAGAACAGTCAAGTTCCCCAAACTCGCTCATTCATGTCTTTTTGGACTTTGCTTTGTGCTCTGGTACACAGAACTTCATTTCTGAACTTATTTGTTTTGGTGTCTTTGTATGTATGGATTGCATGGGTTGTTACCGACAATTTCATGTCAATAGCACCTTTAAAAATATATTTACCTAGAAAATTGGTGACGTGTTCAATACTTATTTTACCTGCTGTGTTTATATAGTAAACAATGTCCAGCTGGCTTCCTTGCGGAGCTGTGATCGTAGATCCTGCGGTGTCTCAGGCTGACGCGCCACGCTCGGTAGCCGTATATTACACGCTGTATTCCTTTCTTGATGTAAAGCCGAGTTTTACTGTCAGATGTTGATGCAAGGGGCCGGAAACGTTTCCAAAACACACCATTACCCCTGATGTGATTTGAGGGTCTCCGAGGCAGAAACACCAACATGCCAGACTGCCACGCAAATTTGCGACTTTTCCCGGAGAAACCGGCTAATCTTGTTCTTTGACAGCATCGGCGGATCTGTAATTCAAAAAGACAAATGATGTGTGTTCACAGGAAATATTACCGCTGTGTAATGCCTGAGCTGCCGGTATTCCAAAGTCTGCCACTCCGTGTATCGCCATTGGTGGAAAAGTTGTCAAGATCAGGAACGGAGGATATACAAAGGAATCAAACGTTCCATGCCTTTAAATAAAAGAAAGAAAAAACTCAGCGCCACTAACTAAATAAATATATAAATATAAAAAATATATAAATTACAAAAAAAGCTGCTTTCCTAGAAAAGTGAAGAAAACACTCTGCAATTTGTGAATAAGAAATAGGAAGCGCTAATAGAATATTTCACCATATAAATAAAAATAAGAAAAAAACATTATGAATAGTTGAAGCATATTATATCACAAAAAAACTTCACTCAATAGTAAGTCCTTATTAGTGAGAAAAATGTTAGCAAGATGCGTGCTTTGAAAAAGAGTTATTCAGACTCAAAAATTATGGCAAAAGTTCATATCCATGATATGTTGAATTGGTGATCATTAGTTGAAAAACTTTCCGTGAGTTAGTGCCCAATCCTTCACCATACTAAAAATACCCAACGTGAGCAGATGAATGGGCTGCTTACCAGATATATTTGACTTCTTTAATGAAAAAGAAAGTCAAATATCACTTTGGTAAGATAATGCCTGCTCGCATGTGGAGAAGCTGAGAGATGCACAGGGACCTCCTCCTCAGTCACCTCCTGAAGACGTAATCACGAAACGTACGTCAAGGCGGTACCTGGTCACGCTGTATCCTACGTCAGATCCGGGTCTCTGGTTGTCTGCAGCAGCGGGTGGAACGCACGCCCGCCACGGAGGTGAATGCGGCACGAATTCAGATATCTCCACGCGTCTAGCTCGCAGCCCCAGTGCCGGGTCTGGCACTTTTTAAGTAGGGAGCCATTTGGCTATTTTTTAACATGCCTTTTAATAAACGTTATTACGCTATGGATATTCTTTGATTGTCTTTACATATCCTGCCTTATACCCTGAGGAGGCGGTCCCTGTGCATCTCTCAGCTTCTCCACATGCGAGCAGGCATTATCCTGCCAAAGCGATATTTGACTTTCTTTTTCACTAAAGAAGTCAAATATATCTGGTAAGCAGCCTTCATCTGCTCACGTTGGGTATTTTTAGTATGGTGAAGGATTGGGCACTAACTCATGGAAAGTTTTTCAACTAATGATCACCAATTCAACATATCCTGGATATGAACTTTTGCCATAATTATTGAGTCTGAATAACTCTTTTTTAAAGCACGAATCTTGCTAACATTTTTCTCACTAATAAGGACTTACTATTGAGTGAAGTTTTTTTTTGTGATATAATATGCTTCAACTATTCATAATGTTTTTTTCTTATTTTTATTTATATGGTGAAATGTTCTATTAGCGCTTCCTATTTCTTATTCACAAGTTCCATGCCTTCAAACCTCTATTTGAGCGAAGGGTAACTTAGGATCTTCTACATAAGATGGGAAGCCCTTTGTGTTTTAGGGTGACAACGTTTTGGCCCTGTTTCCGAGTTTTATTTTAATGAAAGCCCCAGAAGTCGAATAAAGTTGTTAGGAGGTACATAGAGATGCAAAGTCTCCCACTGACCACCAATCTAAGGGGCATTCTTCTCACTGATCACCAATGTAAGGAACATTCATCCCACTGACCACCAATGTAAGGACCATTCTTCTCACTGATCACCAATGTAAGGAACATTCTTCTCACTGATCACCAATGTAAGGAACATTCTTCCCACTGATCACAAATGTAAGGAACATTCTTCTCACTGATCACCAATGTAAGGGACATTCTTCTCACTGATCACCAATGTAAGGAACATTCTTCTCACTGATCACCAATGTAAGGAACATTCTTCTCACTGATCACCAATGTAAGGAACATTCTTCCCACTGATCACCAATGTAAAGAACATTCTTCTCACTGATCACCAATATAAGGAACATTCTTCTCACTGATCACCAATGTAAGGGACATTCTATCAGGAACCATGAATCAGACCGAGGCAGAAGTATAGTTAAATCACACTTGTTTAATAATAATAATAAAAAGGTAAACAGAGAAAGCGTAGTCAAAACAAGCTAGAGTTCAGTAACCGGATCGGGTAGTCAGCCAAGCCAATATCAGAGAACCAGAGATAAACGTAGTAGTACAGCAAACAGGATGAGGAGCTGGAAGGAACGTCAGCCGAGCAAGTCTTCAAACAGGAATGCAGGAGAAAGTCTCTGTGATGTTGACAAAGTCGAAGGCAGAGATCAAGTGAGCTGGACGGCTTTAAGTAGGCAGGACTGACGAGCAGAATCAACAACAGCTGGGTAACTGTGGAGAGAGATTGGAGCTGGCAATTAGCCGACAGCTGAGTGGCCAGCTCAGAGAAGGAAGGGCTGAGCCCAGCCCTGACACATTCTTCCCACTGACCACCAATGTAGGGAGCATTCTTCCCACTGACCACCAATGTAAGGAACATTCTTTCCACTGATCACCAATGTAAGGAACATTCTTCTCACTGATCACCAATGTAAGGGACATTCTTCTCACTGATCACCAATGTAAGGGACATTCTTCTCACTGATCACCGATGTAAGGAACATTCTTCTCACTGATCACCAATGTAAGGAACATTCTTCTCACTGATCACCAATGTAAGGAACATTCTTCTCACTGATCACCAATGTAAGGAACATTCTTCCCACTGATCACCAATGTAAGGAACATTCTTCTCACTGATCCCCAATGTAAGGGACATTCTTCTCACTGATCACCAATGTAAGGAACATTCTTCTCACTGATCACCAATGTAAGGGACGTTCTTCTCACTGATCACCAATGTAAAGAACATTCTTCTCACTGATCACCAATGTAAGGAACATTCTTCCCACTGATCACCAATGTAAAGAACATTCTTCTCACTGATCACCAATGTAAGGAACATTCTTCCCACTGATCACCAATGTAAGGAGCATTCTTCTCACTGATCACCAATGTAAGGAACATTCTTCTCACTGATCACCAATGTAAGGAACATTCTTCCCACTGATCACCAATGTAAAGAACATTCTTCTCACTGATCACCAATGTAAGGAGCATTCTTCTCACTGATCACCAATGTAAGGAACATTCTTCTCACTGATCACCAATGTAAGGAACATTCTTCCCACTGATCACCAATGTAAGGAACATTCTTCTCACTGATCACCAATGTAAGGAACATTCTTCCCACTGATCACCAATGTAAGGAACATTCTTCCCACTGATCACCAATGTAAGGAGCATTCTTCTCACTGATCACCAATGTAAGGAACATTCTTCTCACTGATCACCAATGTAAGGAACATTCTTCCCACTGATCACCAATGTAAAGAACATTCTTCTCACTGATCACCAATGTAAGGAACATTCTTCCCACTGATCACCAATGTAAGGAACATTCTTCCCACTGACCACCAATGTAAGGAGCATTCTTCTCACTGATCACCAATGTAAGGAACATTCTTCTCACTGATCACCAATGTAAGGAACATTCTTCTCACTGATCACCAATGTAAGGAGCATTCTTCTCACTGATCACCAATCTAAGGAGCATTCTTCTCACTGATCACCAATGTAAGGGACATCCTTGCCCTGATTATTTCAGTAGTAGGGGTTCCCTGGGACCTGAAGAATAATTCCAGGGTGGTTCTGGGGTGGAAAGGTTGCTCTTTAAGGTTCTGATTATTGCATTTACTATTTTAAATGACGGTTGTGTTTGAAGGATATCAGTCTATACTTTTGACGCGTCAGGCTGTCCCGTACATTGCAGTTGGAGGTCACGTAGCTCTCTGTCTCTCAGGGGCGGCTGCACCGACCTTTCTGAAATTGTCCCCTATTAAACCTCCAGCCACATCGAAGTATGACGTGACCCCTCTGCGGCCCCCGATGTGCGCTTAGCGCCATCCTAATAGAAGGGAGGCGATGGTAAATAAAAGTTATTACCTAATAGGCTTCCAGTGAAGTGTATCGGACAGGCGCTGAGCCATGGCGCCCTTATTACCTCTCATCAGCAATTATAAACAGGATGAAGTGGCGGGGACGGTGCTGATAGCGGTGGAGGTGACGGCGAGCTCTGATAGGATGATATATGGTGATGAGATTGTACAGGCTCATCTCTATCGGGACAGATGACTTGTATTATCCTTTCCTCTCTCCGCCATTCGTTTTCCTTCCAGGAACGCAGCGTCATCATTTACAAATACATCCTCATTACATGCTGGAAATTGGAGGCCTATTGGCAGCCATATTTCCTTCTCAGTGTACAGCCCATGGAATGCCACCATGTTATCCATTACTTCAAAATTATTTCTTCCATATTGGAATTCATTAAAGCTCACCTTCACCTTGATAACAGCGGCCTGCGGAATATTTATATTTAAAGCTCCCCTCCACCCACAACAAATATTTCACATCTGTTAACCACTTGCTGACCTGGCCTTTTCTGGCATTTTTTATTTACAAGCTTAAATCAGTATTTTTAGCTAGATTATTTATATCCCCCAATCATTATGTATTGTTTTAGCAGAGGCCCTGGAGAATAAAAAGGTGATTTGTTGTAATTTTTTATGTCACACGGTATTTGCGCAGCGGTTTTTAAAATGCAATTCAAATATTTTTTTTTAAATATGCTTTATTAAAAAATAAACACAATATATACTCAGATTTTAAATTTTTTAATATATAGATATATATATATATATGAAAGATGAATAAAAAGATACCAAACATGCCACACTTTAAAATGGCACACGGTCATGACGAGGCGACAAACTACAATACTTAAAAATCTCCATAGGCGACCCTTTAAAAATGTTTACAGGTTACCTGTATAGAGTTACAGATGAAGTCTAGTACTAGAATTATTGCTCTCGCTCTAACATTCGCGGCGATACCTCACATGTATATTGCGAACACCGTTTACATATGTGTGCGCGACAGACATATGTGTTTGCTTCTGCGAATGAGCACGGAGGAATGGCGTGCTTTACATTTTTTGTTTGTGTTCTTATTTTTGTTATTTTTACACTGTCCTTTTAACAAATAAATTGTAATCACTTTTATTCTTATTTCAAGGAATGTAAACATCCCTTGTAATAGAAATAAGGGATGACAGGTCCTCTTTATGGAGAGATTTGGGGTCCGTAACACCCCAAATCTCTCCTTTTACCTTTAAAATCAAAAGATCAAAAAAAATAAAATTGATCTTTTTCTTAAAAAAAAAAAAAAAGTTTACACTTCCGCCCTAGACCAGAAGTGATGTCATGACTTTGCTCCGGTCCTCCAAGACCATAGAGGGGATCAGGTCTCTGGGAACCTCTATGTCCAGCCGCACGGCCCATCGGATCATTTCTCGGGCGCGCCGGTAAAAACTATAAGCCCCAGAAACACCGGCGAGCGAATGGAGGGGGAGGGAATCGTCCCCTCGTTCCGCTTCTGAAAGCAATCCAGAGGCTAATTAGCCGCTCAGTCCGCTTTCATGAGAAAGCCAGTTGCTGGCTGGAAAAATAAATAAAAAATCCCGGCTTTATGGCTGATAGCTTCAGCCATAACCCTGGTAAATCACCTGCAAACCACAACGTATATGTATGTAAAAGTATTGTGCTCCCTAGGTGCAAGCATGACCATGTACATGGTACATTGCCGGCTTGCTTCTGGATTTGGCGCGCACGTGCACGCACCCTCTGCCGACCCGTTTGGACACAGCACGAATTTGGCAGCAGATTTCAGCCAATGATTTTAATTGAAACCTGCTGATCTGCTGTGTCCAATCGCATGCACAACTCTGAAAAGCATTAAGATTAGTAAGTAAAAGCACAGTATACACAGATTTGACACATAAACCCTCGTTAGGCACACAGGTAACCCCTTGATTGCCCCTAGAGGTTAACCCCTTCCCAGCCAATGCCATTAGTACAGTGTATATTATTATCACTGATCATTGTATTCATGTCACTGGTGGTGTCAGTTAGCGTCAGATTTCCCGCCACACTATCACAGTCCCACTATAAGTCACTGATCACCACCATTACTAGTATAGCGTCTATAGATGCGTATATTCCAGTATATATCCCATAGTTTGTAGACGCTATAACTTTCACACAAACCAATCAATATATACACTTATTGGGATTTTATTTTTATTTTATTTTTTTTACTAAAGACATGTAGCAGAATAAATTTTGCCCTAAATTTATGAAGAAATTTTATTTTTGTTTTAGGATATGTTTTATAGCAGAAAGTAGAAATATCATTTTGGGTTTTTTTTGGTTTTTTCAACTTTTTCTGTCTTTTTTTGTTTATTAGAAAACCCAGAGGTGATCAAATTCCACCAGAAGAAAGCTCTATTTGTGAAGAAAAAAATGATTTAAATTGTAGGCAGAGACACAAACTACTGCAGGGAAATCTCACCATTGTGGGAGGGGCAGAGACACAAACTACTGCAGGGAAATCTCACCATTGTGGGAGGGGCAGAGGCACAAACTACTGCAGGAAATCTCACCATTGTGGGAGGGGCAGAGACACAAACTACTGCAGGGAAATCTCACCATTGTGGGAGGGGCAGAGACACAAACTACTGCAGGAAATCTCACCATTGTGGGAGGGGCAGAGACACAAACTACTGCAGGGAAATCTCACCATTGTGGGAGGGGCAGAGACACAAACTACTGCAGGGAAATCTCACCATTGTGGGAAGGGCAGAGACACAAACTACTACAGGGAAATCTCACCATTGGAGGCACATAAAGTTGCAAGGTTATTTCACATTGTGGGAGGTGTAAAGCTATCACATGGGATGTTTTAGAGATTTGCGGAAAAAGATTGAATTGTAAGGGTCCGTTTAATTACATTCAATTACAAAATATATTGTATATACAGTGCATTGAAAAAGTATTCATACCCCTTGAAATGTTCCACATTTTGTCATTTTACAGCCAAAAACGTAAATGTATTTTATTGGGATTTTATGGGATAGACCAGTGCCCCCTAATTGTGAAGTGGAATGAAAATGATAAATGATTTTCAACATTTTTTACAAAAAAATATGTGAAAAGTGTGGTGTGCATTTGTATTCAGCCCCCTTTACTTTGATACCCCCAACTAAAATCTAGTGGAACCAATTGCCTTCAGAAGTCACCTAATTAGTAAATAGAGTCAACCTATATGTAATTTAATTTCAGTATAAATACAGCTGTTCTGCGAAGCCCTCAGAGGTTTGTTAGAGAACCTTAGTGAACAAACAGCATCATGAAGTCCAAGGAACACACCAGACAGGTCAGGGATAAAGTTGTGGAGAAGTATAAAGCAGGGTTAGGTTATAAAAAAAATCTCCCAAGCTCTGAACATCTCACGGAGCTCTGTTCAATCCATCATCAGAAAATGGAAAGAGTATGGCACAACTGCAAACCTACCAAGACATGGCCGTCCACCTAAACTGACCGGCCGGGCAAGGAGAGCATTCATCAGAGAAGAGCCAAGAGGTCCATGGTAACTCTGGAGGAGCTGCAGAGATCCACAGCTCAGGTGGGAGAATCTGTCCACAGGACAACTATTAGTCGTGTTCTCCACAAATCTGCCCTTTATGGAAGAGTGACAAGAAGAAAGACATTGGTGAAAGAAAGTCATAAGAAGTCCTGTTTGCAGTTTGTGAGAAGCCATGTGGAGGACACAGCAAACATGTGGAAGAAGGTGATCTCGTCAGATGAGACCAAAATTGAACTTTTTGACCTAAAAGCAAAACGCTATGTGTGGCAGAAAACTAACACTGCACATCACCCTGAACACACCATCCCCACTGTGAAACATGGTGGTGGCAGCATCATGTGGTGGGGATGCTTTTCTTCAGCAGGGACAGGGAAGCTGGTCAGAGTTGATGGGAAGATGGATGGAGACAAATACAGGGCAATCTTAGAAGAAAACCTGTTAGAGTCTACAAAAGACTTGAGACTGGGGCGGAGGTTCACCTTCCAGCAGGACAACGACCCGAAACATCCAGCCAGAGCTACAATGGAATGGTTTAGATCAAAGCATATTCATGTGTTAGAATGGCCCAGTCACAGTCCAGACCTAAATCACATTGAGAATCTGAGGCAAGACTTGAAAATTGCTGTTCACAGACGCTCTCCATCCAATCTGACAGAGCTTGAGATATTTTACAAAGAAGAAGAATGGGCAGAATTGTCCTCTCTAGATGTGCAAAGCTGGTAGAGACATCCCCAAAAAGACTTGCAGAGAAAGGAGGTTCTACAAAGTATTGACTCCGGGGGGCGCCATACAAATGTCCCCCCACACTTTTCACATATTTATTTGTAAAACATTTTGAAAACCATTTATCATTTTCCTTTCACTTCACAATTATGTGCCACTTTGTGTTGGTCTATCACATAAAATCCCAATAAAATACATTTACGTTTTTGGTTGTAACCTGACAAAATGTGGGAAATGTCAAGGGGTGTGAATACTTTTTTAAGGCACTGTAGGTGTGGGTGCATTCATATTTGTATTGCTCTCAGTCTAACATGTTTCAATCACTGAAGAAAGGAGGTTTTGAGAGGCTTTAAAGAGGAGTAGATTTACAGGGAGGACCTCAGCAGTATGATGATGATGCTCTTCTGTAGGCCATTCGTGAAGAAGTGGTGTCACCCTTCTAGCTTTGCAGTGCGGAGGAGCCGTGTGATTTATAACTCTGGCTGAACAGAATTATGAATATTTTATTAAGTATTTCTGTGATGTGTTTTTCTGTTTGTCAGGAGCCGTACTTGTCAGGATGGAAGTGACAATATAGTCTTGTCTGTATATATGGAACTGCATACCGTTTATAATCTCCTGTAAGTCTTTCCGGTGTACAGCATACATACTGCCTAGTCGTCACATGCTGCCTGGTTATCTTCCTTCTTAGCAGTAAATGAGATGGAGGTTACCAGCTGGGAGATGCCGGAATCCCACCGTTCCGACCTCTTAAGAAACTCGTCTAATCCGCAGAGTGGAAATCGCTAATTACTGACAAGTCTTTCTCCCTCTCGTGAGGCTCGGAGGAACCGCCAGCTCTTGCCCGTGGCCCCGAAGGATGAAACGATCTGTCCCCAGCTTAACACTTGGAGAGGGTCATGCAGACTCTCTGCAGAGGGAGGCCAGGGTCACCAAGCTGCTCCTATGGGGCCAATTACTAAAAGGGCGAAGATGATAGATTTTCTTTTTTCCTGTGACAGTTTTGTTGGATTATAAAGCTGCTCTTGGTGGTTTTTATCTGCTCATTTTCACCATATTTTGAAGCAGATGAAAATATCTCAGCTGTATCTGATTTGTAGATGACCTCACCTGTTTATGAAGAATTTAAACCTATTTTCCTCTCAGCGTTCATTGGTGGACATCAGACAACAGAAGGCCCCAGCCTCTAGAACAGCCATTGTCAACCAGGTTTGCATGGAACTCTAGGGTTCCTTCAGAGGTTGCTTGAGCTGAGCATCATGACAACAATCGTTTTAACTGTCTGTAATGCCCCGTACACACGGTCGGATTTTCCGATGGAAAATGTCCGATCGGAGCGTGTTGTCGGATATTCCCACCATGTGTGGGCTCCATCGGACATTTTCCATCGGATTTTCCGACACACAAAGTTGAAGAGCAGGACATAAAATTTTCCGACAACAAAATCCGTTGTCGGAAATTCCGATCGTGTGTACACAAATCCGACGGACAAAGTGCCACGCATGCTCAGAATAAATAAAGAGATGAAAGCTATTGGCCACTGCCCCGTTTATAGTCCCGATGTACTGGTTTTACGTCACCGCGTTCAGAATGATCGGATTTTCCGAAAACTTTGTGTGACCGTGTGTATGCAAGACAAGTTTGAGCCAACATCCATCGGAAAAAATCCTAGGATTTTGTTGTCGGAATGTCCGAACAAAGTCCAACCATGTGTACGCCCTATAAGAGTTGCGTTTTACTTACTGACCACCAGTGTAGGGGGGCCTTTTTGTTGTTGACCTCCAATTAATTGGTGTAAGTAAAGATTCCCTGAAACCTGGAAATTATTTTAGGAGTTCCTCTGGGGTGAAAAGGTTGAGCTAGGTTGCTCTAGAAAGTTGAGACACTGTGTGGATCTCAGTATAAATACAGCTGTTCTGTGAAGCCCTCAGAAGCCCTCAGCACAGCCCCGCCTTTACTCCGCCCCCTTTTTTGCTGAAGTGGAAGTGTGGCTCAGGTTCGTCTTCGCATAGCGAAAAAGCGTCACATGCGCGATGCCACTAAGCATCAAGGGAATTGTAGTTCCTTTGAAGCCGTGACGTTGCTGCAGGGAGCACGCTCGAAAACCCAGAATTTGAGGAGAATTTACAGAGAGGAAAGGAGGAAGTGCTGATAAAGCCTATTTATCTAACAGGTAAATAAAACATTTCAGCAAAAATAACAGCTAGATTCATGATTTATATAGCATATAGATCAGATATTGCCAATTTTTTTTTTTAGCTTTACAACCCCTTGAAGCCCAAGGAACACACCAGACAGGTCAGGCATAAAGTTGTGGAGAAGTATAAAGCAGGGTTAGGTTATAAAAACATATCCCAAGCTTTGAACACCCCACAGAGCTCTGTTCAATCCATCATCCGAAAATGGAAAGAGTATGGCACAAATGCAAACCTACCAAGACATGGCCATCCACCTAAACTGACCGGCCGGGCAAGGAGAACTTTCATCAGAGAAGAGCCAAGAGGTCCATGGTAACTCTGGAGGAGCTGCAGAGATCCACAGCTCAGGTGGGAGAATCTGTCCACAGGACAACTATTAGTCGTGTTCTCCACAAATCTGCCCTTTATGGAAGAGTGACAAGAAGAAAGACATTGGTGAAAGAAAGTCATAAGAAGTCCTGTTTGTAGTTTGTGAGAAGCCATGTGGAGGACACAGCAAACATGTGGAAGAAGGTGCTCTGGTCAGATGAGACCAAAATTCAACTTTTTGGCCTAAAAACAAAACGCTATGAGTGGTCAAAAACTAACACTGCACATCACCCTGAACACACCATACCCACCGTGAAACATGGTGGTGGCAGCATCATGTTGTGGGGATGCTTTTCTTCAGCAGGGACAGAGAAGCTGGTCAGAGTTGATGAGAAGATGGATGGAGCCAAATACAGGGCAATCTTAGAAGAAAACCTGTTGGAGTCTGCAAAACACTTGAGACTGGGGCGGAGGTTCACCTTCCAGCAGGACAACGACCCGAAACATCCAGCCAGAGCTACAATGGAATGGTTTAGATCAAAGCATATTCATGTGTTAGAATGTCACAGTCCAGACCTAAATCCAATTGAGAATCTGTTGCGAGACTTGAAAATTGCTGTTCACAGATGCTCTCCATCCAAGCTTGAGATATTTTACAAAGAAGAATGGGCAAAAATGTCCCTCTCTAGATGTGAAAAGCTGGTAGAGACATCCCCAAAAAGACTTGCAGCTGTATTTGCAGAGAAAAGGGGTTCTACAAAGTTTTGACTCCGGGGGGCGCCATACAAATGTACCCCCCACACTTTTCACATGTTTATTTATTTATTTATTTAAAAAACAGAGTCTCCCTTGGTATAGGGAAGCAGCTGTATAGTGTCGCGTTGTTGGGTCTCGCTGCACAGGACAGGAGAAGGTTGGCAGAGGTGACAGGACACGGCTACAACAAGAACACAGATAATACAACATGACAGCGTTCCCTATCCTTCCCCGCCATGTTGGGATTTACTGATGCAGTGAAATAAAAGGCAGATTTTGCTGTGTTCGGCGCGCACCATACTCTGCGCTGGGATTCTGGGATTATTTCTGCCGTTTGCAACAAAATAATACTGCAGTTGTTTTTCTACCGATTATCCCCCACATCCAGGGATGCTTTTACCCGCAGACAAAGACGTGACATTTTGAAGTGTGTGATTTGTAAATTGTGCGCTAAATAACTATTCTGAGTGGCGCACAATCTGTTGCTCCCACATGGTATGTTTAGAAACTTTCACACACTCTGACATTTCAGAAGAAGCAAACACAAGTTTGTCAGAGTGCCAGCGTGTCAGCTAATCGCAAGGAGCAAATAGGGTAAAGACCCGTGTGAAGGTGAGGGATCTACGCAGGTGGAGCTGTGTCTGATGTCAGAAATAAAGATTTCTCTAATATACAGTAGCTCTGACATATACCATGGTGCTGTACAAAGAACACTGAGCCAGTCACATCAGTCTCTGTACCAGAAGAGCTTACACTCTAATGTCCCACCATAATCACACACTATTATTATTATACATTTATATAACTCTGACATATACCACAGTGCTGTACAGAAAACACTGAGCCAGTCATATCAGTCTCTGCACCAGAGGAGCTTACACTCTAATGTTCCCCCTCACAGTCGTCACAGAACCAGAAGAGCTTACATTCTAATGTCTCCCCACAGTCACACACTATTACACATTTATATAGCTCTGACATATACCGGAGTGTTGTACTCTGTACACTGAGCCAGTCACATCAGTCTCTGTACCAGAAGAGCTTACACTCTAATGTCCCCCCCCACAGTCACACACTATTATACATTTATATAGCTCTGACATATACTGCAGTGCTGTACAGAGAACACCGAGCCAGTCACATCAGACATCTCACTCATGATGTACATTGCATTAGTGCCCAAACTCTGAGCCTGGATGTTGGCATATTACCCAATTGCGGACCGGTCACATACTTGGTACATTCAGCGGTCTTCAAGTGGTTGTACCGGGATGATCCCCCAGGACCGTTTTTTTAGAGGTGGCAAACAGCTCTCTTGTAATAGCAGTTGGAGCGGCTTACTAGCTGCTCAATTGCTATTAAAAGCAGCCGACCTTCCCATCCCACCAGGAGACCCGAGCGACCAGGTCAGGCAGCCAAACAAAGCCGGGATCTGGTCTCCGCTATGGTAACCCAGAAGCGATGACATGATATCACATACAGGTTACCTGCATGTAAACGGCACATTTAAAAAAATATATATATACAGTATCTCACAAAAGTGAGTACACCCCTCACATTGTTGTAAATATTTTCTTCTATCTTTTCATGTGACAACACTGAAGAAATGACACTTTGCTACAATGTAAAGTAGTGAGTGTACAGCTTGTATAACAGTGTAAATTTGCTGTCCCCTCAAAATAACTCAACACACAGCAATGTTTAAACCCACTGGCAACAAAAATGAGTACACCCCTAAGTGAAAATGTCCAAATTGGGCCCAAAGTGTCCATATTTTGTGTGGCCACCATTTTTCTCTAGCACTGCCTTAACCCTCTTGAGCATGGAATTCACCAGAGCTTCACAGGTTATCACTGGAGTCCTCTTCCCCTCCTCCATGATGACATCACAGAGCTGGTGGATGTTAGAGACCTTGTGCTCCTCCACCTTCCGTTTGAGGATGTCCCACAGATGCTCAATAGGATTTAGGTCTGGACCCAGACCATGACACTCCCACCACCATGCTTGACTGTAGGCAAGACACACTTGTCTTTGTCCTCCTCACCTGGTTGCCGCCACACACGCTTGTCACCATCTGAACCAAATAAGTTTATCTTGGTCTCATCAGACCACAGGACATGATTCTAGTAATCCATGTCCTTAGTCTGCTTGTCTTCAGCAAACTGTTTGCGGTCTTTCTTGTGCATCATCTTTAGAAGAGGCTTCCTTCTGGGATGACAGCCATGCAGACCAATTTGATGCAGTGTGCGGCGTATGGTCTGAGCACTGACAGGCTGACCCCCCCACCGCTACAACCTCTGCAGTAATGCTGGCTGCACTCATACGTCTATTTCCCAAAGACAACCTCTGGATATGACGCTGAGCACGTGACCTCATCTTCTTTGGTGGACCATGGCGAGGCCTGTTCTGAGTGGATCCTGTCCTGTTATACCGCTGTATGGTCTTGGCCACCGTGCTGCAGCTCAGTTTCAGGGTCTTGGCAATCTTCTTCTAGCCTAGGCCATCTTTATGTAGAGCAACAATTCTTTTTTTCAGACCCTCAGAGAGTTCTTTGCCATGAGGAGCCAATTTGAACTTCCAGTGACCAGTATGAGAGAATGAGAGCGATAACACCAAATTTAACACACCTGCTCCCCATTCACACCTGAGACCTTGTAACACTAACGAGTCACATGACACCGAGGATGGAAAATGGCTAATTGGGCCCAATTTGGACATTTTCACTTAGAGGTGTACTCACTTTTGTTGCCAGCGGTTTAGACATTAATGGCTGTGTGTTGAGTTATTTTGAGGGGACAGCAAATTTACACTGTTATACAAGCTGTACACTCACTACTTTACATTGTAGCAAAGTGTCATTTCTTTAGTGTTGTCACATGAAAAGATAGAATGAAATATTTACAAAAATGTGAGGGGTGTACTAACTTTTGTGAGATACTGTATATTTGATCTCACCGATTTTGGTGTTTTGAATGCTTCTAAGAGAAGAGTAGGGATTTGGGGTCTTGGAGACCCCAGATCTCTCCATAAAGAGGACCTGTCACATGGCTATTAATGTCACAAGGGATGTTTACATTTCTTGTGACAGCAATAAAAGTGATTAAAAAAAAGAAAAAAACATTTAAAGCAACAGTGTAAAAATGAAAAACATAAAATAAATGAATAATTTAAAAGAAAAAAAAATGAAAGTGCCCATAATTGCATGCAAAGGCACGCAAATGTGTCGCTCCCACACGCCTGCAAAGAACGATCATCCCACACATGTGAGGCATCACCGCGAATGTCAGATCATGGGCAGTAATTCCAGCACCAGACCTCCTCTGTAAATATAAAGTGGTAACCTGTAAAGAGTTTTAAAGTGTCGTCTATGGATAGTAAAATTTCCATAGTTTGTCGCCGTTGCACGGCCATGCGCAATTTTAAAGCGTGCCATGTTTGGTATCTATTTACTCGGCGTAACTTAATCTTTTATATTTAATCGTGTTATGTGTTGAGTTTTTTTTTTTTGCATTAAAATTTAAAAAAGTGTATTTTCTTTACCTGAAAAACTGTTTGAAACACCGCTGCGCAAATACCGTGTGACATAAAAAATTGCAAAACCCACAAATTTCTGTCTCTGCTTTATAAAAAAAATATACAATGTTTGGGGTTTCTAAGTAGTTTTCTAGCAAAAAAAAAAAAAAAACTGTTACAAAAAGTGTCAGGAAAAGGCCGGACTGGAAGCGGTTACTTTCCTCTATACAAGCTGCATAATAACGATGAATTCAGCATGTATCGCGTTATGTCAGGCTGGAAGAATGAAGGTGACAGGTGCTCTTCATGTGAGCCAGCTGCTGCCAAACGTTCGGTTGAGATGCCGTTTTCGGGGATGTGACCTCCTTGTTTTTATCATTGGAGAAGTGTCTGTGTCCTCGGAATAAACACGCCTTTCTGGGAAAACATAATTAGATTCATTTTTGGGGTCAGCGGGGCTCTTGACTTGTCACAGGAACATTTCAAGAGTTTCCACTTCACACTTCTCATCCCGCTAATGTGCATGCTTTGCATACCGATTGATTGATTTGTCAGGTAGCGGCAGTGCGAGGAGCCGGGAAACCAGCGAGTTCTGAGATTTACCCTCCTGAGCATTATGGGGGCCCTCCGATTTTATTTCTGTTTCATTGACTTATGGGAAAATCGCTTTTACGTGATCAGGCCAAGAGCCGGTGCCCCACCTACTTTACCCTCCCCCCCCCCCCCTCCTGTTATTTCAGTGATTGCTGTTAAATCCTCCATCTGGTCTTCCTTTCAGTCTTGCACAGGTTGTACCGGCTCCCCTCCTGGACTGAAATGGCTTCCTCTGATTTTCACCGCATACTGTGAGCTTCTCACAATGTGCATTACAAACTGCAGCAGTCACTATTCCTCCAAAGACCCTACCTTTATGAAGCCACTAGTTAGTTCTCCATGTCCCTGCCCGTAGAAAGCCATTGGTCCTCCAAGTCCCTACCATATGACGCCACTTGGGAGGACTATTGGCTTCCTATGGGTAGGACCTTGATGGACTAGTGGTTGTCTATGAATAGGGACTTGGAGAACTATTGATTTCAAATGGTAGGGATTTGGAGAAATAGCAGCTTAATATGAGTAGGGACTTGGAGGACCAAGTCCCTACTCATATTAAGCTGCTAGTTCTCCAAATCCTTACCATTTGAAATCAATCGTTCTCCAAGTTCCTATTCATAGAAAACCACTAGTCCGTCAAGGTCCTACCCATAGGAAGCCAAAAGTCCTCCCACGTTTCTACCCATAGGAAGCCAATAGCCCTGCAAGTCCCTGCCCATAGGAAGCCACTAGTCCTTCAAGTCCCTGCAAATATGAAGCCACTAGTTCCCCATGTCCCTACCTATAGGAAGCCACTAGTCTTCCAGGTCCCTACCTATAGGAAGCCACTAGTTCTTCAAGTCCTTACTCATATGAAACCACTAGTTTTTCAAATCCCTACCCATCGGAAGCCACTAGCCCCCGAAGTGCCTACCCATAGGAAGTCACTAATTCTCCAAGTCCCTACTCATAAGACGCCATTAGTCCTCCAAGTCCCTACCCATAGGAAGCCAGAAGACCTACAATTCCCTACTCATAAGACGCCACTAGTCCTTCAAGTCACTACCCATAGGAAGCCACTAGACCTCCAAGTCCCTACCCATAGGAAGCTACTAGTCCTTCAAGTTTCTACCCATAGGTAGCCGCTAGACCTCCAAGTCCCTACCCATAGGAAGCTATTAGACCTCCAAGTCCCTACCCATAGGAAGCTACTAGTCCTTCAAGTTTCTACCCATAGGAAGCCACTAGACCTCCAAGTCCCTACCCATAGGAAGCTATTAGACCTCCACGTCCCTGCCCATATGAAGCCACCAGTCCTCCAGGTCCCTATCTATAGGAAGCCACTAGCTCATTTCCTGTCTTATTTAACACACAAGGAATTTCCATATATATGGAAAGGTCAAAAATTGTAATCTGAGATGTCCCAACCTTTGACAAACTGGAAATCCACGTTATGTTGCAAAATAAATTCCCTCCATGTGGCTCGGACATTTTTTGGGCTGACACACATACTATGTCCAGGGCAGTGTGGCAACACTTACCCATTGAATCGCTGCCACAGAACTACCATATGTCACACTAAGAAATGGCTGCACATAGAAGCAAGTGGACCACATAACCAGCACCACCTTTGTTCAGGCTGCATTCAGGATGCCCTTAAAGCAGAACTAACTTCTTTTTGGGAATTTAGTTCCACGTTTACACCCACCCACCCCCCACCCCATCCTCAAGCAGAATTGTAGATTTTTTTTGTCATATATACATATTATTTGTATTTTTTTGACTGTTGGCTCCGCCCCTCACTGCCATTCCGATCTAGGCCAGAACCACATTGGTTGACTGCCCAACCCACTCATTAGCTGGCTGCCTACACCCAGATGAGGTAGCCTGCTGAAAAGGAGCAAGATGGCGGCGTGGGGCCCACTGTGGATCCCAGAGGGATACTGCTGGACTTGCTGTGTGGGTAAGTATATGCTTTGAAGGGAACACAGCAATACAGGTAAGTATGGGGGGGTTAGTACCACTTTACCTTCCTGGCTTGGAATGCTGGCTCACATAAATCCTGGTGTCTGTGCACCAACCAGCCCCATCCTGCTGCCTCTCACCTTATGAATTGCTGCAAAGTTACAATGTACAGTCTGATCACTGGCAAAGGGGAGACTGGGGAAATGCTTCCTCCTGCCTGCAGCAGACTGATGACCTCATCTCAGCCTAGGCAAAGTCATTGATTGGAGCTCAAAGGCTTTAATGATAAAGGGTGGAGTTTTTTTCTGAAAAAAGATCCTTTTCCTGTAAATTGCCGAGTCAGGGATTTATTCATGCAGACTTGTTTACTGACAGGTCCACTTTGAGATGTTTCTGTGTATTAAGTGTTGCCTGTTTTATTTTTCTGCTCCAGATTCCCAGTCAGAGGACGAACCATCTCCAATGAAACGGCCTCGACTACTAGACAGCGGCGAAGGGCCCGACCGTAACCGCCCCAAACAGAAGAGCCGCCGCCGCTGCTACCGCTGCCAGATAAAACTGGAGTTGGTACAACAGGAGCTGGGCTCGTGTCGCTGCGGTGAGTGTGGATTTCTGGGGTACGGGTGACTGGTTTAGGTGCCTACGGGGCCTGATAGATTGGTGGGGCTGACTGCCCTAAGAGGGGCATTATAGACAGAGCTGGGAGGCGGGAACAATGCTGGTCTATGTGGAAGGGGGATTGTAAAGCTGACCATAGATGAAAATTTGTCTGGTTCGGGAGGGACAAGCCGCATTTCAATCCATCTGTAGCCGTGATATTGGTGATTGTTTTCCCAGGTTAAAAAGATTATTAACGGTCTTGAGCACTCTGGCTTGCAGAAGATCATCTCCCTGAAATACTCTGCACTGCTGGAGGACTCCTCTCCTTCCTCTATAACTCTCCTCTCCTGAAAGACTCCGCTCCTTCCTCTATAACTCTCCTCTCCTGAAATACTCTGCACTGCTGGAGGACTCCGCTCCTTCCTCTATAACTCTCCTCTCCTGAAATACTCTGCTCTGCTGGAGGACTCTGCTCCTTCCTCTATAATTCTCCTCTCCTGAAATACTCTGCTGGAGGACTCTGCTCCTTCCTCTATAACTCTCCTCTCCTGAAATACTCTGCACTGCTGGAGGACTCTGCTCCTTCCTCTATAACTCTCCTCTCCTGAAATACTCTGCACTGCTGGAGGACTCCTCTCCTTCCTCTATAACTCTCCTCTCCTGAAATACTCTGCACTGCTGGAGGACTCCTCTCCTTCCTCTATAACTCTCCTCTCCTGAAATACTCTGCACTGCTGGAGGACTCTGCTCCTTCCTCTATAACTCTCCTCTCCTGAAATACTCTGCACTGCTGGAGGACTCCTCTCCTTCCTCTATAACTCTCCTCTCCTGAAATACTCTGCACTGCTGGAGGACTCCTCTCCTTCCTCTATAACTCTCCTCTCCTGAAATACTCTGCACTGCAGGAGGACTCTGCTCCTTCCTCTATAACTCTCCTCTCCTGAAATACTCTGCACTGCTGGAGGACTCTGCTCCTTCCTCTATAACTCTCCTCTCCTGAAATATTCTCCTCTGCTGGAGGACTCTGCTCCTTCCTCTATAACTCTCCTCTCCTGAAATACTCTGCTCTGCTGGAGGACTCTGCTCCTTCCTCTATAACTCTCCTCTCCTGAAATACTCTGCTCTGCTGGAGGACTCTGCTCCCTTCCATGGAGCTGGGATGTGTTGTTTGGGATAACACTCGGTAGGTACAAACAGTGATCACTGCACGGGATTGTTTTTAAGAAAAAAGTTCAGCAGATTGTTTATTCTGCCTCATTATTGGGGTCACCACAGCAGACAGGAACATCTCTGATTATGGCTCAATAATTACCATAAAATGCTCATCAGAACCGATTAGCCCGAAGCCTAAAAATCAAATTAATGAGTTTATAAAGTTCCATCATTAATTTGCTAATATACAAATACCCTGGAAATGACCTCAGAAAAGGGCCCTCAGGAATCCTCCGTCTTGCCCCCAACATCTGCATTGTCTTCTACACGTGACTCTTCCCGGGGCCCCTCATAATGAGCGTGACCTAATCTCCGACTCCGAGACTGTTTATACTCTACAAGGACAAACACAAAGGCAGAAGTCCCCCCCTTCCTGCAGTAGAAGTGGGCTCACCTGGGGCAGTAAAACACAATACTGGTTCCCCCCTCAGTCCTCTGAGGATGAAGTAAAGAGAAGAATCCTCGTCCCAGCTCTACGTCGTTCTGAATATAACTTTAGACCGTAACTCACAGAGAAATCAGACAACAAATATTCTAACATTATCCTTCTTCTCTGTCCACAAAAGTCTGGCTGCTGTTCAACGTTTATCCTTCAAGGCTATCAGCACCATGGACGGCACACGTGGGGTATGGACCTCAGATGAATGGTGTGTTTGCCATAATACTTAGATTTGCACCTTTCACATGAACAACTGTTAAAATTATTTAACTATAATTAAAGAATACACACTCACCGGCCACTTTATAAGGTCCACCTTGCTAGTAGCGGGTTGGACCCTCTTTTGCCTTCGTTCTTGGTGGCATAGATTCAACAAGGTGTTGGAAATGTTCCTCAGAGATTTTCCTCCATAGTGACATGATGGCATCACACAGTTGCTGCAGATTTGTCAGCTGCACATCCATGGTGCCAATCTCCTGTTCCACCATAACCCAAAGGTGCTCTATTGGATGAGATGTGGTGAGTGTGGAGGCCATTGGAGTACAGGGACCTCATTGTCCAGTGGTGAGATGATTGGAGCTTTGTGACATGGTGCATTATCCTGCTGGAAGGAGCCATCAGAAGATGGGGACACTGTAGTCATAAAGGGATGGACATGCTTAGTAACAATACTTGGGTAGACAAAATATAACAAATAATTCTGCGCTGCCCAAAAGAATAAGCAGCCAACACGGCCAGTAGGATATGTGCATAAATCAGGAAACAGAAAAAGTGTAGCGTTAATATAAGAAGTGAAATAACCACACAATATGTAACATGAAGACCATTACATCCTTCAACTAGCGAACCTCAAAATAAATAAAAAAGGGAACATCAAGAAAGTGAATGAATTAGAGTCCTCAGTGAATATATGACTCATATAAAGTGATGGGATGACAGTCCTCAACAAGTGTGTGACTTCATACGTGGAACATATCGGTGTGCACGTGACATCTGGAATGGGAAGAACACCACCACCGACAATAGGGAGGCTTACCGGAACGTTTGGACCCAAAGAAACGTACGTTCAATTGGGTCAAACAAGCTTGAGTGGTAAACAGCTGATAGGGTTCCGTGGAAGTTGAAAGAAGGTCCTGGGATGATCCGTAAACCATGTCCCTCAGGGGTGATGCCCAGGATAAATGGTAATTACATCGGATGGGAAGGAACAGAAGAAGGCCACATAGTGTAATTCCGTATAAAAATGTATACCAAATTTATTTAAAAAGAAAGAAATACACTCACATGGGAATGGATAAAAACGGCGCTGTATAAGTAAAATGGCAGCAGTGGGGTCCTACCCAACGCGTTTCGTCTCCTTGGACATCGTCTGATCCCTTTTTTATTTTTTTTGAGGTTCGCTAGTTGAAGGATGTAATGGTCTTCATGCAATACCTGGGTAGGCCGTGGGGTTTAAACCATGCTCAATTGGTACTAAGGGGCCCAAAGTGTGCCAAAAAAAACCCCCCCACACCATTACACCACCGCTCAGATGAAGCTACGCTATCCTTTCCAGCGAAACGCGTTGACGCCACAACCGTTCCATCACGTGACGTCACCCACTCAAGCCCCGTTGAGCTGAGGTTGCCAGTTACGTGAAGGAGACACACGATCCTGTACGGCACGAAGCTGAAGGTGTTTGGAAACAAACAAACAAGCCCATCTTTATAGGCGGATTCTGAGTAACACGGCTATGAATGATTCTTGGATAGGATCACAGAGGATTATAACCCTATGGACATCTATCACAGGTAATATACCTCCACCACATGGTGGCTAATATAAGCCCATGGCTGGAAGCTCTATGCTGTGATACATGTATAAATGAAGTCTCATATTCCTATCCTTGACGCTGTTGCTGACACCATCTTTAGTACACCAGACCACCGGGACTTACACAAATTAAGTCTATTGTTTCCACAGTTGCAAGAGTGTACTGGTCTAATACCAGGATTTTTTTCAGCAATTCACTGCACCTGCTAGTTCTCTATAACTCAATGATATGATCTGTATGTGCTAACCCAAATGAATGCATGAGATGAATTTTGACCATACCTCACCTTCAGCTCTACAGGTCACCAAGGCCACCCTGCCTTGATGAATAAGCCGGGACCATCTTCTCTCCTCATGCGGAACTATTGAGTTGTTTATGACTTCATGAAATGTCATCTATATCAGCTGGCACCCATCCCCTTCCCTACCCTTCTCATCCCTGGGGCCACACACGGCTAGGCTGTCATATACCTATGATGATACATGAAGTTTACCTAATTCATATGAGTTTTATTTCTGACAACCTACAGTGCCTTGCAAAAGTATTCACCCCCCTTAGCTTTTTACCTATTTTGTTACATTACAGCCTTTAGTTCAATGTTTAATTAATCTGAATTATATGTGATGGATCAGAACACAATTGTCTAAGTTGGTGAAGTAAAATTAGAAAAATATATACATAAAGCTATTTTTCAGAAATAAAAAAATGAAAATTGGCATGTGCGTATGTATTCACCCCCCTTTGTTATGAAGCCCATAAAAAGCTCTGGTGCAACCAATTACCTTCAGAAGTCACATAATTAGTGGAATGATGTCCACCTGTGTGCAATCTAAGTGTCACATGGTCTGTCATTACATAGACACACCTTTGTGAAAGGCCCCAGAGGCTGCAACACCTAAGCAAGAGGCACCACTAACCAAACACTGCCATGAAGACCAAGGAACTCTCCAAACAAGTAAGGGACAATGTTGTTGAGAAGTACAAGTCAGGGTTAGGTTATAAAAAAAAATCCAAATCTTTGATGATCCCTAGGAGCCCCATCAAATCTATCATAACCAAATGGAAAGAACATGGAACAACAGCCAACCTGCCAAGAGACGGCCGCACACCAAAGCTCACGGAGCGGGCAAGGAGGGCATTAATCAGAGAGGAGCTCAGAGACCTAAGGTAACCCTGGAGGAGCTGCAGAGTTCCCCAGCAGAGACTGGAGTATCTCTACATAGGACGACAATAAGCCGTACGCTCCATAGAGTTGGGCTTTATGGCAGAGTGGCCAGAAGAAAGACATTACTTTCAGCAAAAAACAAAATGACACCTTTTGAGTTTGTGAAAAGGCATGTGGGAGACTCCCAAAATGTATGGAGGAAGGTGCTCTGGTCTGATGAGACTAAAATGTAACTTTTTGGCCATCAAAGAAAACGCTATGTCTGGTGCAAACCCAAAACACCACATCACCCAAAGAACACCATCACCACTGTGAAACATGGTGGTGGCAGCATCATGCTGTGGGGATGTTTTTCAGCAGTCGGAACTGGGAAACTGGTCAGAATTGAGGGAGAGATGGATGGTGCTTAATACAGGGATATTCTTGAGCAAAACCTGTACCCCTCTGTGTGTGATTTGAGGCTAGGACGGAGGTTCACCTTCCAGCAGGACAATGACCCCAAACACACTGCTAAAACAACACCTGAGTGGTTTAAGGGGAAACATGTAAATGTGTTGGAATGACCTAGTCAAAGCCCAGACCTCAATCCAATAGAAAATCTGTGGTCAGACTTAAAGATTGCTGTTCACAAGCGCAAACCATCCAACTTGAAGGAGCTGGAGCAGTTTTGCAAGGAGGAATGGGCAAAAATCCCAGTGGTAAGATGTGGCAAGATCATAGAGACTTATCCAAAGCGACTTGGAGCTGTGATAGCCGCAAAACGTGGCTCTAAAAAGTATTGACTTTAGGGGGATGAATAGTTATGCACATTGACTTTTTCTGTTATTTTGTCCTATTTGTGGTTTGCTTCACAATAAAAAAAAAAAAAAAAGTTGTGGGCGTGTTCTGTAAATTAAATGATACAAATCCTCAAACAATCCATGTTAATTCCAGGTTGTGAGGCAACAAAACACGAAAAATGCCAGGGGGGGTGAATACTTTTGCAAGGCACCGTATATAATAAATGGCAGTACACGTGTTAGAAAAGGCCGCTACACGTGTGATTCAGCATCTTCCTCGGCCTCGAGAGCGCTGCCCCGACACGTGTTACAGCCCCGCTCCCTCGCCGCTCTCCATTCCGCTGCGCCTGCACTGGAGGGGGGGGGGGGCGAAATTATCTCCGCGTCCAAATCTCGTTACCCGGCCAGCCAAGATGTGATAACAGCGGGATTGTCGCTCGCCGCAGATCTCAGGCCTAATGAGCCGTAAAGTGACAACAGTAACAGCGAGTGACAAGGAGGGAAAAGAACTGAAAACTCCCTTTTTTTTTTTTTTTTTCGCCGTAGTGCGTGCGTTTTCCGCAAAACAGCGCTGAGGGGCGCCCCGCTCTCTCCCCCTCTATAACAGGTTATTAAGCACGGACAGGAAATCACATCTCATAAATAATGCTTAAGAGCCCCTCGCTATATAAATTGAACGTGTTGTGAATTGTGCTCGGCCCCTTTTGTAGCGTTCGGCGCCTGAAGCTTCGAGAACAGAAGATGTCATTTTCATTACTTTTTAATGAGGTGCCAATTAATGGCAGAGCCGAGCGCTCAGGAGAGACGAAGTCACCGAACTCCCCATCGCCAACCCCCCCCCCCCCCCCCCCGCTTTCTTCACACCTCCCTGTTTTTTTGGGTTTTTTTGTGCTCCGTCGTCCATGCATCTTTACCCCGGAGCCCACCGTGGGAACGCTGCCAAGCTCAGGGTGAGCGGAGAGAGACGGGAAGGAAAAAAAAAAAAAAAAAATTCATTAAATTACAATCTCATCTGCAGCGCATACAGACAAATTCCACTCGGCTTTGATCTTCAAGAGAGCAATTTGTAATATGAGTTGTGCTCGCCCTTCTCCAGCCAACTGGGAGAGGTGAGAGGAATAACTAATTGTTTAGGATTCTCAGTTTGTCTGAATGCCGCTAACCTCTTCATCGCTGAATCTTACACAGCCAGACCGCCGTGGATCGGCACTTACAGAAGTGGGGGCGGGTCGGTGGCCTTTGCCCGGCTGAGGTGCCGCATTCAGTTCCCTCAATGGCAGATTTTTATGGCTTTGGAGATTGGGGGGGGGGGATTTCTTTAAAAAAAGTTAAAATCCAGGTACAAAATGTTTCATCAAAATCAGAGGCGTTACTAGAACCTTCAGGGCACCAGTGCAAAAAAACATGAAGGGTGCCCCTGACCGCCTCCTTTCCTCTGGTCCCCGGGGTCTGTTCCACTGGTCAGCACAGGGATGGTGGGAACCCCTCATAATGGGCACAGAAGGTGTACAGATATGGGAACTCAACACAGGGATGGTGGGAACCCCTCATAATGGGCACAACAGGTGTACAGACCTGGGAACTCAGCACAGGGATGGTGGGAACCCCTCATAATGGGCACAGCAGGTGTACAGACCTGGGAACTTAGCACAGGGATGGTGAGAACCCCTCATAATGGGCACAGCAGGTGTACAGACCTGGGAACTTAGCACAGGGATGGTGAGAACCCCTCATAATGGGCACAGCAGGTGTACAGACCCGGGAACTCAGTACAGGGATGGTGGGAACTCCTCATAATGGGCACAGCGGGTGTACAGACCCGGGAACTCAGCACAGGGATGGTGGGAACCCCTCATAATGGGCACAGTAGGTGTACAGACCCAGGAACTCAGCACAGGGATGGTGGGAACCCCTCATAATGGGCACAGCGGGTGTACAGACCCGGGAACTCAGCACAGGGTTGGTGGGAACTCCTCAAAATGGGCACAGCAGGTGTACAGACCCAGGAACTCAGCACAGGGATGGTGGGAACCCCTCATAATGGGCACAGCAGGTGTACAGATCCGGGAACTCAGCACAGGGATGGTGGGAACCCCCTCATAATGGGCACAGCGGAAACGTTGTGCAGAGACCCTGTAGGAACCAATCCTTTCACCCCTTGTATGGATGATTTTAGGAAGTGGCATGACAGATCCCGTCCTACATTTTCAGCGTTGAATCGCACTATCTTTGTGATGCCGCAGCCAACATTAACCAATTTTTCTTCCTAAGGAAAGCAGACACCCCTTATTTTCCTATCACATACGAAGCTTGTCTGCTCCAAGCGAAGTGACGTCTTCCCCTCCCCCACACACCCCATGCATTTTATTAATCGCTTTGTGCGCTTTGTTTTATTGCCAGCAGCCTATTTCATTCAGTGAGTTTTTGCTGAGGTTATTTTCCTCCTCCCGGCACAGTCCTCGGCTACACTATTCTGTATTTTTTCCCTTTTTCTATCCCCCGAGCTGGAAGGTGACTTTAGATTGAGAAGAGCCACCCACTAGTCGCGCACTTAAGAAGCCGGCGAAATTGAAACTGCAACAGAAAATTGGACCAGCAGAGTTAAAAGGCAGTTTGTTTGCGAAATCAGCGCCGAAGCGATCAGTGTGTGTCTATCCAATATAGCTCTCAGCCTGGCCTTCTCCCGGGGAACAGGCACAATTCATACGTGACTGAACTGAGAACCGCGATTTTCCGTCCGCCCACGGCGATGGTGTGCCGCGCGCGGCCTGGACACAATTTACCGCGCACCCCTCGCCGGCAGCTGCGTGCATCATAACCCGAAATATAACGGCGAGTGTGCCTTGCAGTGATTTCAAGCAATACAGAAAAGAAAAAAAAAATACATTTATTTATATATATTTTTTTACCTAATATATTGAAGCTACAGCTAAGGACGTCTCCAGATCTACTTGTTGAAATCCCTCTAAATCACATTAGACCGATCGTATATTGAGCACGCTACTGAGGAGTCATAGGAGGGCGCTACAGTCACATGTTGACTTCATTGTAACCTTTGTGCCAAAATGATTTTAACTTTTTCTGCCGTTTTTGATGTTAATTTATAATCAGATGTGTTATCCCTAGTGGTTGTCTGTATCGATAAACATTAGAGATGAGCTTGGGCAACAATTCATCTCTAGGCCAACTCCAAATTTGTGCTCTTTTTAAACAATAAAGTCAGCAAGCAGTGGT
The DNA here is from genome assembly GCA_037952925.1 of Lithobates clamitans. Lineage (NCBI taxonomy): Eukaryota > Metazoa > Chordata > Amphibia > Anura > Ranidae > Lithobates > Lithobates clamitans. The sequence continues at coordinate 90,468 of JBBGZY010001878.1, forward strand.
AAAAATGTTTTTCTTTGTCTTTATTTTATCATATGGGGTAAAAAGTTCCAATACAAAAACAAGCATTGATGTGTTTCAGCCTACAACGGCCTTAGTCATAGCTATGACTAAGGCCGTTGTAGGCTGAAACACGTCAGTGCTTGTTTTTGTTTTGGAACTTTTTACCCCATTTGATAAAATAAAGACAAATACAAAAACAAGCACTGACGTGTTTCAGCCTACAAAGACCTTAGTCATTGCTATGACTAAGGCCTTTGTAGGCTGAAACACATCAGTGCTTGTTTTTGTATTGGAACTTTTTACCCCATTTGATAAAATAAAGAAAAATACAAAAACGAGCACTGACGTGTTTCAGCCTACAGCAGCCTTAGTCAGAGCAATGACTAAGGCCTTTGTGGGCTGAAACACGTCAATGCTTGTTTTTGTACTGGAATTTTTAACCCCATATGATAAAATAAAGACAAATACAAAAACGAGCACTGACATGTTTCAGCTTACAGCGGCCTTAGTCATAGCTATGACTAAGGCCGTTGTAGGCTGAAACACGTCAGTGCTTGTTTTTGTACTGGAACTTTTTACCCCATATGATAAATTAAAGACAAATACAAAAACGAGCACTGACGTGTTTCAGCCTACAGCGGCCTTAGTCATAGCTATGACTAAGGCCTTTGTAGGCTGAAACACGTCAGTGCTTGTTTTTGTACTGGAATTTTTAACCCCATATGATAAAATAAAGACAAATACAAAAACGAGCACTGAGGTATTTCAGCCTACAAAGGCCTTAGTCATTGCTATGACTAAGGCCTTTGTAGGCTGAAACACGTCAGTGCTTGTTTTTGTACTGGAACTTTTTACCCCATATGATAAATTAAAGACAAATACAAAAATGAGCACTGACGTGTTTCAGCTTACAGCGGCCTTAGTCATAGCTATGACTAAGGCCTTTGTAGGCTGAAACATGTCAGTGCTCGTTTTTGTACTGGAATTTTTTACCACATATGATGGAATTAAGAGAAAGGAAGGATTTTTATACCACTGTACTTTCACCTGGTTCCTGTGTTTGTTATTTATTGGGTTAGTCCTGTTTGGAAGTGTAGAGAACAGTGATAGGCTTTTGCCTCTCAGGATTTCCATGATCAGGTAGCAGCACTTTGTGTCGTAATTTATTGTGTTCGGTTGTGCTCTCTTTGTACTACAAGCTGTTTATGTGCGTTGTGGGGTGGGAGTGACCCGGCCTGCAGCTCATTGGGGGGAAAAAAAAAGAAAAAGCGAATGGTTTGAGAGATCGGCTAGAGATGAGTTCTGAGGATGCCCAATCTCATCTCTGCTGTTCATCTCCACAGACAACAACTAGGGGGAGACTCTGCCCGAGCTCACCTCTAATGAACAGTGTATGAGATAAGCACATACAGCGGGTGTAGAAAAGAATCACCCCCTTTAAAATAATCACATTTTGTTGCTTTGCAGCCTGAAATAAAGACAGGCACAGTTTTTGTTTTATCCAGCTGTATATACTCAGTGCAAATTATAACATCCAAGTGAAAGATAGAACACCAACATGTCAGAAAAAACAAATATATATCAAAAACAGAATCACTGACTTGGAAAAAGGATCACCCCCTTGTGTATTTTGTTGAACCCCCTTTTTTTTTAATTCCAGCCTTTAGTCTGTTGGGATTTGTCTCTACTAACTTTGCACATCTAGACTTTGCAGTATTTGCCCGCTCTTCTTTGCAGAACTGCTCAAGTTCAGTTACATTTGATGGTGACCGTTTGTGGACTGCAATGTTCAAGTCATTCCACAGATTTTCAATGGGGTTTAAGTCTGGGCTCTGACTAGGCCATGCCAAGGACATTCACCTTTTACTCATCCAACCTCTGTGTGCTCATTTTTGCTGTGTGCTTTGGGTCATTGTCATGTTGGAAGGTAAACCTTCTTCCCATTGACATCCTTCTGGCAGAGGGCAGCAGATTTTCCTCCATAACAGGACATTACCCCCCCCATAACAGGATATTACCACCACCCCCCCCCCCCCCCCCATAACAGGATATTACCACCCCCCCCCAATAACAGGATATTACCCCCTCCATACCAGGACATTACCCTCTTCATAACAGGATATTAGGCAACATTTTTCAAATCTTCTATTGTCCAATTTTGGTGATCCTGTGCCAATTGTAGCCTCAGTTTCCTGTTCTTAGCTGACAGGAGTGGCACCCGGTGTGGTCTTCAGCTGCTGTAGCCCATCTGCTTCAAGGTTGGATGTGTTGTGCATTCAGAGATGGTATTCTGCATACCTTGGATGTAACGAGGGGTTATTTGAGTTTCTGTTGCCTTTCTATCATCTGGAACCAGTCTGCCCATTCTCCTCTGACCTCAACAAGGCATTTTCCTCCACACAACTGCCGCTCACTGGATATTTTCTCTTTTTCCCACCATTCTCTGTAAACCTGAGAGATGGTTGTGTGTGAAAATCCCAGAAATACTCAGACCGGCCCGTCTGCCACCAACAACCATGCCACGTTCAAAGTCACTTCAATCCCCTTTCTTCATCATTCTGATGCTCAGTTTGGACTTCAGCAAGTCGTCTTCACCACATCTAGATGTCTAAATGGATTGAGTTGCTGCCTTGTGATTGGCTGATTAGCAATTTGTGTTACCGAGCAATTGAACAGGTGTACCTAATAAAGTGGACGGTGAGTGTATGACAGATCAGCCACCATGCTGGGAGCGTGCCCTCAGCACATAAACCTCCGGGGTCCGGGGACACACATGGGCATTAAAGCCCACCCTCCTTTCCTCTAGGATAGATAATTGGTCTCTACCACCACCATACCCAGCCCCCACACTACATACCCCAATCAACACACAGATCACTCTTATTCTTTATTTTTGTGTGCATGTATTCTGTACTGAGGATTGAAGTAAACAATTGTATTCTCACACATAATTACAGTTTATAATACATTGTAGTTCTTCGGGGTCACGCTGGAAGATTGCACCGTCTCGGCTTCCTCTTACAGACCGCCTTTTCCATTATTCTTTTTGTACCGTTGCCACACGGTTTTGTTCTGTATTTATTTTGTTTTTTTTATCCTTAAATATAACTTTGAAAACTGCAGGAACTTTGTTCTTCTACAATAAAGAATATTTTGAGTAAAAAAAAAAAAAAAGTTGGGTGTCCTTGTAGCACCACAGCAAGTATCTGGATGAAAACAAAGGTTGGTTGTTTCTTGTATCCATTTCAAAGCTTCACCTATTTTTTGTGCATGGAGTGCACCACTGAGGACATGACTGGGGGGAGCACAGGTGAGGATATGACTGGGGGGAGCACAGGTGAGAATATGACTGGGGGGAGCACAGGTGAGAATATGACTGGGGGGGCACAGGTGAGAATATGACTGGGGGAGCACAGGTGAGAATATGACTGTGGGGGGCACAGGTGAGAATATGACTGTGGGGGAGCACAGGTGAGAATATGACTGTGGGGGGAGCACAGGTGAGAATATGACTGGGGGGAGCACAGGTGAGAATATGACTGTGGGGAGCACAGGTGAGAATATGACTGGGGGGGGGAGCACAGGTGAGAATATGACTGGGGGGGGCACAGGTGAGAATATGACGGGGGGCACAGGTGAGAAAATGACATGGGGGGCACAGGTGAGAATATGACTGTGGGGAGCACAGGTGAGAATATGACTGGGGGGGGGGGCACAGGTGAGAATATGACTGTGGGGAGCACAGGTGAGAATATGACTGTGGGGAGCACAGGTGAGAATATGACTGGGGGAGCACAGGTGAGAATATGACTGTGGGGAGCACAGGTGAGAATATGACTGTGGGGAGCACAGGTGAGAATATGACTGGGGGGGGGGCACAGGTGAGAATATGACTGTGGGGGGCACAGGTGAGAATATGACTGTGGGGGGCACAGGTGAGAATATGACTGGGGGGGGGGGGGCACAGGTGAGAATATGACTGTGGGGGGCACAGGTGAGAATATGACTGTGGGGAGCACAGGTGAGAATATGACTGTGGGGAGCACAGGTGAGAATATGACTGTGGGGAGCACAGGTGAGAATATGACTGTGGGGGCACAGGTGAGAATATGACTGTGGGGGGCACAGGTGAGAATATGACTGGGGGGGGGGGCACAGGTGAGAATATGACTGTGGGGGGCACAGGTGAGAATATGACTGTGGGGGGCACAGGTGAGAATATGACTGTGGGGGGCACAGGTGAGAATATGACTGTGGGGAGCACAGGTGAGAATATGACTGTGGGGAGCACAGGTGAGAATATGACTGGGGGGGGGGGCACAGGTGAGAATATGATTGGGGGGGCACAGGTGAGAATATGACTGTGGGGAGCACAGGTGAGAATATGACTGTGGGGAGCACAGGTGAGAATATGACTGTGGGGAGCACAGGTGAGAATATGACTGTGGGGAGCACAGGTGAGAATATGACTGTGGGGAGCACAGGTGAGAATATGACTGTGGGGGAGCACAGGTGAGAATATGACTGTGGGGGAGCACAGGTGAGAATATGACTGTGGGGCAGGGTGCAAGTGAATATATGACAGAAGCGGGGTGCAGGTAAAAATTTGACTGGGGTTGTGGGTACAGATGATATGACTGGGGTTGAAGGTACAGGTGAGAATATGAGTGGCGTTGGGGGTACAGGTGAGAATATGAGAGGCGTTGGGGGTACAGGTGAGAATATGACTGGGGTTGGGGGTACAGATGATATGACTGGGGTTGGGGGTACAGATGATATGACTGGGGTTGGGGGTACAGATATGACTGGGGTTGGGGGTACAGGTGATGTCTGGGATTGAGGGTACAGATGATATGACTGGGGTTGAGGGTACAGATGATATGACTGGCGTTAGGGGTACAGGTGATATGACTGGGGTTGGGGGTACAGGTGATATGACTGGGGTTGGGGGTACAGGTGATATGACTGGGGTTGGGGGTACAGGTGATATGACTGGGGTTGGGGGTACAGGTGATATGACTGGGGTTGGGGGTACAGATGATATGACTGGGGTTGGGGGTACAGGTGATATGACTGGGGTTAGGGGTACAGGTGAGAATATGAGTGGCGTTGGGGGTACAGGTGAGAATATGACTAGGGTTGGGGGTACAGGTGAGAATATGACTAGGGTTGGGGGTACAGGTGAGAATATGACTGGGGTTGGGGGTACAGATGATATGACTGGGGTTGGGGGTACAGATGATATGACTGGGGTTGGGGGTACAGGTGATGTCTGGGGTTGGGGGTACAGGTGATATGACTGGGGTTGGGGGTACAGGTGATGTCTGGGGTTGGGGGTACAGGTGATATGACTGGGGTTGGGGGTACAGATGATATGACTGGGGTTGGGGGTACAGGTGATGTCTGGGGTTGGGGGCACAGATAAAATGACTGGGGTTGGAGGTACAGGTGATAGGACTGGGGTTGGGGGTACAGATGATATGACTGGGGTTGGGGGTACAGGTGATGTCTGGGGTTGGGGGCACAGATGATATGACTGGGGTTGGAGGTACAGGTGATAGGACTGGGGTTGAGGGTACAGATGATATGACTGGGGTTGGGGGTACAGGTGATGTCTGGGGTTGGGGGTACAGGTGATAGGACTGGGGTTGGGGGTACAGGTGATATGACTGGGTTTGGGGGTACAGGTGATATGACTGGGGTTGGGGGTACAGATGATATGACTGGGGTTGGGGGTACAGGTGATGTCTGGGGTTGGGGGTACAGGTGATAGGACTGGGGTTGGGGGTACAGGTGATATGACTGGGGTTGGGGGTACAGATGATATGACTGGGGTTGGGGTACAGATGATATGACTGGGGTTGGAGGTACAGATGATATGACTGGGGTTGGGGGTACAGATGATATGACTGGGGTTGGGGGTACAGGTGATATGACTGGGGTTGGGGGTACAGGTGATATGACTGGGGTTGGAGGTACAGGTGATATGACTGGGGTTGGAGGTACAGGTGATATGACTGGGGTTGTGGTTACAGATAATATGACTGGGGTTGGGGGTACAGGTGAAAATATGACTGGGTTTGGGGGTACAGATGATATGACTGGGGTTGGGGGTACAGGTGATGTCTGGGGTTTGGGGTACAGGTGATATGACTGGGGTTGGGGGTACAGATGATAAGACTGGGGTTGGGGGTACAGGTGATGTCTGGGGTTGGGGGCACAGATGATATGACTGGGGTTGGAGGTACAGGTGATAGGACTGGGGTTGGGGGTACAGATGATATGACTGGGGTTGGGGGTACAGGTGATGTCTGGGGTTGGGGGCACAGATGATATGACTGGGGTTGGAGGTACAGGTGAGAGGACTGGGGTTGGGGGTACAGATGATATGACTGGGGTTGGGGGTACAGATGATATGACTGGGGTTGGGGGTACAGGTGATGTCTGGGGTTGGGGGTACAGGTGATAGGACTGGGGTTGGGGGTACAGGTGATAGGACTGGGGTTGGGGGTACAGATGATATGACTGGGGTTGGGGGTACAGGTGATATGACTGGGGTTGGAGGTACAGATGATATGACTGGGGTTGGGGGTACAGATGATATGACTGGGGTTGGGGGTATAGATGATATGACTGGGGTTGGGTGTACAGGTGATATGACTGGGGTTGGGGGTACAGATGATATGACTGGGGTTGGGGGTACAGATGATATGTCTGGGGTTGGGGGTACAGATGATATGACTGGGGTTGGGGGTACAGATGATATGACTGGGGTTGGGGGTACAGATGATATGACTGGGGTTGGGGGTACAGGTGATATGACTGGGGTTGGGGGTATAGGTGATATGACCGGGGTTGGGGGTACAGATAATATGACTGGGGTTGAGGGTACAGGTGAAAATATGACTGGGTTTGGGGGTACAGATGATATGACTGGGGTTGGGGGTACAGGTGAGAATATTACTGGGTTTGGGGGGTGCAGATAAGAAGGGGGGCATGGCTGAGAATATGAATGAGAGGGTTGCACCTGAGAATATATTGAGGGGGTTGCAGGTAAGGATTTGACTGGGAAGGGGGGGGGGGGGTGTGCAGTTCAGAAAATGAATGGGAGGGGTGCAGCTGAAAATATGATTGAGGGGGGTGGTGCAGGTGAGAATATGAAGAGATAGGAATTTGACTGGAGTTGGGGGTGCAGGTAAGGATTTGACTGTGGTTGGGGGGTGCAGCTGAGAATATGACTAGGGGGAGGCTTGCAGATAAGAATATGATTGGGGGGGGTGTAACTGAGAATATGGCAGGGGTGTGCAGCTGGGACCACGGTGATCCTGCCATGAGGGATTTACGCACTTCCTGTCCATTTGTGCTTCTGGGTTGTCACCCTGTCACATGAGCCTACAAGTATCTGTGCCGACAACATTGTGCAGACAAAGGTCCACCATTGTCTCTGTCCGGAAGCTGATCCAGGGCAATCAGGAGAGAGAGATTGCATGTAGACAGGAAGTGGCTGAAAGCGGGTGCAGGAGATCAGTATCACTGAAGAAATAAGGTGAAAGCGGGCAATTGTTTGATACACAGCGCACACTAAATGCCATCCAGTTTTGGGTTTATATCTAATTGCACAGTTGTAGCGGCTTCCTCTGATTTCACTGCACACTGTGAGCTTCTCGCAATGTGTATTAGAATTTGCAGCAAGTCCGGCAGAGCCCCGCCTCGTTTCCTGGCTGGGGGGGGGGCGTAGAAAGGTGCGTTTTTTTCCTGCACCGTGTCCTTCTCGCCGTCCCGGATATTTTCTTCCGTTATCGGGACTCCCGGTGGATATCTTCGTTTCTATTCCGGATGTTTTCTCCTTTGTCCCTTTGGCAGAATTATTCGCATGCCGGTTGCATTTGTGGTTCGTGTCGGCTGGAAAGTCGTGTAAGTGATTGAGATCCTTGTATTTACAGCCCAGGCATTAGCCTATTGTTTGCATTTGGCCGCCTTTGGTATGCAGAACGCTAAGCCGCCGCCGCTGTTAACATGCTGACATTTTGTGCGGGGCGGACGGGGAGCCTTGTAATGTGTTCCCTGCATTTCATTACCAGGTGTGGGAAATTCATTTTGATTCTTGCAGAAAAACAAGTTTGAGATTAGACCGCCGGAACCTTGGAAATCGCTTTTCCTTCGGAGTCGGATTCAGTGAGGGGGTTATATATAGCGCTGTCAGGTTCTATAGGTCGGCCTGTATTGGTAATTCCTCTCTGAGAGCTTCTCCTGAACATTATTAGCTGCTGTTGTGTTCATTCACTATGCAGATTCCAGAGAGATACGGGGGGGGGGGGGGGGGGTGACAGGGCGAGATCAGGAGGTCTGCAAAAGGGTACAAATTCAGGAGGCCTATGATGTTGGTAGGATGGGTACGGAATCAACAGGGGCACAACGGGCATGGAATCAGGGGGCAGAATAAATACAAAATCAGGGGATCTACTATAGGGGCAGAATTGACACGGAATCAGGTTGTCTACAAATGGGGGTGGAATAGGCTCACAATCAAGGGGGTCTACTATAGGGGCAGAATGGGTACAGAATTGGGGGATCTGCAAATAGGGTCATAATGGGGTGCAAAATCACAGGGACCACAAATGGAGGCAGAATGAGTGCAAAATCGGGGGGTCTACAAATAGGGTCAGAATTGGTACAAAATTAGGGGATCTAGTATAGGGGCAGAATTGATGCAGAATCAGGAAGTCTGCAAATGGGGGCAAAAAGTATACAAAATCAGGGGGTCTAGAATAGGAGCAGAATGGAAATGAATTGAGGGGGTCTAGAATCAGGGCAGAATCGGAGCGCAATCAGGGGGGTCTACAATAGGAGCAAAATGGGTACAAGATCAGGAGGTCTACAATAGGGGAAGAATGAACGCAGAATCAAGGGGTCTGCATATAGGCAGAGAATTGGTGCAAAATCAGGGGGCTCTAAAATTGGGGTAGAATGAGTGCAGAAATGGGATCTGCAAACAGGGGCAGAATGGGTGCAATCACATAGTCTACGATAGGGGAAGAATGGGCGCAGAATCAGGTGGTCTGCAAATAAGGATTGAATAGGTGTGGAGTCCGGTTCTGCAGGTAGGTGCTAATTGAACGCTTAATCATGGGGGTCTGCAAATGTAGACAGAAGGTGCACTGCAAGGGCAACGTAAAGTGAACTTTGGGAATTAGACAAAAATGTACCTTTGCAGTGCCCCCCTCACTGTAGGGGTCTATTACTTACCCTATCCCTCAGTCCAGCAGACTCCAGTGCTGTTCTCTTCTGCCTGAAGCTCCAGGAGGGCTGTGTGCAGTTCCCCAGGGTCATCACATACAATGCAGGGCTATTTTACTCTGAATTGTACAGGGAGGAGACAAGTAGGTGACCGCGGGAGAGATTGTCTTAAAGAAGCAGGACCAGTGATTTGGATGGGATGGAGCCCGCCAGAGTCAGGAATAAAGTAAGTACTGTACCTTATTCCTGCACCCTTATGCCGCGTACACACGACCGGACTTTACAGCAGACTTTGCCCGGCGGACGGGATTTCGTCAGACAATTCGATCGTGTGTGGGCTCCAGCGGACTTTGTTTTCTGAAAAGTTGGACGGACTTAGATTTGAAACATGTTTTAAATCAATCCGTCGAACTCGAGTCCGGTCGAAAAGTCCGCTCGTCTGTATGCTAGTTCGACGGACAAAAAGCCACGCTAGGGCAGCTATTGGCTACTGGCTATGAACTTCCTTGTTTTAGTCCGGTCGTACGTCATCACGTACGAATTCGACGGACTTTGGAGGATTGTGTGTAGGCAAGTCCGTTCATTCAGAAAGTCCGTCGTAAAGTACGTCGAAAAGTCCGCCGGGCAAAGCCTGCCGTAAAGTCTGCTCGTGTGTACGCGGCATTAGTCTAAACAAGCACTTCAGTGCGGGGAAGGTGCTCTGCATGGGTAGATTTTGTCTAATTCCCGGAGTTTAGCTTTTTTTTTGTCATTACACATAAAGTGTGGACACCCGGAGGCATCAGCACGTACCTTCAGAAGTCTACAAGAGCATCCTGGGACCTCTATGGTCTGGAGTGCTCCAATCTCTATGGAGGGGTCTCCAAACTTCCTAAATAAGGGGCCAGTTTACTGTCCTTCAGACTTTAGGGGGCCGTACTGTGGCCAGTAGTGGTAGAAAAGGTCTTGACGTAAGTGGGGGGAAAAAAAAGCCCCATCTTTTTTGTCAGTGGGAGGAATTGTGCCCCATCATTTGTGTCATTGGGCACAATTGTTGGTGTCATTTGGAGGAATTGTGCCCTCTCGTTGGTGTCATTGGGGGGGGAATTGTGCCCCACCATTGGTGTTATGGGGCCCAACTTTTGGTGTGATTGGGATGAATTGTGCCTCGTCGTTGGTGTCATTGGGAGGCATTATACCCCTTTATTGGGGTCAGTGAAGGGGGTAATTATACCCCATTGTTGGTTTCAGGGAATGAAACAATGCTCCAAGGGCCAGATAAAAGCAAGCCAAGGGCCGCATCTGGCCCCCCGGGGCGCAGTTTGGAGACCACTGATCTACATTTACATGTTGTATTGACAGGCGGCGGCCCTTCACTTCTGGCACCTGCACCTTCCTGTTATCCAGTGAGGCTCCCCCATTGTCCTGCTTGCTGTGTGCTGGGCCACCTTCCGGTGTCATTGATATCCCACACACAGCTCTGGTAAGATAACTCTGCATTATTGTGATAAAAACCGAGCAGAGTCCGGCCGCAGTGTACAGCCCCCCTCACCCGCCTGTCAGAATACTGATCACCTAAATGATCTCAAAGATACTTTGTTGCTGATATTTGGAATCTCAACTAACCCCACCTACTACATACACCCCTGGGAAAGGGGGGGCGGTGCTTGGGGTGGGGCTTCATGTTGGTATATTTCCAGCACCCGCTATTGGCATGCCAGAATCTGTCTGTGCGGCAGAGCTAAAATGAACAAGGTGCCCTACCATTCATATTCATGCCAACTTCTATATTGTTTCCAAGTCACATTCATTATTATGTATCATCAGTGTATTTTTGTTTGATTGCATTTTGACCACTACTGTTAATTTAAAGTTTAAAACATAAATGGTACTCAGTAGCCTTAAAGAATAAAAATCCACTTTATTTGCATCAAACGCCGTTGCAAGTCTAGATATTACCTTGTAATTGTAGCAGTGACATCATCGCTGTGCTGTACAGAAGAGAGAGGTTGTGGGAGGAGACAAGACCTTCTACAGAAGGGGGCGGAGACAAGACCCGTCCCCCTGCACAAAGAGGGAGAGTAGCAGTGGGCGGTCTTTATTACAGGAAGTCTCACACTGGATGACTATACAGATCTGGAAGAAATGCACAAATCACACCGAGATCCAAGAAGAATACACATGATGGATGGATTTAGATGATGTTTGCTTATCCCGGAGTTCAGCTTTCAGGCAAAGGCCGATAGATGAGAAGAAGTCAATAACAGTCAGATTATGTGGGGGAGGGGTAATATTATATTATAAAGTTTTACATGTGAAATAAGAGGAACAAGGAAATCCTTTTAATCTGCTGTTTAAGATATCTCCCACCAGTCTTTTTCATGTTGTGAATGGGTCAAAATCAAATATTATTGAGCTATTTTCCCTCCAAGTCAAATGTTCTTCATTCAAAGCATTAACCACTTAAAGCGGAGTTCCACCCAAAAGTGGAACCTTTCGCACATTGAACTCCTCCTCCCCTCCGGTGCCACATTTGGTCGCCGGGCCAGTAGGAGAGAGGAGCGGAGCCTCGCACATGCGCAGTAGGGTTCCCGGCGTGAAGCCGAAAAGGCTACACTGCCGGGTTCCCTTACTCGCAATGGAGGCGGCATGCACCGGACAGCTGATGGGAAACATCAGCTGCGGTGCCGACATCTCTGGACTTTGGGACAGGTAAGGGTCTGATTTATTAAAAGTTAGCAGCTGCAGTATGTGCAGCTGCTGGCTTTTCATTCTTGCAGCGGTGGGCGAACCTCCGCTTTAAGGACCACGCCTATTTTTCAAACTTGTTTACAAGGTAAACTCGTGGAGGGGGGGGGGGGGGTTTGATAGAAAATTATTCTGTGAGGAACACATTAGGAAATGCATCCAACCCATGGGCTTCCCTCTGCACTTGGCAAAACTTTCACACAGATATACACTATGGCAACTGATACTCCTCCATAAATCCTGAGAATGGGAACGAAGCCATTCAAACCAAGTTGAGCTCAGACAAGTCCAGGCAGAGCTTAGGTGGTCCTCACAAACCCTCGTACACCTTCTTTTATTGTATGTATGCTTCATTTCACGGGACAGGACAGGACTCCTGAGGTCTAAACCTGTGTGAATCTGTGAGGAACACATCAGGAAATGCATTCAACCCAAGGGCTTCCCTCTAAAATTGGCTAAACTGTCACACAGATATACTGTAGATTATGGCAACTGATAGTCCTCCATAAATCCTGAGAATGGGAACGAAGTTATTCATGCCAAGTTGAGCACAGACAAGTCCAGGCAGAGCTTAGGTGGTCCTCACAAACCCTCGTACACCTTCTTTTATTGTATGTATGCTTAATTTCACGGGACAGGACTCCTGAGGTCTAAACCTGTGTGAATCTGTGAGGAGCACATTAGGAAATGCATCCAACCCATGGGCTTCCCTCTGGAATTGGCAAAACTGTCACACAGATATACTGTAGATTATGGCAACTGATAGTCCTCCATAAATCTTGAGAATGGGAACAAAGCCATTCAAGCCAAGTTGAGTTCAGACAAGTCCAGGCAGAGGTTAGGTGGTCCTCACAAACCCTCGTACACCTTCTTTTATTGTATGTATGCTTAATTTCACGGGACAGGACAGGACTCCTGAGGTCTAAACCTGTGTGAATCTGTGAGGAACACATTAGGAAATGCATCCAACCCATGGGCTTCCCTCTGGAATTGGCAAAACTGTCACACAGATATACTGTAGATTATGGCAACTGATACTCCTCCATAAATCCTGAGAATGGGAACGAAGCCATTCAAGCCAAGTTGAGCACAGACAAGTCCAGGCAGAGCTTAGGTGGTCCTCACAAACCCTCGTACACCTTCTTTTATTGTATGTATGCTTAATTTCACGGGGCAGGACTCCTGAGGTCTAAACCTGTGTGAATCTGTGAGGAACACATTAGGAAATGCATTCAACCCATGGGCTTCCCTCTAAAATTGGCTAAACTGTCACACAGATATACTGTAGATTATGGCAACTGATACTCCTCCATAAATCCTGAGAATGGGAACGAAGCCATTCAAGCCAAGTTGAGCACAGACAAGTCCAGGCAGAGCTTAGGTGGTCCTCACAAACCCTCGTACACCTTCTTTTATTGTATGTATACTTAATTTCACGGGACAGGACAGGACTCCTGAGGTCTAAACCTGTGTGAATCTGTGAGGAACACATTAGTAAATGCATCCAAACCATGGGCTTCCCTCTGGAATTGGCAAAACTGTCACACAGATATACTGTAGATTATGGCTACTGATAGTCCTCCATAAATCTTGAGAATGGGAACGAAGCCATTCAAGCCAAGTTGAGTTCAGACAAGTCCAGGCAGAGGTTAGGTGGTCCTCACAAACCCTTGTACACCTTCCTTTATTGTATGTATGCTTCATTTCACGGGTCTGTGTTCTGACACTATTTATTTGCCTCCTGCAGGTTACGTGTTCTGTATGTTACACCGCTTACCGGAACAGCACGACTGCACATTCGACCACATGGGCCGCGGACGCGAGGAGGCCATTATGAAGATGGTGAAACTAGACCGCAAAGTGGGCAGGTCCTGCCAGCGCATCGGCGAAGGGTGTTCCTGAGTGCCACAACCTCCAACCAAATGCTGTTTCTCTTAGTTCACTAATGTTAGCCTTATTTAGGACAAAGTCAAGCAGGCTCTCACTACTGAGCAAGTGACAGACTACAGCCAGTCAGGTTCCTTCCTATTGTTTTTTTTTTTAAACAAAAACTGTGCAGGTACTATGAAAGAATTTGAAAGAATGGTAGTGGATAAATGTTGGCCAGGCAGCCGCCGTCGGCCATTATGAAACCACCAGAAGCTTATTTAATGTTATAGGTAACGCTGTGTTCATGTTTCCGTTACACTTTAAAAAAAAAAAAAGTCATAAAAGTCATATTCCAGACTGTTCTATCACTGGTCCATCTCCTTCACTCTTTTTGTTTTGATACAGATTACGATCATGGATTACTAAACGCTACATTTCTTGTTTTTTACGTCCATCGTTGTGTGATAGCGAAGATCCTGTTTGGTCGCTTCTGTCCTTTATAGCATTGCATGTTTTGAGTGTTACTATTAACAGCATCAGGGATTTGATTGGGCAGGGACGACCTCCCAGTCAGGTTATCAGGTTATTTAAGTACCACCAAATTAAAAATAAAATAAATAATAAAAAAAAACATTGGCATTCGCTGTCTTCTCGTCAACCTCCTCGTCGGACATGAATTGGTGCCATATCGCTCACTCGTCCAACCACGAGGCGAGTTCAGCCAGTACAAGAGCTGACTACGACACCCCCCCAACCTCCCTGGTAGCCTTAACCTGATTGGCTTTTGTTTGCAGTTTGCCAAGTGATGGTCTTTGTGGACAAATAAGGCTAACTTGCAGCAGCACAATAGCCACGCTGAAGCCTACAGACTCACTTTCTGTAGATATACCTATATCAAGAGGGGTGGGAGGGAGAGGGGGAGGGGGGGGGGGCAGACATATTTGTAGCAAACGAAATGCAGTAACACTGTTGAGGAACAACCACATCCAACCCCCTCCTTTTAGAGTTTTCACAATTCGTCGCCTCCAACGTTAAGCTTGTGAAACACAAAAAAATAAATAAATAAAAGGGCTAGTCGGCCATGACTCTATGCAGCTTGGGGGAGGGAGGTCTGTAAAGGGGGCTCAGGAGAAAAATAAATAAATAAATTGTATGTAGTAAATGAGAGCTGACTGGTTAATCCATGCAATCCCTAAGAGAGAGAATCTTTTTTAGGTGGGTGAAGGTGACCATCATTAGAATGAGGAGGAGCCTTTACTTTACCGATACGTTTTTATAAAAGAACCTCAGAGGAGGTCCTTTTACGAGTATCTCTCTCCTTTATTACTGTCTTAAAGGCTCAGTCGAGCTCACTATTATCTAAGACTGTTTCACATTAAAGTTGTTGTTTTTTTTTTTTGTTTTTGTTTTTTTTTCGTGATCCCGTTCCTCATTATTGACGGCACTTTGACAAAAACAAATTCAGTTTTTTTTGTTTGTTTTTGATGTGTGTTTAAAACCACCCTTTGCTAGTAAATCGCTAATGACTGTTTTTTAACTTGTCGAATTCATACACCCGTTTTTGTTTTTTTTTCTTTTGTTTTTCACGTCTGTCTGCACTTACGCACTCAAGGGAATTGCAGTCGTGGTTTTTTTTTTTATTATTTATTGTCAGTCGTTTCAAGGAAGAGAGAGGAGAGTAAGGTGGTTTTTAGGAAAGTTTTATTTTTTAAGAAGAGCTGATGGCTTGTCCCGAAGAATTCTGACCTGTGACCAACTATTTGTATCCATATAGCATGATAACAAAAAAAAAAAAAAAAAAAAGGGTTGTGTGACCCCCACCTTTATTTTTTTGTTTTATCACAAATAAAAGAGTTTTCAGTTTCATGTTTTCTTTCAGGGAACGACCTTCTCTCAACAGTTATTGAGGATCCACGGATCTTCTGCGGTTGTCCGTCTCGAAAAAAAATGTAATAAAATAAAGGCCACAAAACCACTATGTTTTGCACAGATACCATCCAACAGTAGATAAATCCAGTAGATGCCCTCATTAGGTTTATGTACCTAGCACTCAGAAGAACCCTCCCCTCCCCCTCCCCCCCTCCACTTCCTTTAACATTGAAGATAAGAGGCCTCATCCTCATTTCTACGATTTTTTGGGCACAAGGTTAAATAGAAAAAGGTGGCTGAAGAAGAGCAAACACTACCGCAAATATTGTGGATTACGGACAGTTTGCCACATGCTGATATTTTATTGGGTTGTTCCTTTGCAGTATCTGTTCTGTGAAGTTTGTTAAATGTAAGGAAAAAAAAAAAAAAAGTTTAATTTCTTGTATCTTTAAAAAGGAAAAAAAAAAAGAAAAAAAATCTTATTTAACCATTTTTTGTGTTCTAGATATACTTAACACATGTAGCCTAGAACTGTTTTAGTTTAACATTGTAAAAAAAAAAAACTTCTTGTAACTTTATTCTTTCTTCCCTTCCTTCTGAAAGAAACAAAAAAAACATTAAACAAATGAGATTGAATTTTGACAGCTTTGGACATTTTTATTTTCCTTTTTTGGGGGGGGGGATTCGGATAAAGAAAACTGTATTAGCCATTAAATAACGTACAAACTCCTCCGCTGCATGAAAATCTAATAGGAGATATGTAAATTTTCTTCTTTGATGTAATCTTTCCGCACTTATATGGGAAAGGCAAAGACCACTGTGAGTTCAACCACACTGGTCTTTTTTTAAATAATGTCAATAATGTCAAACAATAATGTCAAACAAAGCCATCCTATTTAGGGGATCTTCACAAGAACCATATGCACTCGCTCGCCACTTTATTAGGTACAACTTGCTGGTACGAGGTTGGACCCCCTTTTTCCCTTTCCCCCCTTTTTTTAGAACTGCCTTAATTCTTGGTGGCATAGATTCAACAAGGTGTTGGAAACGTTCCTCTGAGATTTTGCTCCATAGTGACATGATGGCATCACACAGTTGCTACAGATTTGTCGGCTTCACATCCATGATGCGAATCTCCCACCACATCCCAAAGGCGCTCTATTGGATGAGATGTGGTGAGTGTGGAGACCATTGGAGTACAGGGACCTCATTGTCCAGTGGTGAGATGATTGGAGCTTTGTGACATGGTGCATTATCCTGCTGGAAGGAGCCATCAGAAGATGAGTACACTGTAGTCATTAAGGGATGGACATGGTCACCAACAATACTCAGGTAGGCCGTGACGTTTAAACCATGATCAATTGGTACTAAGGAGCCCAAAGTGTGATAATAAAATATCCCCCACACCATTACACCCCCACCACCAGCCTGAACCGTTAATATAAGGCAGGATGGATCCATGCTTTCATGCTGTTTACGCCAAATTATGACCCTACCATCCGAAGGTCGCAGCTGAAATCCAGACTCATCAGACCAGGCAACCTTATCGATCTTCTATTGTCCGATTTTGGTGATCCTGTGCCAATTGTAGCCTCAGTTTCCCTGTTCTTAGCTGACAGAAGTGGCACCCGGTGTGGTCTTCTGCTGCTGTAGCTTCAAGGTTGGATGTGTTGTGCATTCAGAGATGGTATTCTGCATACCTTGGATGTAACGAGGGGTTATTTGAGTTACTGTTGCCTTTCTATCATCTGGAACCAGTCTAAGCATTCTCTGACAAGGCATTTTCCAGATGTGATGCCCCAGGGACCTTTGCGCACCTCTGATGGGAATGCAAAAAGATCCAACCCTACTGGGAAGGAATCTTGGCAGCAACCTATCAAATTACAGGAGAACAGATTCAGAAGAATCGGTGGGACTGTCTATTTCACGATACAAGAAAAACGGCATCTTAATATAAGAATACCTTAGTCTCATTTCTTTTAAATGCGACCAAAAGTTTGATCCCGAGTCTCTGGAGGTCCCAGGAAGTTCTGAGCATGAAGGACTGGGTTGTAAGGGTTGAAATGATAAGAGTCATAGCAGAAACTATTCATATAGAAGAGGACTCACTGGAGAGATTCCGGAATCTATGGGGGAAATGGCGGGAGGTCAGGGAGTCGGGAACCTGGAGGAAATTATGAAGGTGTAGCGAATGGAGAGGAGGAGGGGGGGGTCTTTTTTTTTTCTTCTTTGGGGGAGGGTTTTTTGGGTAGGGGGAATAATTGTTTAGAGCATAGATAAAGGAATATGAGCTGCTTAATATGTGAATGTGTTTATATGTGCCTATACAATAAAAAAGTGAATAATAAAGAAAAACAAGGCATTTTCCTTCACACAACCGCCGCTCACTGGATATTTTCTCTTTTTCGGACTATTCTCTGTAAACCCAAGAGATGGTTATGTGTGTGAAAATCCCAGTAGATCAGCAGTTTTTGAAATACTCAGACCAGCCCATCTGGCCCCAACAACCGTGCCACATTCAAAGTCACTTAAGTCCCCTTTCTCATGCATGGTTTAACCACTTCAATACCAGGCACTTAGACACCTTCCTGCCCAGGCCAATTTTCAGCTTTCAGCGCTGTCGCAATTTGAATAACAATTGTGCGGTCATGCTACACTGTACCCAAACAAATTTTTTATCATTTTGTACCCACAAATAGAGCTTTCTTTTGGTTGTATTTAATCACCTCTGCGGTTTTTATTTTTTGCGCAACAAATAAAAAAAGACAGAAAATTTTGAAAAAAAACAAGTTTTTCTTTGTTTCTGTTAAAACTTTTTGTAAATAAGTACGTTTTCTTCTTCAATGCACTGATATGGCTGCACTGACTGGCACTGATACGGCGGCACTGATGGGCACCGATGAGGTGGCACTGATGATGGGCACTGATAGGTGGCACTGATGGGCACTGATAGGTGGCACTGGTATGCGGCACGGATGGGCACTCATAGGCGGCACGGGTGAGCATTTATAGGTGGCATTGATGGGCACTCATAGGTGGCATTGATGGGCACTCATAGGTGGCATTGATGGTTACTTATGGGTGGCACTGATAGTTGGCACGGATGGGCACTGATAGATGGGCACTGATGGGCACTGACAGGCGGCGTGAATGGACACTGATGGGTGGCACTGAATACACCTCTTGTTTGCAGTGAAGCCCCTAAGGGTGGCATTGCTGGGCATCACTGCAACATAATGGTACCAATCAGTGCCCATTTGTGGGCACTGATTGGCACAGATTTGGCACACTGGGCACATATGGATGGCCATGGGGTACATACCTGGCCATCCACATGTTGCCCCTTCCCTGGTGGTCCAGTGTGGTGATCTGTGGGGGGGGGCTGCGCTGATAAACAATCAGTGCAGACCCCCCCTGCCAGGAGAGCCGCCGATCGGCTCTCCTCTACTCGCGTCTGTCAGACGCGAGTGGGGAAGAGCCGATCAACGGCTCTTCCTATTGACAGCGTGATGAGCCGTGATTGGACACAGCTGATCACGTGGTAAAGGCTCTTTACCAAGATCGGTGTAGCGGTGTGTCAGACTGACACACCGATCGCCGCGATGCGCGCTGCGGCATGTTATCCTGCTGGACGTCATATGACGTCCAGTCAGGATAACAGAACCACTTCCTGGACATCAATCCGCCATAGGGCGGGCGGGAAGTGGTTAAACAGCAGTCGGCTTCACCACATCTAGATGCCTAAATGCATTAAAAATGCTGCCATGTGATTGGCTGATTACCAATTTGTGTAGACCGCAAAGGAAGATCACCGCTCCAGGTGAGAGGCTCCAAGCACAATGAATAATGTAAGACTCCTCACACGGTGCAAGCCCCGGCTCGCCTGCCATAGGAGACTGAATGAAGGAAGAAACTGTCTGTGTACTGACGTGATTGAAGTCCATTTATTGAATATTCCATTCAAACAATCACACACACCACGGTTGCAATAGCCGGAACAGAGGTGTACTAGTTTCCCACAGCTACACTGTGCTTACTCATCAATAAGTGTTACCAAGCAATTGAACAGGTGTGCCTAATAAAGTGGCCGGTGAGTGTATATTACTGTGAAAAGGTTTTAGGCAGGTGTAAAGAAAATGCTGTAAATGAAGAAAGCTTTTCGAAATACAAGTGTTAGCTTATTTTTATCAATTAACAAAATGGAAAGTAAATGAACAGAAGAGAAATCCAAATCAATATTTGGTGTGACCGCCCTTTGCCTTCAAAACAGCATCAATTCTTCTAGGTAGACTTTGTAGACTTGCACACAGTTTTTGAAGGAACTTGGCAGGTAGGTTGTTCCAACCATCTTGGAGAACTAAGTACAGATCTTCTGTGGATGTCGGGTGCCTCAAATCCTTCTGTTTCTTCATGTCATCCCAGACAGACTCCGTGATGGTGAGATCAGGGCTCTGTGGGGGCCAAACCATCACTTCCAGGACTCCTTGTTCTTTACAGTGAAGATAGTTCTTAATTACATTTGCTGGATGTTTTGGGTCATTGTCCTGCGAATGGAGTTGGAGATTTGGTCAGGATCAATGGTGTCCTCAATGCTGAAAAATACAGGCAGATACTTCATCATAGACAAAGAAAAAAATCTTGCGAGCCACAATGTTCCTATGCTTAATAAACCAGCAGCAACAAGTAGTTATATACCACAGGTATATCAAAGAAGAATATCCAGCAGCAGACGCAGTTCACGTACTCATGACCATGCACAAACCATAATATAAAAGAAATTGCGTTGCGCTAGATTAAATGTACTACAGAGAAATATCCTAAAAAATTATTAAAAAATTATGTTATCAAAATATCTCATTATTTACATCAATTATGCATAACTATGCTAAAAAAACTAATTTAAATATAACAAAAATACTCCTGTGGAAAAATGGTATCACTCCTGTGCAATGTGCATATGTATAAACCTATGGACAATCAATAAAAGTGCATA
This sequence comes from Lithobates clamitans, assembly GCA_037952925.1. Taxonomy (NCBI): domain Eukaryota; kingdom Metazoa; phylum Chordata; class Amphibia; order Anura; family Ranidae; genus Lithobates; species Lithobates clamitans. The sequence goes on from JBBGZY010001878.1 coordinate 111,163, forward strand.
TAGTGCCAAAAGATATATATATACAATTGTGCATAAAAATTTAAGGTGACTGCAAACAAAAACCATGCAATGCTTCATATATCGTGCAGCATGCAAAACATCAAAAAAACGCAAAAATGGTCTTGATATAAAGTTCTTATATAAGTGTCCCAAAATTGCAACTAAAAAGTGTTTCCGTGTCCATAAATCTCCATTGGATGTCCAAGTAATCAAATGTGCCGAATTCCAGTGCTTTAAATAATAATATTGTGCCACAGTGCCCCCCCACAGGCTTCCTGTGATTAGAGGCAAATGCCAGTGCTCACAAAAGGACTGCACCTTTAAGACGGATCCCACCCCTTACACCGGAAACGCCCAGTGCTAATTTCCCTGAACATGTTGTGGACAATCTTCCTGCTGACTTAACTACTGGAATCTACTATGGGTGGGGCTGTGTTGGTGATGGGGAGGTTCACAAAATGGTGATGAGTATTGGCTGGAATCCTTTCTACAAGAACACCAAAAAATCTGTGCCTAATTGACCCAGAGTGGAGATCGATCTAGCGTTTGCATATAGCCCAGGGGGTGGCTACACAGCGTGTTTTGACACAAGGTAAAAGCTGTGTCACACGCTCTAAGGTGAGCGCAACCACTGTGGGGGGGCACTGTGGCACAATATTATTATTTAAAGCACTGGAATTCGGCACATTTGATTACTTGGACATCCAATGGAGATTTATGGACACGGAAACACTTTTTAGTTGCAATTTTGGGACACTTATATAAGAACTTTATATCAAGACCATTTTTGCGTTTTTTTGATGTTTTGCATGCTGCACGATATATGAAGCATTGCATGGTTTTTGTTTGCAGTCACCTTAAATTTTTATGCACAATTGTATATATATATCTTTTGGCACTATATGCACTTTTATTGATTGTCCATAGGTTTATACATATGCACATTGCACAGGAGTGATACCATTTTTCCACAGGAGTATTTTTGTTATATTTAAATTAGTTTTTTTAGCATAGTTATGCATAATTGATGTAAATAATGAGATATTTTGATAACATAATTTTTTAATAATTTTTTAGGATATTTCTCTGTAGTACATTTAATCTAGCGCAACGCAATTTCTTTTATATTAAGATACTTCATCATGCCATACCATCAGGGAGGTGTGTGATTGGCCCTACATTTATTATGCAGCAGGACAGCGACCCCAAACATACAGCCAGTGTCATTAAGAACTACCTTTTGGACCAAGTGGTCATAGCGCCAGTCTTTCTTGCATAAAGGTATGGGGTGTTTTACTCCAACCTGTTCACTGTCCCAAAACCCAGAGAGGGCATTCACCCCACCTTGAATCTCAGGGTCCTTAATAATCACAATCCGTTTCAAAACTTCTGGATGGAATCAACCAGATCTGTCATTGCTTCCCTTCACCAGGGGCACATCATTCCCTCAGCAGACATAAGATGGCTACTTACAAGTGTCCATTGTTCCAGCTCCCCACCACTTCCTGTACTACCAGTTTGTAGCTCTTCCATTTGGCCTGTCTTCTGCACCTCAGGTGTTTGCCAAAATGCTGATTCCAGTGTTGGTCCTGTTGTGCTTTCCAGATATTCCCACTGTGTCTGGATGTTATCAACCGGATCTGCCATTGCTTCCCTTTCACCAGGGGGACTTCATTGCCTCAGCAGACATAAAAGATGCCCATTGTTCCAGCTCCCCACCACTTCCAACACTTTGCTGTAAAATCTCTGCACTACCAGTTTGTGGCCCTTCTATTTGGCTTGTCTTTGTGACCAGGTAAATTAAAATGCAATGATAAATGCAGTATTAAAAAAAACAATCACAAAAAAGTCCAACAATAGAGGGGAAGCGGACTGAAAGTCCCAGCAAGCACCAAGAGGATTCCACGAGACAATCGCACAATTCAAGGAATATAATGGTGACAGACCCTCCACCTTCAGAGCAATCGCTTCACTCACCTTAAGGACTGGACCGCTGAATTAACAGATGGTCTAATAGGCAGGTCCCTTCATAGGGTAAATGATCCAGGCAAAGAACTCCAGTAGATTCCCCGAAATATACAAAAGGTGAAGCAAAAATGACTCTAAGTGCTCACTGTGGATCAGTTACAAAGCAGCTTTATTTTAAAAAATGGTTACTCACAAACGGCTGTTTAAAAAACATAAGATGGCTGAGATGCAGGTCGGCAGTGAGTGACGTCAGCGTGTAGCTCCTCCCCTGTATGCATTACAATCATAGAACTTTGTCAGGGGGGGCGGAGTTCTATTAATGTAACGCGTATGGGGGAGGAGCTACACACCCACGATGTCAGCACCCGAAGCCGATCTGTCCCTCGACTCTCGGGTGGAGGCGCCGCCATCGTTGGTAAGGGAATCAGGAAGTGAAGCCTTGCGGCTTCACAGCCTGATTCCCTACTGCGCATATGCAAGTCGCGCTGCGCAATCCCACTGGTCTCTGCTGTCTTTTGGGACCTGTGTGTCTCCCAGGAGGCAGGGGAGGCACCGGACATGGCGTAGATATCTGCGGATACTGCGGCTATTTATGTGGAAAAGTGCAGCACTAAAAAATATTTATATAATATATAAAGCTTTTGGATATATTGCAAACAGTGATATTTTACAAATCTGTGATACCTCATGGGAATATCATGAAAAAAATAACTATAATAAGATGGTGGTCTAGATTACATAAATTTGGACCATACATAAGTGACACATATATTTAGTCCATATAAAGGTGACACAACAAAATGTGACACAGAAAAAATAGAAAGTGTGTTGTTAGAAGATCCACCACCGCTCTGAATGGAGGCTTACCAGAGAAAATGGACTCAGGTGGGCTTATACCCACTGGGTCAATCAGGCTTGTAAAGTGGGGATCCTTGATGGCGGCTACCGCAGAAGACACGGTTCGAGGTGGCCCGGGTGCTTGCAAAGATGTATTTTTTATGGATAGGACCAATCAGGCATCAAAGTTGTATATAGAAGAAATATGAAAGCACATAGCGTGATATTGTATACAAAAGCTCATAGCATATTTATTGAAGATAAAAACTCTCACATTTCTTGTAAGTAGATAGTGTGGCAGAACCAGTGGTGTCGTCCGTCCCGGTGCGTTTCGTCCTCTAGGACATCATCTGGGGTACCACACCACTATATGTGATGCCCTATATATACATTAAGAAGAACCCCCATGTTGAGACATGGCTCCAATCGAATGCGCTGTTCAATAACAGTAACTTCCGGGTATGAAAAAATGGCGCTGGCAGCGTGCGCTGAAAGCCTCGCTCTGAGCGGGTACATTTGGAGCGCACAGATGTCAAGTACATTGTACTGGCGAAGTGCGCTGCAAGCCTCGCTCTTACCAAGGGGTTATCCGGAACGCACGCTTGGAGAGCAGAAGTGTATCCGTAGTGCGACGTCTAAATTGGAAGGGTGATGTCGTGACGTAGCAACGCTGCCTCCCAAGCCTCCATGTGGGTAAACACTACTGGAGCACATAGCGGGGATATCATGATATTAGCAGCGTAACATTGGTTTTAAAGACACATAGCAAAGTGTACCTAACTCTAGAAAGTAACGTGCGTATAAAAATAAAAAATCGAATGCATATAAAAAGAATATATTAAGGGCCAAAAATTAAAAGGTGTGGACATATTGTGAAGGCAATATATTTATGTCATACAGATTCCTAAAAATAAGACAACTGAAATGACAAGGCAATATACATTTGCGTAATAAACTGTATATAGGCAAAAGAAAGAATGATATTTGAATAAAAAAAGGGGGAGGAGCCAAATAGATTAAAAAAAGTAGCATCGCATTGTGCATGCATATGAAAAATGTAAAAACATATATTATAGAAATAGAGCCACGGCCCAACCTGGAGCCCCATCTCTAAATATTCGTATACACAATAAAATTGCATGGGCATTATACCCCAATGAACTAGAAATTCAAAATACAAAGTACAAAAGAATAGGATATGAGACAGATACGAGAAAGCAGCAAAACACATTTGTTTAGGACTGGTTAATGAAGGCATTGATATCCCACTCGACATTGAGCCCCAATGGCGAGTGGGATTGGAGGACATATATCCAGTACGTTTCTAACTGTGACACGCCAGGAGTCATAGCCCCTCCCCTCCAGGGGGGGCATACCTATCTATAATAAGGAATTGTGATCCAGTTGGATCCCGCTTGTGATATTGTCTGTAGTGCCTGGGAACAGTATGTTTAGTACTACCCCCAATGATTTTTGCGGTATGTTCGCCTACCCGGACGGAAAAGGTCCGGGTGGTATGGCCTACATAACGTTTCCCGCATGGGCAGGTAATAAGATATACCGCATATCTAGTTGCACAGGTACAAAACATTTTGATGGGATAAGTTTTGTTAGTTACATTTGATCGAAATTCTAAAGTTTTCTGTCTACCACATATATTGTGTTGACACACTGTGCACCTTTTGCATGGAAAATAACCCACCATCTCGTGAAAGATGGTGGGACGCCCAGGGGGGTCTATAATATTAGGAGCAATTTTATTTTGTAGAGAGGGAGCTCCTCTGTAGATAACCTTGGGTCGTTCCGGTAGGATAGTGCCAAGGACATAATCGTTCCTGAGCACTTCCCAGTGACGTTCAATGATGGTTTTAATATCTCTATGTTGAGTTGAAAATGAAGTCAACATGGAGTATTTGAAAAATTCATTGGTTGTGCAAGGAGTTTTGGGGGTCAATAATGATCTCCTATCAATGTGCATGGCATGTTGTACTCCCAATTCCAAAGTGGTTGGATCATACCCCTTATCTAGAAACTTTTGTTTCAAGGACAGTGCTTGGATTTGAAACGTGTCAATACTGGTGCAGTTCCTTCTCAGCCTTAGAAATTGGCTGCGGGGAACTGATCTGAGGCAGGATTTGTGGTGGCAACTGTCGATAGATATAAAGCTATTACGATCAGTTGGCTTGAAGTGAGTTTGAAATTTGAATTGTCGGGAATCAATCTCAATATCTAAATCTAGGGAGTGAACTTTTGTTTAACTGTATTCCAGTGTTAGGGAAATTCCCCTATCATTGCAATTGAGATATGAAAAAAAAATCTTTGAGAGATTCGGGAGAGCCATCCCATAGGAGGAGGATGTCGTCTATATATCTGGCCCACAGGACCAGAGATGGCCTGTGTTCAGAATAGACAACATCCTCCTCCCACTTGGCCATAAAAAGATTGGCGAGACTAGGGGCAAACTTAGCCCCCATCGCTATGCCCTTATGTTATAAAAAAAATTATTGTTAAACTAAAAATAATTATGTGTTGTGGCGAATTCTAACTGGATCACAATTCCTTATTATAGATAGGTATTTCCCCCCCTGGAGGGGACTCGTGGCGTGTCACAGTCAGAAATGTGCTGGATATATGAGCTCCAATCCCACTCGCCATTGGGGCTCAATGTCGAGTGGGATATCGATGCCTTCATTAACCAGTTTATTCAAATATCATTCTTTCTTTTGCCTATATACCCTTTATTACGCATATTTATATTGCCTTGTCATTTCAGTTGTCTTATTTTTAGGAATCTGTATGACATAAATATATTGCCTTCACAATATGTCCACACCTTTTAATTTTTGGCCCTTAATATATTCTTTTTATATGCATTAGATTTTTTATTTTTATACGCACGTTACTTTCTAGAGTTAGGTACTTTGCTATGTGTCTTTAAAACCAATGTTACGCTGCTAATATCATGATATCCCCGCTATGCGCTCCAGTTGTGTTTACCCACATGGAGGCTTTGGAGGCAGCGTTGCTACGTCACCCTTCTAATTTAGACGTCGCATTACGGATACACTTCTGCGCTCCAAGCGTGCGTTCCGGATATCCCCTTGGTAAGAGCGAGGCTTGCAGCGCACTTCGCCAGTACAATGTTCTTGACATCTGTGCGCTCCAAATGTACCCGCTCAGAGCGAGGCTTGCAGCGCACGCTGCCAGCGCCATTTTTTCGCACCCGAAAGCTACTGTTATTGAACAGCGCATTCGATTGGAGCCACGTCTCAACATGGGGGTTCTTCTTAATGTATATATAGGGCAGCACATACAGTAGTGTGGTACCCCAGATGATGTCCTAGAGGACGAAACGTGTCGAACGGACGACACCACTGGTTCTGCCACACATTCTACTTACAAAGCGCTTTTTTATCTTCAATAAATCGCTCCAACAGTTGTCTCCTTCTCACCAAGCTTCTTGCTGATGGTCTTGTAGCTCATTCCAGCCTTGACAGCTCTTTGGTCTTGCCCATGATGTGGTTTGAATGGAAGAAAGATTCTGTGGACACATAACGAGTTGTCGTTAGGAGTACCTTCTTAAATTGACAGGCCTAATCTGTGTACAACATCAGCACCTACTGTAGCCAGTCTGTGGGAGCCAGAATTATTGTTGGTTGGCAGGGGATCAAATGCTTATTTTACTCACTGAACTGCAACTCAATTTATAACATTTGTATCATGTGTTTTTTCTGGATTTTTGGTTTAATATCCTGTCTCTATCATATATAATACACCTATGATAAAAAATTATAGCCCCTTCATTTCTTTGTAAGTGGGCAAACTTACAAAATCTGCAGGGGATCAAATCATTTTCACCACTGTATTTAATGAAAAGGGGGAATATTTTACTTAAAAATGTCATTAGCATGTTGATGGGGTGAGGGGGGGGGGGAGGAACCAGTGAAGGCAAAAATACAAGCAGATTAAAGTTCAGCTTTAAATCAAACTCGCCCAAAGCCCGGTAACTTTCCTGCAGAATTAATTGAACACATCTCGTGGAGTTTATCTGCTGAGCGAGGGGAGCTCCATTACCGGCTAAAAACATAACTGGAGCAATTTTCAGAAATAAGGCCGAAAATGAGTTTGTATAAAGTCCCATTCCGTCCAGGATGTAGAGATAACCCGTCCCCATTACACGGCACGGCGAGCAGAGAAAACGGCAAAAAGCTCAATTAATTTCTAAGGAGGAAGAGAGGTGCAATGTGGGAGGAACATTTCATTACAAGCACAGTCCTGCGGCTGGCAGAGAGACATGTTCATAATATATACAAATGGGAACTAAGAGTACGCTTCAGACACAGTGAGGGGAAAAAAGTATCTAATCCCCTGCTGATTTTGTACGTTTGCCCACTGACAAAGAAATGATCAGTCTACAATTTTAATGGTCGGTTTATTTTAACAGTGGGAGACAGAACAAAAAAATCCAGAAAAAAGTTATAAATTGATTTGCATTTTAATGAGTGAAATAATTATTTGACCCCTTCGCAAAACATGACTTAGTACTTGGTGGCAAAACCCTTGTTGGTGATCACAGAGGTGAGACGTTTCTTGTAGTTGGCCACCAGGTTTGCACACATCTCAGGAGGGATTTTGTCCTCTTTGCAGATCCTCTCCAAGTCATTAAGGTTTTGAGGCTGACGTTTGGTAACTCCGAACCTTCAGCTCCCTCCACATATTTTCTATGGGATTAAGGTCTGGAGACTGCCTAGGCCACTCCAGGACCTTAATGTGCTTCTTCTTGAGCCACTCCTTTGTTGCCTTGGTCGTGTTTTTTGGGTCATTGTCATAGTGGAAGACCCATCCACGACCCATTTTTAACGCCCTGGCTGGGGGAAGAAGGTTCTCAACCAAGATTTGATGGCACATGACCCGGTCCATCATCCCTTTGATGCGGTGAAGTAGTTCTGTCATCTTAGCAGAAAATCACCCCCAAAGCATAATGGTTTCACCTCCATGTTTGACGGTGGGGGATGGTGTTCTTGGGGTCATAGGCAGCATTCCTCCTCCTCCAAACATGGCGAGTTGAGTTGATGCCAAAGAGCTTGATTTTGGTCTCGTCTGACCACAACACTTTCACCCAGTTTTCCTCTGAATCATTCAGATGTTCAATAACAAACTTCAGACGGGCCTGTACATGTGCTTTCTTGAGCAGGGGGACCTTGCGGGCACTGCAGGATTTCAGTCCTTCACAACGTAGTGTGTTACCAATTGTTTTCTTGGTAACTATGGTCCCAGCTGCCTTGAGATCATTAACAAAATTCTCCCTTTTCGCCCTAGTTCTGGGCTGATTCCTCACTGTTCACATGATCTTAGAAACTCCACGAGGTGAGAACTTGTATGGAGCCCCAGACCGAAGGAGATTGACAGTTATTTTGTGTTACTTCCATTTGTGAATGAAAAAAGGGGGGGGCAGAGCGGGAATTTAGATGAAGCACGCAGTCATCAGTGAGGGGTCAAGACAAGGTACATTTATTGCATACCATAAAAATTCATACAAATCAATAATGTCACTATATAGTTCATCTACATACAAAAAAGAACATGATAATATATGACCGTGGAAAGGGATTGAGCCTACACAACCTGAGAACTTCCTATTGCATCAAAATTATTGAAAAATCATGATCATATACAATTGTACGTATGAATAATATTAATAACATAGTCGGTTTGAACATTGCATATACAAAGGCTCTACGCGTTTCGTAAAGTATTTATATCCACTCTTCAGGAGCAGCAATGGAATTATCTAAAAGCAAGCATATGAGTTTCTGGGTCACTGCCTTAGAAAAGAAAAAGAAGAAACACAAAAAAAATATAGATCGGGGATGCACCCTTATCTAAGAAATACTCACAACCGCCATGTGAAAGTGCAAAATTGAGAGCTGGAAGCTCCCCTAAGGGCATCTTTTCCGGGAGCTGTGGGAGCATAAGGCGTAGACGGGGCTCCCCACATGGCCACACCAGGGGAGGACAGATATCCATGAAGTGGTGGTCCCTAAAGCACAGTTGTAGGTAGTAACTAGAAACATCTTAAAGGACTTCTATAAGGAATGTGAATATGTATAATTGGCGTTTATGCCAAATATTCTGTGCTTGAATGATAGCAGAATCATGGAACTGTATTCATATAATTAGATATATTACCTGGTACGGACCATGTGGAACCACGGTGTAAGGTATAGAGTGCTAACTATGATGTAAGGGGGGACCAACAGGATGGATAAGCCGCCCCAAATGAGACCTAGAAGGGCCCACACGCCAGACACTCCCAAACGCCACGATAGCGTACAGAGTGAGGGGGAGGCGCCAACACCAGAACAAAAAGCCGCCCAACGTTTGGCGCCAAAGTAACCCCCCAGGAGCCGTAAATGGATTACACTAGCGGCGTGACGGCGTTCGGAATGATCATTTGTGAATAATCCACACTAACTGTTGTCACCCTCTCACCAAGCTGCTTGGCGATGGTCTTGTAGCCCATTCCAGCCTTGTGTAGGTCTACAATCTTGTCCCCGACATCCTTGGACAGCTCTTTGGTCTTGGCCATGGTGGAGAGATTGGAATCTGATGGATTGCTTCTGTGGACAGGTGTCTCTTATACAGGTAACAAGCTGAGATTAGAAGCACTCCCTTTAAAAGAGTGCTCCTAATCTCAGCTTGTTACCTGTATAGAGGACACCTGGGAGCCAGAAATCTTGCTGATTGATAGGGGATCAAATACTTATTTCACTCATTAAGATGCAAATCAATTTATAACTTTTTTTGAAATGCGTTTTTCTGGATATTTTTGTTATTATTCTGCCTCTCACTGTTAAAATAAACTGACCATTAAAATTATCGACTGATCATTTCTTTGTCAGTGGGAAAACGTACAAAATCAGCAGGGGAGCGAATACTTTAAATATTGCATAATTAAAGTATTTGTGATTTGCTGTGATTTGCTGTGATTGACGCGATGCAGAATCGCGATGCAATTGCTGCAAAACACACCTTTAAAAATTGCGTAAAGCCCGTTGCCCTTTTGGGCGACAAAAGTGCATAAGGCAGCCCATTGAAGTGAACGTGCTGCCCAATATGCAACACGTAGAATTGCGTGAAAATCGCCCACACAATCGCAAAGCGGGAAACTGAGTTTCCGCTACGCAAAGTGTGAATGGGGCCTTAAAGTGATACTAAACACACAAAATTAATTTACATTGTCCTTTCTCTTTCTGTATGTGGATGATGGTACTGTAATTATTTTAATAAAAAAAACAAACATCTAAGTACCTTTTTCCTAATCGATATCCATCTGTCGCATGACCCACCTCTCTCCCAGCCTGTCTGCAAGGAAACGTAAGCAGGAGGAGCTGCTTACATTTAAAAATAAAGTAAAAATAAAAAAAACAATATCAATAAACTATATACAAATATCAATAAACTGTTATAAATTGTCATACAAATAAATATTTGAAATCAAATCTTTATTATTTTTTGGCAATAACATGGTGTGGGGGCGGGTTTCTGCCAGTCACAGGCTGTGGCACACCCCTCCAACCTGTGTCTTCAAAAAACAGGGAGGTGAAGCCTCCATTAATCTACATGTAATATCCCGCCCCCCCCCCCCATTATGTTTAAATGGTTAGTGTGCATGGAGGAAGAGAGAGGAGTGTGTATACACCCACATATGTGACTCTATATTCACATGGGCTGCTCAGATGTGTTAGTGAGGAAATGCTCAGCATAGAAACTCACTGAAAACTGAGCATGTGCAGAGTTGCCAACACGTCTCTGCAAAATCCCCAACTGCATTGGGGACATGGACAGAAGGGGGCGATAGAGAGCAGCAGGATCAACCGTTTTTGTTTTTTTGCAGAATACAGAAAAGGAATCTCATAGTGACTGACTGAGTATGAACAGCATGTAATACACCATTTATTGATCGTTTTTATGATGTGGGTTTAGTGACACTAAATTCTTTATGCTACACTAGCCCTCAAATTTTCCACTCGCCTGCTCACATTTTGCGAGTGGAAAATGAGGACTTGCGAGTGTGGACTGCCTAGGAGGGGGGGGGGGGGGGCGGGCACCGCCCGTAGAGAGCCGTTCTCCCATCGATTGCCCCGGGGAAAGTGCGTGGAGGACGAGGAGAGCCGCCGGATCACAGAGCACGGATATAGCCCGCTGTAACAGCTTACATTAGAATTGCCATCTGCTCGTGGTTGGTTACACACAGCCCCACCTCCTGACCTGCACCTGTGATAAACAGAACGCCAGTCCAATGCTGGGATTCGTTCTATCACAGGCGCAGGTCAGGAGGCGGGGCTGTGTGTAACCAACCACGAGCAGACAGCAATTCTAATGTAAGCTGTTACAGCGGGCTATATCCGTGCTCTGTGATCCGGCGGCTCTCCTCTTCCTCCACTCTCTTCCTCTGTGATGATCCGGCCGCCCTCGCTCTTCCTCGGTGAGGCTTCAATGGTGGGCACAGGTGAGGCTGCAATGATGGGCATAGGTGAGGCTGCAATGATGGGCATAGGTGAGGCTGCAATGCTGGGCACAGGTCACGCCGCAATTACGGGCACTGGTCACGCTGCAATGGTGGTCAAGGGTCACGCTGCAATGGTGGGCACAGGTGAGGCTGCAATGGTGGGCACAGGTCACGCTGCAATGGTGGTCAAGGGTCACGCTGCAATGGTGGGCACAGGTGAGGCTGCAATGATGGGCACAGGTGAGGCTGCAATGGCGGTCACAGGTCATGCTGCAATGATGGGCACAGGTCACGCTGCAATGGTGTGCACAGGTGAGGCTGCAATGGTGGGCACAGGTCACACTGCAATGAAGGGGCACAGGCCACGCTGCAATGAAGGGGCACAGGCCACGCTGCAATGAAGGGACACAGGCCACGCTGCAATGAAGGGGCACAGGCCACACTGCAATGATGGCCACTGGTGAGGCTGCATTGATAGGCACTGATAAAGTAGTTAACATTTATTTTTGTAACTTAATTCTGCATAAAACATTTAAGTTTCATTTCATGAGATAATTAATGAGGGCGTTTAGGTCAGAATTAGGGGCGGGGCAGGGTAGGGATTGGGTGGGGCAACTGGTGGCGAGTAACCCTTAAGGCCTGGCTAGTAGCTCAGGACTTGAAATGTTTGATCCCTTTGCTACACAATAATAGAAGATATTGCCACAGTGTAACAAAATTGATGTAAACATGAACTGAATGCTAAGATATAACATAACGATACAATGTCCATGCTACTACAGTGATCACAGTTGTCTTCTGGGTCCCATGCCCTTCTACAGAGTAACCACAGGGGGCCCTCACTTGGCACAGCCGCCATTTACAGAATACCTTTTTGCAATGAATACAAGACATTCTCTGATTGGACAAGGTGCAGAGGCGGGGCAATGACAGCACAATCTCTATGTTGTCCAGTCAGAGAATGTATTGTATTCAACGGGGAAAAAAAAGGGCATTTTGTAAATGGTGGGAGAAGCCGATTGAGAGGCCCGTTGTGTTCACAGTGTATTAGGACAGCTGTTTAGAGCAGGATCTGGGAGACGATCTTTCTAGAAGCAGCCACTATTAGTGATTCTCCCCCTTCACAATGGTCCCACAGGTATGAGATATGTATACAGTGAGGAAAATAATGATATGATCCTCTGTAGATACTGTAAGTTTGCCCACTTACAAAGAAATGAAGGGTCTATCATTTTTTATCATAGGTGTATTTTATATGATAGACAGAATATCAAACCAAAAATCCAGAAAAACCACATGATACAAATGTTATAAATTAAGTTGCAGTTCAGTGAGTAAAATAAGTATTTGATCCCCAAGCAAAACATAACTTACTACTTGGTGGAGAAACCCTTGTTGGGAAGCACAGAGGTCAGACGTTTCTTGTAGTTGGTGACCAGGTTCGCACACATCTCAGGAGGGATTTTGGTCCACTATTCCTTACAGATCTTCTCTAAATCCTTAAGGTTTCTTGGCTGTTGCTTGGCAACTCGAAGTTTCAGCTCCCTCCCATAAATTTTCAATAGGATTAAGGTCTGGAGACTGGCTAGGCCACTCCTTGACCTTAATGTGCTTCTTCTTGAGCCACTCCTTTGTTGCCTTGGAGGTATAATTTGGGTCAATGTCATGCTGGAAGACCCATCCTTAGTGTTCTGGCTGAGGGACGAAGGTTCTCCTCCAATATTTTACAACACATGGCCCCGTCCATTGGCCCCTCAATGCGGCAAAGTCGGTCTGTACCTTTAGCAGAGAAACAGCCCCAAAGCATCATGTTTCCACCTCGGTGTGTGACTGTAGGGATGGTGTTCTTAGGGTCATGGTCAGGATTTTTCTTCCTCCAAACACGGTGAGTTGAGTTAATGCCAAAGAGCTCAATTTTGGTCTCATCTGACCACAGCACTTTCTCCTAATCCTTCTCTGAATCATTTAGATGTTCATTGGCAAACTTCAGATGTGCCTGTACATGTGTCTTCCTGAGGACGGGGACCTTGCAGGGGCTGCAGGATTTCAATTCATGGCAGTGTATTGTGTTATCAATGGTTTGTTTGGTGACTGTGGTCCCAACTGCGTTGAGATCATTCACAAGCTCTTCCCGTGTAGTTCTGGGCCGATCTCTCACTTTTCTCATGACCATCCTCACCCCATGAGGCAAAATCTTACATGGAGCTCCAGACCGAGGGAAATTGATGGTTATTTTGTGTTTCTTCCATTTGCGAATAATCGCTCCAAAAGTTGTCTCCTTCTCACCAAGCTTCTTGCTGATGGTCTTGTAGCCCATTCCAGCCTTGTGCAGGTCTACAATCTTGTCCTTGACATCCTTGGACAGTTCTTTGGTCTTGCCCATGATGGTGAGGATTGAATGGAAGAAAGAGATTCTGTGGACAGGTGTCTTTTATACACATAATAAGTTGTCATTAGGAGCACCTTCTTACATTGGCAGGACTAATCTGTGTACCACATGGGCACCTACTGTAGGCGGTCTGTGGGGGGCAGAATTATTGTTGGTTGGTAGGGGGGATCAAATACTTATTTTACTTACTGAACTGCAACTCCATTTATAACATTTGTATCGTGTTTTTTTTCTGGACTTTTGGTTGATATTCTGTCTCTATCATATAAAATACACCTATGATAAAAATTATAGACCCTTCATTTCTTTGTAAGTGGGCAAACTTACACAATCTGCAGGGGGTCAAATAATTATTTTCCCCACTGTAGTTACATTGGTCCAAACTGGGGCAATGCAGCTGTGCAATAAAAACCATACCTAAATAAAAATAATATTGCAACAATGTACTCTCACGTGTATGACTTGCATTGAACAGGTGCCCCATCATTGGTGTCAGTGGGAGGAATAGTGCCCCATCATTGGTGTCAGTGGGAGGAATAGTGCCCCATCATTGGTATCAGTGGGAGGAATAGTGCCCCATCATTGGTGTCAGTGGGGGGAATAGTGCCCCATCATTGGTGTCAGGGGAAGGAATAGTGCCCCATCATTGGTGTCAGTGGGAGGAATAGTGCCCCATCATTGGTGTCAGTGGGGGGAATAGTGCCCCATCATTGGTGTCAGGGGAAGGAATAGTGCCTCATCATTGGTGTCAGTGGGAGGAATAGTGCCCCATCATTGGTATCAGTGGGAGGAATAGTGCCCCATCATTGGTGTCAGCGGGAGGAATAGTGCCCCATCATTGGTGTCAGGGGGAGGAATAGTGCCCCATCATTGGTATCAGTGGGAGGAATAATGCCCCATCATTGGTGTCAGTGGGAGGAATAGTGCCCCATCATTGGTGTCAGTGGGAGGAATAGTGCCCCATCATTGGTGTCAGTGGGAGGAATAATGCCCCATCATTGGTGTCAGTGGGAGGAATAGCGCCCCATCATTGGTATTAGTGGGAGGAATAGTGCCCCATCATTGGTGTCAGTGGGAGGAATAGTGCCCCATCATTGGTGTCAGTGGAAGGAATAGTGCCCCATCATTGGTGTCAGTAGGAAGAATAGTGCCCCATCATTGGTATCAGTGGGAGGAATAGTGCCCCATCATTGGTGTCAGCGGGAGGAATAGTGCCCCATCATTGGTATCAGTGGGAGGAATAGTGCCCCATCATTGGTGTCAGTGGGAGGAATAGTGCCCCATCATTGGTGTCAGGGGAAGGAATAGTGCCCCATCATTGTCAGGGAGTATGCCCCAGTGTTGCTGACTGTGGGAGAAATAATGAAGCAGTTTGGAGGCCACTGCTGTAGATTTACTGAAGAGAAATAGACTTTGCACTTTGTTAGTTCAGTTGCACTCATTTTCCCTTAGTAATGTGGTAAAACTTCCCTGTACTGCAAAGAGCTGAAGAAAAAATTCCATCGGATTCCACTGCTGTGCCGTATTGAAGAGTTAAGCTGCCTGTGGATGGTGCCAAATCAGCAGGTGACCCTTCTGTACAAACAGACTGGGTCTAAGGAGGTCCGGTATATCAATACATAAAGCGACACTTAGAACAGGACGCCCCTCATAAGATCCGTAGTGAACGGGAGGCACAAATCAGTCAATAAGACCCCCGGCTAATGTGCAGAGGAACCGGCTGGTGATTCGCCGATAACCAAAATATCCGCTGTGGGCGGAGTTCCCCTTCAAACCCGGGGGGCTGAAAGGATCGCTCAGCCTTCATCCATCAGTATCTTCCGAATCGATAATTGCGGCTATTGTGCATCAGAGCGAGCGATAAATCTTCTCCGCCGCGCTTTGTGTATTAATATGCGTTTTGACATAAAAAGGGATAAAACGGCGTCTCCTAATAAATAAGTCGCGGCGGAGAAGCTCCGGAGGATCTCACTAAATCTGCGCCAACTCTCTCCAATATCAGACAAAGCAGATTAATGCCGCTGTTATAGTAATTACTCTCTCCATCGCCGCGCTCATTTAACACTTTCTATATTCATTTCCCGCG
The DNA here is from genome assembly GCA_037952925.1 of Lithobates clamitans. Classification (NCBI taxonomy): domain Eukaryota; kingdom Metazoa; phylum Chordata; class Amphibia; order Anura; family Ranidae; genus Lithobates; species Lithobates clamitans. The sequence continues at coordinate 126,955 of JBBGZY010001878.1, forward strand.
TCCCGTATTTCACTCAGCGGCGCGCAAACAAATCAGCGGCGAGATATTGTCACAGATTATCTGAAATATTGCCGGCTGGGATTTAGTCATAATTAGTTTTATAAGACGGGTGATGGTGGGGGGGGGGAGGGGGGGAGGGAAACAGCGAGCTACTGAAGAAACTGAGTGACAGCCGGGTTTTTTTTTTATTCTCGCGTTTCGTCGCGGCCGTTAAACTCTGAAATATCAATATGTTTATGGCGAGATGTCATTTCTTCCCCCCACCCCCGCGCCTATCATGGATTTATCTAAATTGAGCTGAATATATATATATATATGTGTGTGTGTTGTCGGCGTCCGCGGCTTTCGGGGGCTCATTGATCCAGGCGAGCGACGGCTTTGAAGTAACGCGGGTTATTAAAAATGCATCATTTGCCTGCGAGACGCAATGTTCCTGGAGACAATCGATGTGCGTTTAATCAGAGCCGGGTCGGGGGACGCAACTCTGAACGCCAGGAAAATACCCACAATGCACTGGGGGCTGTGTGTGTATAGTATATATATATATAGCCCCTGGCCTCACCCTGCGGTCCTTATTGTGACCAGAGGTGGGTCTACTGGGATCATTTCATAGCTATAACTACATTTTTTATATTTATTTTTTACCACAATACACGATGTGATGTGGTGCAATTCATTCTCAATGGAACCCCAACGCACCTTTCTGATGGACTGTTGTTACATAGTAGACAAGATTGAAAAAAGACACAAGTCCATCAAGTCCAACCCATGTGTGTGATTATGTGTCAGTATTACATTGTATATCCCTGTATGTTGCGGTCATTCAGGTGCTTATCTAATAGTTTCTTGAAACCATCGATGCTCCCCCACTGAGACCACCGCCTGTGGAAGGGAATTCCACATCCTTGCTGCTCTTAAATGAATGCCGCAATGAAAACGCTGCAAATTAGTCAAATGAATGGGCTCTCCCTTTGTGACTTGCTACAAAGTTACAATGTTGCGGTCTGATCACTGGAGTTTTTATTACAAAATGATGTGAGCCGACTGCAGTTCCTCTTTAACCGCTTGCCTACCGGGGCACTTTGTAACTACGGTAAGTAATTTTTCGCCCTCACTAATGTGCGCTGATGAGACGGCACTGATGGGCTGAACTGATGGGCATTGATGAGGTGGCACTGATGAGGTGGCACTAATATGCCGCACTTGTGGGCACTGATAGGCAGCACTGGGCACTGTTAGGTGGCACTGATGGGCACTAATAGGAAGCACTGATGGGCCTTGATAGGCACTGGTGGGCACTGATAGGCAGCACTGATGGACATTGATGGATGGCACTGATGGGCAACACTGATGGGCATTACTGATTGGCATTGATTGACAGCAGTGATGGGCATTGATGGGCAGCACTGATAGGCAGCACTGATTGCCAGCACTGACTGGCATCGCTAATGGGCACTGATTGGTGGCACTTGTGGCCAGTGGTGGGCACTGATAGCTGGCATTGGTGGGCAATGGTGGGCACTGATTTGTGACACTATATTGCAATATTGTAATCATGGCACTGATGATCAGTGCCCTGATTACATTCCTAGATGTCCCCCTGCATGGAGATGCCGCTGATCGGCTCTCCTCGCCACACACTGTTTACATGTGACTGGCTGTGATTGGACACAGCCGGTCACGTGGTTAAAGAGCCGCAGACGAGGCTCTTTACAGAGATCGGGGTCGCGCCTTGTCTGAGCGGCCGTTCTGGGGCGTCGTCATATGATGGCGTCCCAGAACGAGAGCCGCACCGCTCCGCCGTCATTTGACAGTGGGTGGGCAGCAAGCAGTTAAAGGGTTTTTTTTACCTTAATGCATTCTAGGTAAAAAAAACTTTTTTAGTGCTGCAGCCCCCCCCCCCGTTTTACTTACCTGGACGCTGTCATCCTCTGTCCGGGAACGAGCACACCATCTGTAGCCCCTGTCTCATTTCCCGATTGGATAGATTGATAGCAGTGCAGCCATTGGCTCCCACTGCTGTCAATCAAATCCAATGACGCGGCACTGGGGGGGGGGGGGGGGCCAAGTCCAGCGTTGCCACCTTTTCTTCAAGTCAAACCCGAACACTTTGCGGCGCACAGCAATTTTTTTTTTTTAATAGTAAAAACTATACATATATTTTGCAATGAAATAATATTTCTAATCATATGAAGTTAATCACAAAAGAAGTCCCCCTTTACATCAGAGTCCACAGAGTTCCCCTTTTACATCTGAATCTGCAGAGTTCCCGTTTACATCAGAGTCCACAGAGTTCCCCTTTTACATCTGAATCTGCAGAGTTCCCTTACACTGTAAGGGGGGGACTCTGCAGACTCTGATGTAAGGCGGAACTCGAACATAAGGGATTTATAGGGAACACTGTGGCCTCTGGTGTAAAGGGGAACTCTGATGTAAAAAACTGCCTATGCAGGTAAGGGATTTCTTTTTTTTTTTTAGATTAAAACAAACTATGCAGCTCTGACTAAAGATGAATAATACCCTTGCTAAAGGTGTAGGCCATTTACATACCTTATGAAGCCTGAATGGGTGACCCGGCTGCTCAAAATCACGTACCTCCTATGTGATTTTGTACATGCGGTTTAGGGGGCGCGTGGGCTTCCGGCGCACCGCTCCCACTGTGATCGGACACAGCAGGAGCCAATCAGCGGGTATGGCAGCCGCAATGGCCATCGTGACCCGCCGATCGTTCCCAGGAGAGACGGATCAGCCGTCTACCTGTGTAAATGGCCGATCTGTCAGGAAGGGAAAGAGAGATCTTGTGATTCAGCTAAGCTGAATCACGGATCTCTCTTTTCCTTCAGCGTGATACCGCCCCGCACAGTTAGAAAGCTCCTCCCTAGGGAACATTTAACCCCTTGATCGCCCCCCTAGTGTTAACCCCTTCCCTGCCAGTGTCATTTATACAGTAATCAGCGCATTTTTATAGCACTAATCACTGTATAAAATGTCAGTGGTCCCCAAAATGTGTCACTTAGTGTCAGATTTGTCTGCTGCAATGTCGCAGTCCCGTTAAAAATCGCCGCCATTACTAGTAAAAAATAAAAAAATAAAAAAATAAAAGTCCCTAAATCTATCCCATAGTTTGTAGACGATATAACTTTTGCGCAAACCAATCAATGTACACATGAAAAAAATAAATAATAAAAATGCCATAAATCTACCCCCTATTTTGTAGACGCTATAACTTTTGCAGAAAGAAGAAAATTTGGGTGTGGCGCTATTCTGGTGTTCTGGTAAAGTGCTGTAATACTGTGGTTGTCACCTCTATTTAGATCAGGGTAATGCCCCGTACACACGGTCGGATTTTCCGATGGAAAATGTGTGATAGGACCTTGTTGTTGGAAATTCCGACCGTGTGTGGGCTCCATCACACATTTTCCATCGGATTTTCCGACACACAAAGTTTGAGAGCAGGCTATAAAATTTTCCCACAACAAAATCCGTTGTCGGAAATTCCGATCGTGTGTACACAAATCCGACGCACAAAGTGCCACGCATGCTCAGAATAAATAAAGAGATGAAAGCTATTGGCCACTGCCCCGTTTATAGTCCCGACGTACGTGTTTTACGTCACAGCGTTCAGAACGATCGGATTTTCCGACAACTTTGTGTGACCGTGTGTATGCAAGACAAGTTTGACCCAACATCCGTCGGAAAAAATCCATGGACTTTGTTGTCGGAATGTCTGATCAATGTCCGACCGTGTGTACAGGGCATTAGAGTTTCGATAGCTGGAATTCCTAAAAATCTTTATCCCAAAAAAAAAGGGAATTTCTTAAAAACCAAAAGTGATGATGCTAAAGAATATGTTAAAATAAAAGGTATTATGTGATTTTCTTCAGGTAGTGGCTGACCCTTTGCAGCTCACTTTCTGTCATATGGTGCTATACCAGCAAAAAGAAATTCATATCGTGCAATACTTAAAGTGCTGAAGTAGATAAGAGGGGAGGGGGGGGGGAGGGAAGGGAGGAAAGGGGGGGTGTTTTGGGGTGTGGGGACTGGGGGGGGGGGGGGGGGGGGGGGGGGAGGATCGGAAAAATGCCAGGTCAATAATAATGTGACTTGTGCTCAAATTGACAAGTATTGTCCAAAAAAACAACATTGTTTCAAATAGTCAAAAAGCACAGATAATACTGTGCTCAAGAAATTGGTTCCTCTCGATAAAACAATATTCTTTGGTGCAATCTTATTCCAGTGCTCCTTAGTGACTGTGCTTTTAATCGTGCTCCTACTGTGCAAACACTCACCGGATACTTTCACCCCTGCAGGGGTATTGCGCGGTCACAGTTTGTGCCACTGTGCAGCAGTTTCTGGCAATCCCACTGACAGATGAATGTAAAGATAAAGAATGCTGTTAATAAAAAAAAAAAAAGATTAATACTGGCAACAGAGATATGTTAAAAAAGAACAGCATAGGGCCCCCCCCCCAGTTAATACCAGGACCTTAAGGTCTGGTATGGATTTTAGGGGGAACCCCACACCATTTTTTTTAAAAACAGCGTGGGGTCCCCCCCAAAATCCATACCAGACCCTTATCCGAGCATTCAGCCTGGTAGGTCAGAGAAGGGGGGGCAAACGAGCGCCCCCTCCCCCTGAACCATACTAGGCCACATGCCCTCAACATGGGGGGGTGGGTGCTTTGGGGCAGGGGGCTCTGTGCCCCCCTACCCCAAAGCACCTTGTCCCCATGTTGATGAGGACAAGGGCCTCTTCCCGACAACCCTGGGCTGTGGTTGTCAGGGTCTGCGGGCGGGGGGTTTATAGCAATCTGGAAGCCCCCATTTAACAAGGGGGCTCCAGATCATGCCGCCCCCCCCATGTAAATGGATAACGGGTACATCGTACCCATACCCATTCACCAAAAAAGTGTCAAAAAGTAAAAATGACAGGAGACTGTTTTTGACAAGTCCTTTATTAAAAAAGAAAGAAAAATAGTGTCCCTCGATGTAAATCCATCGTCCATCATGACGCCCGCCAACCCGGAAAAAATAGAAAAATTGCAAAAACCGCTTTGCCCATATGCCCTCTTTTCGGCTTTGACAGTTCTTATATAGGCAAGGGGTGGGGCCACGCGGTTACGTCACTCTGACATCACAAGACCCAAGTGTCCTACAGCTCCTCCCATCCTGGCTTATACAGCGTGTAAAATAAGTACTGAAGGCATCACCATTTTTCTAGGTAAATCTATTGGTAAAGGTGCTACTGACATGACATTTTCCCCACATGTCGGTAACAATCCATACATACAAAGACACCAAAACAAATACGTTCAGAAATTACGTTCTGTGTAATAAAATGGAAGGACACAGGAAAAAAGTATTGAAAACGCGAACTGAAATGTATTTAATACTTGGTACAAAATCCTTTGTTGGTAATGACGGCTTCAAGACGCCTCCTGTATGGAGAAACGAGTCGCATGCGTTGCTCAGGTGTGATTTTGGCCCATTCTTCTACACAAACCGTCTTCAAATCTTGAAGGTTCTGTGGGCCTTCTCTATGAACTCTGATCTTTATTTCTTTCCATAGATTTTTTATTGGATTCAAGTCAGGTGATTGGCTGGGCCATTCTAGAAGCTTTATTTTCTTCTTTTGAAACCAATTGAGAGTTTCCTTGGCTTTGTGTTTGGGATCATTGTCTTGCTGAAATGTCCTCCCTCGTTTCATCTTCATCATCCTGGTAGATGGCAGCAGATTTTTATCAAAAATGTCTTGGTACATTTTTCCATTCATCCTTCCTTCAATGCAATGAAGTTTGCCAGTACCGTATGCTGAAAAACAGCCCCGCCCAAACCGTGATGTTCCCACCTCCAAACCTTACTGTTGGTATGGGGGGTGTTTTTGGGGTGATGTGCAATGTGATCTCCAAACATGGTGTGAATTATGGCCTCCAAAGAGTTCAATTCTGGTCTCATCTCACCAGACTATATTCTCCCCGTATTTCACAGGATTGTCTAAATGTTGTGCAGCAAACTTTAAACGAGCTTCAACATTCTTCAGCAATGGAGTTTTGCGTGGTGAGCGTTCATAGAGGCCATGGCAGGTGAGTGCATTGCTTATTGTGTACCTGCTAATTCCAGGTCCTTCTGAAGCTCTCCACAAGTGGTCCTTGGCTCTTGGACAACTCTTCTGATAATTATTTTCACTCCTCTGTCAGAGATCTTGCGAGAAGCACCTGGACGTGGCCGGTTTATGGTGAAATCATGTTCTTTCCAAGTCCAGATTATGGCCCCAACGGTGCTCACTGGAACATTCAGAAATATAGAAATCCTTGTGTATCCAATGCCATCAGTATGTTTTGCAACAATAGGGTTTGTGAAGGTTTTTGAGAGAGCTCTTTGCTTTTACCCACTATGAGATGATACTTGTATGACACCTTGGTAATGAGACACCTTTTTATAGGCCAGTGATGGCAAACCTTGGCATCCCAGATGTTTTGGAACTACATTTCCCATGATGCTCATGCACTCTGCAGAGTAGTTGAGCATCTTGGGAAATGATGTAGTTCCAAAACATTTGGAGTGCCAAGGTTCTCCATCACTGTTATAGGCCATCAGTTCAGACTGAACCAGAGCACTGACAAGGGACAGGAGTGCTTTCTAATTACTGATAGATTTAAGCTTGTGTCTTGGCTTTCCATGAATTTTTGCACCTCCCTTTCTTCATGTGTTCAATACTTTTTCTCTGTGTAATTCCATTTAATTACACAGATCTTCATTTCTGAATGTATTTGTTTTGGTGTCTTTGTATGTATGGATTGTTGGGGAAACTTTCATGTCAATAGCACCTTTAGAACTATATTTATCTAGAAAAATGGTGACGTGTTCAATACTTATTTTACCTGCTGTATCTCGCCCATGGCATCAACTGCAGGAGGGCTCTAACTAAAAGGGGCCTAGCACCTGATGACACTTTCATCTGTAACCAAACACTATTCTTGCACAGCGCTACCTAGTGGTAAACTAGCTAGCTGTACCTGTCCAAGTCTTGGAGATGGAGAAAAGTGCCGTCCATCAAAGCAGACGTCTCCTTGCTAGCTGAGTTGTCGGATGGCCGTGGAGAGAGGGATGGGAGGTGCCCTATCCAACCCTAAAGCTAACCCTTGGACAGCACCTAGGATGGTTGGATGAAATCCCCTGGAGAATAGACCACATTTATAAAAATGGAAGTGGACCTTCTCCCTTATAGTGGTAAAGGGTGACAATTGGAGCTGGAGTGGGCGGTATTGAGGCATCATATGGGGAAGAAGGTCAGAACCTCACCGAATGGCAAGATGCTCTCTGTCTCGTGGTGTTGCTCTCCGGCTACGCAGTGTTGCTGGGGTTTTTGAATCACAGGGCTGGCTCTACAGAATTAAAGATGTTAGTAAAACAAGCTGGACCAACGTACTTTAATTGCTGTAGCTGTTTGAATTGATTTCAGCTTTAGGAAGTCCACGGGGACATCAGGCTACTTTGACGTTGGAGGACCCCTGTAAGCCAGTGCCGGAATTCTCCCCGGTCGGCGTCCCTTGTTGTGTATCCTTCCTCCATTACCTTCCAATGAATATCATAATCATAAAAGTCCGGGCTATCGGTATATATATATGTATTAATCCCGGCGCTGTGTTTACCGGAGACGCAGGTGTTTGTGCGATCTCATTTTCCTCGCTGTAAACTCATTTATTTTATCTCTCGGCTCCCTTTGAGGCCACTCAGGTTATTAAAAAACAATCTGAGCTCCCAAATGGATGGATTGTAACTGCAGCTAATCAATACAATTTTAATCAAAGCCGGCCCGAGCTGCAGGCCTCGTCTTTTTATGTGTTCACCGATATCTCTTTTTCACATGACAGCGACTCCCCGGTCCCCGTGCTGCGCCAGAGATATATCACCGAGACCGCAGAGCGCTCTGACATCGTGTGATGGTATGGACACATTTGTAGCACACGCCGCGTCATACATGAATCTTCCCAGGAGGAAGATGGATGACATCCAACCGCTCAGAGTTCTACCACCACCGTGGAATGTGACTGTGACATTTATTATTTATTACAGGCACCTATATAGCACCAACAATTTATATACTGCCTTTAAAGAGCTTACAGTCTAAGGTCCCTATATCACAAGCACTATATTACCAAAAGTATTGGGATGCCTGCCTTTACACACACATGAACTTTATTGGCATCCCAGTCTTAGTCCGTAGGGTTCAATATTGAGTTGGCTCCACCCTCTGCAGCTGTAACAGCTCCAATTCTTCTGAAAGGCTGTCCACAAGGTTTAGGAGTGTGTCTATGGGAATGTTTGACCATCTTCCAGAAGCTCATTTGTGAGGTCAGGCACTAATGTGGGCGAGAAGGCCTGGCTTGTAGTCTCCGCTCTAATTCATCACAAAGGTGTTCTATCAGGTTGAAGTCAGGACTCTCTGCAGGCCAGTAAAATTGCTCCACCCCAAACTTGGGGTTGGGCTTGGCCCCTTAGTTCCAGTGAAGGGAACTCTTAAGGCGTCAAACTCGCTCATCCATGTCTTTATGGACCTTGTTTTGTGCACTGGTCCAAATCATTTGGTGAAGGCGGGATTATGGTGTGGGGTTGTTTTTAAGGGGTTGGGTTTGGCCTCTTAGTTCCAGTGAAGGGAACTCTTAAGGCGTCAGCATACCAAGACATTTTGGAAATTTCATGCTCCCAACTTTGTGGGAACAGTTTGGGGATGGCCCCTTCCTGTTCCAACATGACTGCACACCAGTGCACAAAGCAAGGTCCATCAAGACATGGATGAGCGAGTTTGGGGTGGAGGAACTTGACTGGCCTGAGCAAAGTCCTGACCTCAACCCAATAGAACACCTTTGGGATGAATTAGAGCGGAGACTGCGAGCCAGGCCTTCTCGTCAACATCAGTGCCTGACCAAATTTTCTTTTGGTTGGAAGGGCACAACTTTCCACAGACATGCACAAAAGTAGAAGAGTGGAGGCCGTTTTAGCTGCAAAGTTGGGGGCAGCTCTATAATAAACAGCCATGGTTTTAGAATTGGGTGTCCTAACAAGCTCACATAGGGATGATGGTCAGGTTTGACCAGTTAGGTGCAGAGGAACTCAAGTGCCCTGCACAGAGCCCTGACCTCAACCCTACTGAATACCTTCAGGATGAACTGGAACATCGATAAGGAGCCAGGTCTTCTCATTTAGCATCAGTACCTGATCTCACAAATGGTATAAATACCCAAATCCCCCCCCCCTCCACCCCACACACACCCAAAATCTTGTGGGAAGTCTTCCCAGAAGAGTGGAGGATGTTATAGCCAAGGGTATCAAAGGGTGTTTAAATAGAACTATATACAAAACTTTTTTTATCATTTTGGATAGAGTAGGGGAGGGTTTGTGACTCAGAAGGACGACCAGGCAGTACTTTGTATCGAAAAAGCACCGCTGGTAAATACATTTATTGCATGCTGAAAGCTTTCATCCTACCCCTCTAAAGAACTCGGACAGTATCTTCATTTTTTGCGAAGAACCTGCTCCAACGATGAGCTGTTTAGACAAGAAGCGGGTAAACTTCAGGACAGATTATTAGCACGGGGATATATAGCCGTTCATGCCTATGGAACGCCTACAACAAAACGATTACTCACGTCACGTCAAAGTCTTTTATTCAAACCAAAATCAAAAAATAAAAATCTTAATTTTGACCCCATGAGGATCATCATGCGTTATTCAAACCAACACACACAAATTAGAGAAACCATTAAAAAAACATTGGTCGATTTTCACAGATGACCAAAGAATAGAGGAATTCATATCAATCAATCCATTGATCACCTATAGACAAGCTTCTTCGATTAAAGATAAACTAGTTCAGAGCGAAAATAGGGCTAAGTCTATGTAAAAAAAAAAAAACATTGTCCTATATATGGCTCCTTCCGTTGTGGACGTTGCTCACACCGTTACCTTATTAGGAGAGAGAAATCTTTCCTACTTCCCAATGGCGAAATGTTTGATCCTAAGCATTTTGCCAACTTCCAAACACATGGGGTCATCTATATGATGTCCTGTGAATGTGGGGCCTACTATGCAATGGCGTCCCGGGGGGGGGGGGCAGAGGGGGCCCTGACCCCCCCCCCCCCAACATTATGCTGTGCCCCCACCATGTGCCCCCCAATGAAAAAAAAACATTTTTATTTTTTTATTTTTTTTTTACAAAAAGGCAGTGTCTAAGAAGCAGAGCATCCCTAGTCAGCTCCTGCGGGTGATTCCTCCCCACTCCCTCTGCTCGCTGACACTGCATAATGCGAGCGCTCACACAACTACGGCCGCCCGATCTGCTCCTTCACCTGCATCCTCATTGGCAGGGAGAAGAGCCAGTTGCAGGAAGGACTCCACCAGGACTCTCAGTTACTGAAAAAACAGACCAGCGCTGTCAATAGTAGGAGTAGGACAGCAAGAGGAGGCTGGGGAACCCCACAGTGGCAGAACACCAGGGCCCGGTGGCAAGACAACCTTTGCAACCCTGATAGTTCTCCCACTGCTTTGGACCCTTATATTTTCTTGGTATGCTGGTGACATATATCTCTTGTTTTCTGCCACCCTGGGGGGGCCCCAATACAGTAGGAAGGGAGCTCACTGCAGAACATGTGAAAGGGCCATTGTGGGATCGTAGTAAAGAGCCCCAGAATATATATATATATGATTGCATTTTATAGTTCCCCCCTACTTTTGTATGAAAGCTGGAGACGCCACTGCTACTATGTAGGCAAGACCAAACAACAATTTTGGCATCAAATTTTTCAACATGTATACAGCATGGAAATTGGAAATAGACATCTACCAGTGGGTAGACATGTAGTTCTACATCGTCACTATCAAATGCCAAAAGTCACCTTTTGTTGTCCTCGACAGAATACATGTTTCTGATCGAGGTGGAGACTGGAATAAAGTATTGCTTCAATATGAGCAACGTTGGATCTCTAAATTACAGGCCACCACCTTTCCAGGCCTAAATGAATCCCTTACATTTGCCCCCTTCCTAAAAGGATTTGTGTCTAACTAAATGGGATAATATACTCCCATCTTCTGAACAGAACTGTTCTGATGTATTTCCATTACTTTTAATTCAACTACTTTTAGGAATATGAACGAGAACTATAAATTCAGCCCGGCCTTTAAGCATACCTTAACCTCCCTGGCGGTATGATTATTTCGGATTTTAGGTGCTGAAAGCGGTACAATTATTTTGCATGGAAATTTGGCGTTTTATATTGTAGGTCTGTAATTCTTAACAATAACACACTTAAATCTGTCCAAACAAGAGTCTAGTAGATATCCCGGGTATGATAAAGTTTGAAACACAAAAACATAAATTATAATATAATAAATAAAAATAAATAATTAAAAAAATTAAAATAAAATAATAATAAAATAAATTTTCCCACGATTCACTATCACTCAATTCTGCAAGTGTTCTAATTTACTATCGCAGTTTTCTAGCTGGTCTAAAGCCATTTTTGACGTAAAGGGACACTTTTTGGTTGCTATGGACAATCTCCAGTTTCCTGCCAGAAAGAACAGTATATATAATATAAAACTGCATGCAGGGCGTAGGACAAAGCACTGGGGACAAAAGGAATGTGAAATGATTTCATACAGTACTGTAATCTGTAAGATTACAGTACTGTATGTGTTATGATTTTTACAGTTTTTTGAATTTGCCGCCAGGCTCCGCCCCCGTGCATCGCGCCGCTCACAGGGAACGGAGCCTGGCACAGAGAGACTTCGGAGGAGGACGGAGCCCACGGACACTGCGGGGGACATTGCAGGATCCCGGGGACAAGGTAAGTAACGCCGCACCAGGATCCTGCAATGCGATCCCGAGTGTGGCTCGGGGTTACCGCTAATGGTCCTGAACTTTAACCCTGAGCCACACTCGGGAAAACCGCCAGGGGGGCTACGACAAACTAAACGAATGAAAAAAATATGTTCAAATTATAAAATACTAAGTAACATATCTATTTGTATGTACTTTCTAATTGTGCATTGTTCGTATCATAAAACATTAAGTGACATATTCATTCACCAATTCAGCAAGCGACGTGCTGACGTCACCGCGTACTGTCACGCTCCGTATTGCACGGGCGCGTTTGTTTTCAAATTTTTTAACTTTGCTGGCCGGCTTATATCGTGCGCTAGACCTATAGCGCTTTTTTATATGTTTTGACTGACTTTGATCATCAGCTTTTACTATTAAAACCATCGGATTTTACCTATCATCTTTTTTTTCCATGGTCGCCCATACATGACGAGGTTGCCCATCTCCTCAACTCCCGGTTTGTTGGATTGAGTGCTTGAATACCAGTTACCGAGCCTGACAGCCGTTACTGTCCTACCCGGATCGTTGGACCCTAAGTTGGAAGCCCGTGAGAACGCCAGGTTGGTGTATCGCTCGCAGGGGTTGCACACAACAGCGGGAGATCTTCACTACCCTGGGAGTGGGTGACATGCCTATCTCATTGGCTATCTGGTAAGCCTGTATTCCTCACGGTGGTGGAATTGCACTGTTTTCTACGAAGATTTGTCACAGGGTGCTGCAATATTATCAACGTGTTAATCACTATAGACTTTTTTTTTCCCCTGTGTTTGCGCATATTCACATTTCAAGTATTTGTTTGGACGGTTTATCATTATCATAGTGTTTTTGATGTTTGCTTGGTATATATTTTCTATTTTTTCATTATTATTTTCAGTTCACTAACCAGCGCAGCTCCTTTTGTTCCTTACTTTGTAATTATGCATTGTTCACATCATAAAATATTAGGTGACATATTTATATGTTTGTACTTTGTAATTATGCATTGTATCTTACATTTTCTATCATCATCCTGATCCAGTGTCCTCCCCGCATCCACTGGTGGGTATCCCGCCACTCTTTCAACTTCCCAGAGCGGTAGGGAGAAGTAAGTAGTGCTTTCTCCCATTTCTTTCCTCCTGGTTGGTGCAATTTCTATAAGCGAATAAGGAGTTAATATGTGGGTGTGGCGCTGTCCTCATTAACGTGTACCAATTTAAAATAAAATACAATAAAATTAAAATCAATCTTCTAATGTGATAAATTACCTGAGACCAGTTATACACATGAACTATTACCATATGAAAAGTGATCCACTCTATGTGGTGAGGAAAAAGGGGAAAGGGGGGGGGGAAGGAGAAGGGATGTGGGCTAGGGAATGATATAATACAATTAGTACCTAAATGAAGTGCATATGTTAAAGTGACTTGTGCTCCATGCAACAATATGGTATCAAACACATATAATTAACTTATTGAAATAAAACGTGACTTGTGCTCAGTGCAGCTTTGGTGATTTTACACAGTCCTTATAGATTCCTTGACGTTAAGAATAATAATATCAGACTCATATGATTGGCTTGTTAAGGAGAACCGTGACTTGTGCTCAGTGCAACATTGGTGATTTTAAACAGTCCTTTTAAATTTCTTGACGTTTAAAATAGGCAGGTATATCCAAAACACATCTGCTACTTGTATTTCTGTGGTGCCCGGGTGCTTGTGTCTCGTACTGTAATCATGCCGACACTCACCAGCTTTCTTAACCCCTGCAGGGGCAACCCTGATAGTTCTCCCACTGCTTTGGACCCTTATATTTTCTTGGTATGCTGGTGACATATATCTTTTCTTCTGCCACCCTGGGGTGCCCCAATACAGTAGGGAGCTCACTGCAGGACATGTGAAAAGGCCATTGTGGGATCGTAGTAAAGGGCCCCCGGATATATATATATATAATTGCATTTTATAGTTGCCCCCCTACTTTTGTCCCTGTCCCCCCATGTGCCCCCCCTAAATATAAAAGGTGGAGACGCCACTGGCCACGATGACGGTCGGGAAACACAGATGTGTTTTGAGGAGGGGGGGAGGGATGCCCTTGGAGGACAAGCACCTGTACTTAATTTAACAAATATATATATATATATATATATAATGATGTCAGTTCCTGTGGATCCTGGAGTGATCTCAGTGAGCTGCTGACACATAGACATACTGGACAATTTTGCCATCAAGTAAGTGTTTTGGATGGGGAACGCAAAGCCACTTTTAAACCTTTAAAAATCCTTGGAATGATTAATATGGAAACGTAATTTTAATTTATTTCAACACAGACACGGATCTTCGGAAGTTATTTACGTTCCGCCATCTGCATTGTAACCCTATATTTTTACCTGCGTGTCATAACGAACTCTCACATCGCTCAAGGTACCGTTTAAGTTTTTCTTTAACCGTATTCACTAACTAGTAGTTTTTTTGCACCACTTTATTTATTCTCTTGACCTTTATTATTAATCAATTTAATTTCTCACATTCACCTTTACAATATAGTACACTATACTGCATTATTTCACTTTGTAAATATGTCATTTTATCCATATTATTGGGTCTATGTCGCTATATTCACGTCTAACTCAATCTAATCCCTTTATTATATTTTGTTATTACTCTCACACATCAATCCACAATGGCACCCATGGGGGGGTCTCCTTTCTTGCTAAGGAACATAAATACATAATTACATTTTATAAATATCAGATTAGTGGCATCTTTAATAGCTTAAATATACCCCCCCCCCCTTTTTTTTAACTCAATATAAAAATATGTTTGTCATGATATACTACAAGTTGCTTACTCGCTCCCCTCCTCATCCATACAAATGGTCTCTTGTAAGCTGCTTGAGGAAAAGAGCGGGGTCTGATCCGGGGGTTCAGACAGGAGCTCTGGTGTCTGAGATCGAGCGCCGCTCTTGTCCAAAAAAACTATCAATGGGAGCGGGGGGAGCCTTGCGGGGTGTCCGCGGGCTGATATGGGGAACCAGGCAGGCTTTGTGGCGGTGCAGCAGGAGCTGAGGAGAGGAGCCACTAGTGCATACGGCAACGCAACCGGAAGAAGCTGGTGCATAGTAAACTTTGCTACCTCAGTTTGTGAATGAACGGGAAGCTCTGTACAGAGCTATTCCTGCTCATTCATTCTGTGCAGCTGAGGCTGCAGAGAAAGGGACTGATGAATTTGTCCTCGGTCCCTTTCTCTGTCTCAAAAGTGAGACATCAGGGGTCTTTGGTCTTTCACCAAAGCCCCCCCAATGGGCATCCTACAAAATATGTAAATAAAATTGTAAAAAGGAATTAATTAAATTCACAGAAGGAGTTCCATTGGACGAAACGTATGTCAGGCTAGGCACGGAGCAGCGGTGACGTCCGAACACTCGTGGAGGGTGCTGGACAAACAAATGTTTCCATTTTGGGCCTAATGTTATTGTTTCTATTGTAATTACAACTTTTAATAAACTCCTGTGTGCTTTAAAAAGAATGTTGCGCAATGAGTTTATCTTCCTCTTTCATATGCTGAATGTGTGACCAGACTCTGGAGTTCCCTTAACTGATGATAGCTGTGGAATATACACCTGTGGAAGCCAATTAAGCAGGCTGGGTAGTGGATGCGGTTGAGCCCATAGTGAGGGGTGAAAGTTCAATAATGCGCAGATAGACCCTGGAGGGTCTAAAAATCCGGTAAGCAGATATACTTACCCTGTCTATCCTGTGGGGAGCACTGGGTGTCTTCACCAATTGAACATTGGAGCAGCACACATTTTGAGTTCACTTTATGGATGTGGAATTTTTTTCCCTTTTTCACATTTTTCATCTTTATTGCATTATATTAGATGGTTTTTTTTGCACTTTGATCATTAAGGTCATGGTTTGACAGCGCTACACGTTTTTGAATTTAAGCAATAAATTATAAAAAAATTAAAAGAACTACTGACACCAGTGGCGGAACTACCAGGGTCGAACTTGCGACTGGGCTCTGGCATTCCGCCACCGGTGGGGGGACCCTAAGACGGCAGGAAGGTGGCCTGCTGCGGGACGGTAATAAAGGGTCCCACGATAGGAGTAAAGGGCCCCCGGATCAGTGGGAAAGGCCCCGGTCGGGGGGGACCTCATGATTTCTTGCACCAGGGCCCTGAAGGTTCTTGTTGCGCCTCTGCCTTTAACCATACCCAAACAATTAATGTTTTCCTTTAATTAAAGAACATTATGACAATAGCTGATCCTCACTGGAATTTATTTGCGACATTCTTTTGCTTGCTGCCATGAAAGTCGCCTCTCAAAGTTCTGTAACCTGGTGAAAGTTGGGAGGCTCAGATATTCCAAGTCATTAGCGGCACAGTCTCCTAATTAGGCTATTTGGTATAATATACTGCTCTAGAGCAGATAGCGGGCCGCGGCTTGAGCCTTTTAATAGAGCCAGACATCTGATCAATTTAATGCATCAAGCTTCATTGCAAATTCATGACGTCTCTGGCCCCAGGCTTCCCTCTTCCTCTCACATACATGCTCTGTGGTGTCTCGGCACCGATATGTACAGAGACCAATTACTGCGTAATGGCTGAAATTAGTCACGTTCCCCGACTCGACGCCAAGGAGTAAAAATAAAATAAAGATCCGGCGTTTTATCTTCTTTAATGGAGTTCAGATGGTTTTCCACATGAGACAGAGATGATCAAACAGAGATGTCTTCACTGACAGGCCGAGTTTCAGGACAGAGCGGGAGAGACGAGGAACGAGACAGACAGATAGCACAAAATGCCAGAGCACTTTTATCTGTTCCGCGCCAGTGACTGGGTGGGTTCCCATCATCACCGCTGCTATTTGTACAACTTACACACCACCGGTGGTCACAGATGGAAGTGGAAGAGAACATTTTTTTACATTTTTAAAATTTTTATTCTAAATGTTTAATGATGTACTTATTCATTTTTTACATTCTGTAAACAATTAAGTATGTTTATGGCTCCATATTTACCAACAGTCACCAGCACATGGCGCTCACCATCAGAAAACCTGGCCTGAGAATGGTGTAGCACCCTTTAGCTTAGTGTGCTAGGCTTACATTTTTTTTTTTTTATAAGCTGTAGTGTAGGTAAAGTTTAGCCTGGCTGAGAGCCAGGTTGGGTTGAATCTGGGTCAGAAATGAGTGACCCAGGGAGGCTGGATGACTCATCAAGCAGCACCTCTGGTACCTCCCCCTACTTGCTGAAACCTTGGAGAAGCTTCCAGGAGAATGGGTGTGAGGTTAGGAGAAGCTGCTTGGAGTATTGAGGAGGGCCAAAGCCAATCCCCAGCAAGTGGGCTTGCAGGTGGCGGGCACCTCTTTAATACTCTGGGGTCATGCCAGCAGGGGAAGTCAGGTGGAAGATGGAGATCGAGATGGAGTGCTGAGATGGCTATCCGTGGCCCTTGAGGGTGCCCCCTAGTCTGGGGGGATGGCCTGGGGCTCGGGTGCTGGAGGCACCCTCTAAAAGTCAAGGAGGATTCCTTTCTTGGATGCACGGGAACAGATGTGAGGACAGTCAGCACGTCCAAGAGGTCTCCAGGAGAAATCAGCCGGGTGGGCTGGTGAGTGTGCAGTCTGGGATGAGGGGAAGTTAGCCAGAAAGGCTAGTGAAAGGGGCAGCTGCAGCCAGGCGGGCTGGCAGTTGCGGAAGAGGGTGGTGCTGGGATCAGTAGCCACGGGGATGTAAGTTGGACACTAAATTTTGCTACACAACCAAAGAGGCCCGGGTCCCTGCCTGTAAAGGGCCTTTGCTTCAAAATCTGACTGTTGCCCTTTTATTGGATTAACTATCAGAGCGCCAACCAGGATTTCTGAAAACAAGTATACTGGAGGAAGCAGTGGAGTGTATACAGTGCCTTGAAAAAATATTCATACCCCTTGACATTTTCCACATTTTGTCAGGTTACAACCAAAAACGTAAATGTATTTTATTGGGATTTTTTGTGATAGACCAACACAAAGTTACACATAATTGTGAAGTGGAAGAAAAATGATAAACGGTTTTCAACTTTTTTTTACAAATATTTGAAAAGTGGGGGGGGGGCTTTTGTATTCAGACCCCTTTACTCTAATACCCCGAACTAAAATCTAGTGGAACCAATTGCCATCAGAAGTCACCTAATTGGTAAATAGAGTCCACCTGTGTGTAATTTATTCTCAGTATAAATACAGCTGTCCTGTGAAGCCCTCAGAGGTTTGTTAGAGAACCTTAGTGAACAAACAGCATCATGAAGGCCAAGGAACACACCAGACAGGTCAGGGATAAAGTTGTGGAGAAGTATAAAGCAGGGTTAGGTTATATAAAAAATATCCCAAGCTTTGAACATCTCACGGAGCTCTGTTCAATCCATCATTCAAAAATGGAAAGAGTATGGTACAACTGCAAACCTACCAAGACATGGCCGTCCACCTAAACTGACCGGCCGGGCAAGGAATACATTCATCAGAGAAGAGCCAAGAGGTCCATGGTAACTCTGGAGGAGCTGCAGAGATCCACAGCTCAGGTGGGAGAATCTGTCCACAGGACAACTATTAGTCGTGTTCTCTGCAAATCTAGTCTTTATGGAAGAGTGACAAGAAGAAAGACATTGTTGAAAGAAAACCATAAGAAGTCCCATTTGCAGTTTGTGAGAAGCCATGTGGGGGACACAGCAAACATGTGGAAGAAGGTGCTCCGGTCAGATGAGGCCAAAATTGAACTATTTACCCTAAAAGCAAAACTCTATGTGTGGGGAAAACTAACACTGCACATTACCCTAAACACACCTTCCCCATCGTGAAACATGGTGGTGGCAGTATCATGTGGTGGGGATGCTTTTCTTCAGCAGGGAGAGGGAAGCTGGCCAGAGTGGATGGGAAGATGGATGGAGGCAAACACAGGGCAATCTTAGAAGAAAAGACTTGAGACTGGGGCGGAGGTTCACCTTCTCGCAGGACAACAACCCTAAACATACAGGAATGGTTTAGATCAGAGATATGCAATTAGCAGACCTCCAGCTGTTGCAAAACTACAAGTCCCATCATTCCTCTGCCTCTGGGTGTCATGCTTGTGGCTGTCAGAGTCTTGCTATGGCTCATGGGAATTGTAGTTCTGTAACAGCTGGAGCTCCGCTAATTGCATATCCCTGGTTTAGATCAAAGCATATTCATGTGTTGGAATGGCCCAGTCAAAGTCCAGACCTATGGGTGTCGTTTGCTATTCTGTGGACTTTTATTTCCTTCCCTTCCATCATTTCCTGAAGAACCCACCCTTTTTTGAAGCCAATTAGAGCCTCAGGCCCTTCATGTAAACTAGGGGCCAGGCGCATAGATTAGGGGGGCGGCACCCCTGGACGGCCGCCATTAATTGGCCAGGTGAATTGGCAAACTCCAGGTGGGCTGTCATGTGCCTTTTACTGGAGGAGTGGCTTCCGTCTGGCCACTCTACCATACAGGCCTGATTGGTGGAGTGCTACAGAGATGGTTGTTCTTCTGGAAGGTTCTCCTCTCTCCACAGAGAAATGCTGGAGCTCTGTCAGAGTGACCATCGGGTTCTTGGTCATCTCCCTGACTAAGGCCCTTCTCCCCCGATTGCTCAGTTTGGGCGGGCTACTCTAGGAAGAGTCCTAGTGGTTCTCAACTTCTTCCATTTACGGATGATGGAGGCCACAGTGCTCATTGGGACCTTCAAAGCTGCAGAAATGTTTCTGTACCCTTCCCCCGATCTGTGCCTCCATACAATCCTGTCTCGGAGTTCTACAGACAATTCCTTGGACTTCATGGCTTGGTTTTTGCTCTGACATGCACTGTTACCTTTAGGACCTTCTATAGACAGGTGTGTGCCTTTCCAAATCAAGTCCAGTCAACTAAATTTACCACAGGTTGTAGAAACATAAAGTTGTAGAAACATCTCAAGGATGATCAATGGAAACCGGATGCACCTTGGCTCAATTTTGAGTGTCCCGGCAAAGGCTATGAATACTTATGTACATGGGTTTTGTTTTGTTTTTTTATTTTTTATAAATTTGAAAAGATTTCAAATAAACTTCTTTCATGTTGTCATTATGGGGGATTGTTTGTAGAATTTTTAGGAAAATAATGAATTTAACCCATTTTGGAATAAGGCTGTAACATAACAAATTGAATACTTTCCGGATGTACTGTAAGTCGCTGATCACTGCCATGACTAATATTGTCGGTTATAGTTCAAAAAATAAAAACCGCAGTGGTGATTAAATACCACCAAAATCTCTATTTGTGGGAAAAAAAGGGCATAAATTTTATTTGGGTACACTGTCGCACGACCACGAAATTGTCAGTTAAAGTAATGCAGTGCCATATCGCAAAAAATGGCCTGGTCATGAAGGGGGGGGGGGGGGGGGGTTAAGTGGTTATGATATTTCTGATGCTAGCTTTACTTTAAGTTTTGTTATCTATGTTTCTGTATTTGTGACTTTTTCTTTCATGCCGTCTGCTGCAACAAAAAAAAGGTCTGACACCTCATCTATTATTTGGTCTTCTCTTGCCAATAAAGTTTTCCGGTCATTTGGCGCACAAAGTTTTGTAATTCCATCCTTGCGATGTCCCCGTACACGGCATAGCGCGGGTCTGGAGGTGCTGAGATCCCTGGCTGGTGTCACCAATAATCAGATCTAAGCAGCTTTATCTGTGTCTGCTTGATGAGATCTCTGCTGTTCATTAATATAAAATCAAAGTCAATCTGCTTTGTCTCTGCTTTGTGCTGTTCAGAATTTCCTCGGCAGGGAACACAGACTCCCGAGGATTTATAAATGAAGACTTCTGGATCGGATGGAAATAAATTTGTAATACCGGACGCTACGTGCCCAGCATTTGGATCGGCACGCGCTGTCTCCATAGGTGGCGATGGGGTTACGGCGCTGTGCTTGTTCTCGCTCAGCTGGGTGGGAATAAGCCCTCCGTCCATTGTCATGTCGCTGGCAGAGAGAGGTCGGTGTAGGATTTTGTGGAGTCAGGAGAAGCTGTGTACGGAAAACAGATAATACGCATGAGAGCCTTATCTAACTGTGAAAGCCCTGCTAATTAATGGCTTTTTTTTGAGCAGTGGGCTGTATGGTTACACTTTATGGCAGATACGTACAGGGGGTTTCCAGCGAGGCGTTTCATGACTCCACTTTTTTTATATGAAATTTTAAAATACTGGGATAAAAGTAGCAATTGGTGGTGTGTGGCAGTTATCAAATATCTAGAGAAATGTAGCGGTTTGATTTGCTGTCCCAATGTTTATTAAAGCTTGCTTACATTTTACCTTCCACCCCACCCTTCTTAAAAAACTTGCAAAATAAATTTTATAAATGAAACCTGTTTTCATTGCATACCTTATGTTTTCTGTTTGGGTGGCTCTGTTGCCTGTTTGGGGCTTGTTCCGGATTTTGGGAACCGTCCTCTCCATGTTGACCATATTTTCTGTTTGGGTGGTCCTGTTGCCTGTTTGGAGCTTGTTTCTTGTTTTGGAGGCCTTTTACTCATCTGGGGCCTATTTCCTGTTTGGGTGACCCTGATACCTGTTTAGGGCTTGTTTCCAGTTTTGGGAACTGTCCTCCCCATGTTGGCCATGTTTCCTGCTTGGATGGCCCTGTTGCCTGTTTGAGGCTCGCTTCCAGTTTTGGTGACCGTCTACACCATGTTGGCCATATTTCCTGTTTGGGTGGCCCTGTTGCCTGTTTGGAGCTTGTTTCTTGTTTTGGAGACCTCTTGCTCATGTGGGGCCTATTTCCGGTTTGGAAGCCCTGTTACCTGATGGAGCTTGTTTCCGGTTTTGAGAACTGCCCTCCCCATTTTGGCCATATTTCCTGTTTAGGTGGTCCTGTTGCCTGTTTGGAGCTTGTTTCTTGTTTTGCAGGCCTTTTACCCATCTGGGGCCTATTTCCTGCGTGACCCTGTCACCTGTTTGAAGCCTGTTGACGGTTTTGGTGACCGTCTTCTCCATGTTTCCTATTTGGGTTTCCCTGTTACCTGTTTGGAGCTTGTTTCCTGTTTTGGAATCCTCTTACCCATGTGGAGCCAATTTCCTGTTTGGGCGGCCCTGTTACCTTTTTAGGGCTTGTTTACGGATTTGGGAACTGTCCTCCCCATGTTGACCATGTCTCTCCTGATTTGGTGGCCCTGTTACCTGTTTGGGGCGGCTCGCTTCCAGTTTTGGTGACCGTCTACACCATGTTGGCCATATTTCCTGTTTGGGTGGTCCTTCTGCCTGTTTGCAGCTTGTTTCCTGTTTTGGAGACCTCTTACTCCCCGTGTTTGCCATATTTCCTGTTTGGGTGGTCCTGTTGCGGTTTGGAGCTTTTTTCTTGATTTAGGGGCCTCTTACCCATCTGGGGCCTATTTTCTTAGCCTTTTTCTGTATCGCTTTGCTGTGGTTTGTACTATGTGATCCTTGTCTACAATAAAAGGCATAAGAAACTTTCTTCGGAGTGTGGCTGTCCAGGGTTCTTCCGCCCATTTCCATTTGCACATGCATTATCCAGCACCTGGGGCTCTTTGTCTCTAGAGGAGAAGGATTTGTCTCAGTGGATCTACCTGGAGCGGTGGTGTTTTCTTCTCTCTATGGGGCCTATTTCCTGTTTGGGTGGCCCTCTTACCTGTTTGGGGCTTTTCCCCAATTTTGAGAACTGTCCTGTTTACTGTTTGGGTGGATCTGTTGCCTGTTTGGAGCTTGTTTCCTCTTTTGGAGGCATTTTACCCATCTGGGACCTATTTCCTGTTTGGGTGACCCTGTTACCTGTTTGGGGCTTGTTTCCAGATTTGGGAACTGTCCTCCCCATGTGTTTGGGTAGTCCTGTTGCCTGTTTGGATCTTGTTTCTTGTTTTGGAGGCATTTTACCTATCTGGGGCCTATTTCCTGTTTGGGTGACCCTGTTACCTGTTTGGGGCTTGTTTTCCAGATTTGGAACTCCTCCCCATGTTGGACACATTTCCTATTTGGGTGGTCCCGTTGCCTGTTTGGATCTTGTTTCTTGTTTTGGAGGCATTTTACCCATCTGGAGCCTATTTCTTGTATGGATGGCCCTGTTACCTGTTTGGGGTTTGTTTCCAGTTTTGCAAACTGTCCTCCCCACGTTGGCCATGTTTCCTGTTTTGGGTGGCTCTGTCAATTGTATATTGCTTGTTTCCTGTTTTGGGGACCTTCTTCCACATCGGGGCCCTGTTTCCTGTTTTGGTGTCCCTGTTACCCGTCTAGCCCTCCTACCTGTTTTATGTACCATTGCTTAGTGACCCTCTGCAGTAATTCACGAGTTCATGGAGTTATCTGGGTTTGCTGGCTATGTGATTCACCATCTCCTAGAGAACCCCAACTTCCAAATCTGACTTGTCCAAATCGATTCACTCATCCTTAGTGCCCAGTGACCAGAATTTTATAAATGTTGGGTGACAGTGCGCACACATGCCTTGGAAGATCCCCCTTTAGAGGTGAACTGCCGCAGCTACTTTGTATAGGAATGGTGGGACTGGAGAAGGGCAAATATTTCCTGGGATTAGCTGACACACATTACAACAATGGATCTGTCATTGTCCCAGGAGTGCGCCTCCCAGGGTTTGTGCCAAGATGGAGCAGTCAAGATTAGCTGTTTGTTCCTTCAGCCCAGATGCCTGGTGCCAATAATTGCAGACTATCCCGTTTTCTTTTGTATTCTGGGAAGGGGCACATTGATTGCTCTATGAGTTGGCAGGGGTTAAGTCTATGCCTATCTGCTTTTTATGATCCTAGCATAGTATATATTTATGGACAATGGCCGAGGAAACCCCAGAATTCCATAAAAATTCTCAAAGCATTAATGTAGTCTTTGGTGGCCGCCAAATGCTTCACAAATTTCTGGCAAACTCAGCGAAGGACAACTGTTGCAATGAGCAATATTCTCTGAGAATCAGCAGAATTCTCTCCATTTCTTTGTCCGACCGAATGCCGTGTTTGTATCCAGCGACTCCTCCAGCTCACATTTGGCGTGTTGCCTGAATCCTACAGTGAATGTTTCCATACGCACTAACGATTCTGCTGGCAATTAGAGATCTTTATTGGGCTTTACAAAACAGAAAATTACAGCTCAAAGAATGGCGATTCATGAGGACGGTTCCAACGGTCTAATACGCTCTGACTTTTGTAGAGTTATACAAGTCAGGTTGAAAAAAAAAAAAGACATAGAAAGGGAAGACCAACCTATTGTGATTTTAGGGTACTACAATCATCCAAATTTTTCAAATATTGTTAAAATATTTAGACTTTTATTGGCGATTCAAAATGAAAACCTCCAATATGAACCCAACACAATGTATCAAGTTCTTATTACTTAAATAGGTATCAGGGTATATTGATGGGCAGAGCCACTGATAAGGCAGTACAGCCAGTCCTCCTGTACTGGGCCCGGGCACCATCAGTTCAAAAGGGGGACCCAGGCATCTGCTGAGCAGGGGTTCTGGCTGTACTGTCTTATTGCAGCCACCGATCCTCTTCTTCCTCCCCCTGCAGTGCAGCCAGCGTCTCTTCCTCTTTCTCCCTCTGACTGCACTGCAGAGGGAGTGGTCCTAGCACATGCGGCCCTTCCATCTGCTGTCTGGGTCCCCCGTTTGCCCCTTTACCCACAGTGCATCTGGCTTCCCTCCTCTCCTCCCTCGCCGGAAGCATGCTGCGGGCACACAGGGGGACGTTCAAGGAAGGAGAGCGGGGCATTTACTGGCCCCTTCATTTCCTGAATGAACACATTGAGCGATTGGTACCAATCACTCTTGTGTCCATTCATCACTGAAGCATAGTAAACTGTTTACTATGCTTCAGTTTGTGAATGAGCAGGAAGCCTTTAGAGCCTTTCCTATTCATTCATCTGTGCTGCTGAGGCAGCAAAGAAAAGAACTGATAAATCTATTTCCTCAGTCACTTTCGGCTGGGAAGGGGGGGGGGCCCTGTCAAGTAGGCTGTATGGGGCTCCGTGATTTCTAACAGCAGCCCTGTTGATAGTTAGATGAAGGCACCTCATCTTTGAACATAATCGGAACAAAATATAGGAAATGTGCTTTTCCGGTGCCATCTAAAACAAGCAACACTATATATTCAACAAAATGTAATTTTATTACAAATATCATTAAGATTTCATCAAAAGGAATGACCCATAGCATGTAATAAAAGCCTCTGCTAACTTGTCCCTCTAAATTCTCAGTTTGTGGTATGTCATGCATAATTTCCTTCAACTTTTTCATGCAAGCTTGAATACAGACCAAGTCAACGCGTTTCACTATATAAGCTTCATCAGGAGAATAGAGGCATGGATAGCCTTTCTATATGTTCCACAGAAGTCAAACCACTTATTCATTGTGCGGTATAAATTTAAATAACAATGAAGAACATCAATGACATCAGCAAAGACTGGTATTATACTGGAGTGTCCCATTGTAGTGTCCTCCTGTGCCGCCCACCTTGAGACACATCAGTATAATACCAGTCTTTGCTGGCATTATCGTTTTTGATTTGATTCATACCGCAAGACAAATCAGTGGTCTGACTCCTCTGGTCCGTATTTAATATTCAATAAAATTTATTTTTATTACAAATATCATAACACTACAACGGGACACTCCGGTATAAGACCAGTCTTTGCTGGTGCCATTGATGTTCTCCCCTTTGATTTGATTCATACCGTGCAATGAATCAGTGGTCTGACTCCTGTGGCACATATTTATAAATTCTTTTTGATATCTATGCCTCTGTGCTTCTGATAAAGCTTTTCAGTGAAACGCGTTGACTTGGTCTGTTTTCAAGCTTGCATTAAAAAGTTGAACTAAGATATAAACTAAGCATGGCATATGGAAAACTGAGAATTTAGAAGGACAAATCATCAGAGGCTTTTATTACATGCAATGGGGTCATTCCTTTTGAACCATGTCACTGTGTTGGTGTACATTATTTTATTATGAAATTGTAATGATATTTGTAATAAATATACATTTTATTAAATATTTTGTGTTGTTGGCTTTGGGTGGCACCAGAAAAGTCTCATATATTTCCTATATTTTGTTTTGTATTAAGTTCTTAGTAAGTTATTATGTATACATAAGTTGTAAAGGCACAAAAATGTCAAGCTGTAATGGGCCTAGAGCAAATCAACGTGTTTCATGGGCCCATGCCCACTTCTACAGGTGGAATTTATGGCGGCACCTTTCTACAAACATGCAGTTGCTCATGTGGACATATCATCACTTGATCATAAATGGTTCCCTTTATACACATGGTAATGCCTACCATCATAGTATATCATGTTGAATATTGCTGATTAAAACCTATAATGTTTCAATTTATACAAGCCACCTTTTGCTGCTGAAATGGGAATGGGGGACTCCAGGAGGTCGTAAGATACAAACCCCTAGAAAATCCAAAGAAGTTTGATATTTATCATGTAACCATTCAATTTGTGATCCCATAACTGTAATCTGAAGTTACACCCATCAGCCAACTACATAGGGAGGAGCTAGGGACATAGATGTGCTCCCAATAACACAAATGTTCCCATAAAACTTTATAGTCTTCTTCAAAGCTGATTGAAGGCACTATAAATAAAGTTTTATGGTGGAATAATTCCTCCAGCCTGGAGTTTCCATCCCACATAGGTTTTGTACCACTTACCCTGCCCCATTAGATTGTAAGCTCTTAAGAGCAGGGCTTTCTTAACCCTCTTGTATTTTTTTGTATTGTAACTGTACTGTCTCCCTTTAGATTGTAAAGCGCTGTGCAAACTGTTGACGGTATATAAATCCTGTATAATATTATTATAAAAATAATAAAGGTTTTGGGTCCACTCTCTTTTACTATGTACACTTTTAAAACTTTTTTTATAAATGATATATACACAAATAAAAATCCACTACAGCGAATAGCCATGATACAAGATTCCCAAAGCACTGTCAATCTACAGAACAGCAGAAGGTACCTCCTTTCAGGCATGCTGTCTCTGATTGGTGCGCCAGATATTTGGATGGGGCCTTACCAAAAAAAAGGAGTCACTGCTCTGGAGGGGGGAGGAGTCACTGCTCTGGTGGAGGAGGAGTCACTACTCTGAACAAGTAAGAGTCACTGCTCTGGTGGAGGAGGAGCCTCTGGACAGGGAGGAGTCGCTGCTTTGGAGGAGGAGGAGGACACTTTGCTCTGGACAGGTAAGAGTCACTACTCTGGACAAGAAGGAGTCACTGCTCTGGACAGGGAGGAGTCGCTGCTCTGGAGGAGGAGGAGCCTTTGCTCTGGACAGGTAAAAGTCACTGCTCTGGACAGGGAGGAGTCGCTGCTCTGGAGGAGAAGGAGTCAACGCTCTGGGCAGGTAAAAGTTACTGCTATGGACAGGGAGGAGTCGCTACTCTGGAGAAGGACGAGTCTTTGCTCTGAATAGGTAAGAGTCACTACCCTAGACAAGGAGGAGTCACTGCTCTGGAGGAGGAGGAGCCTTTGCTCTGGACAGGTAAGATTCACTACCCTGGACGGGGAGGAGTCACTGCTCTGGACAGGGAGGAGTTGCTACTCTGGAGAAGGAGGAGTCTTTGCTCTGAACAGGTAAGAGTCACTGCTCTGGACAAGGAGGAGTCAATGCTATGGATGTGGGAAGGGGTCACTGCTCTGGACAGGAAGGAGTCGCTACTCTGGAGGAGGAGGAGTCTTTGCTCTGAACAGGTAAGAGTAACTACCCTAGACAGGGAGGAGTCACTGCTCTGGAGGAGAAAGAATCACTGCTCTAGAGGAGGAGGTGTGACTGCTCTGGACAGGTAAGAGTCACTGCTCTGAACGGGGAGGAGTCACTCCCCTGGACAGGGAGGAGTCACTGCTCTGGACAGGGAGGAGTCACTCCTCCTGGACAGGAAGGAGTCGCTACTCTGGAGGAGGAGGAGTCTTTGCTCTGAACAGGTAAGCGTCACCACCCTAGACAGGGAGGAGTCACTGCTCTGTAGGAGAAAGAATCACTGCTCTAGAGGAGGAGGTGTGACTGCTCTGGACAGGTAAGAGTCACTGCTCTGGACAGGGAGGAGTCACTGCTCTGGACAGGGAGGAGTCACTGCTCTGGACAGGGAGGAGTCACTCCTCCTGGACAGGGAGGAGTCACTACTCTGGACAGGGAGGAGTCACTACTCCTGGACAGGGAGGAGTCACTACTCCTGGACAGGGAGGAGTCACTACTCCTGGACAGGGAGGAGTCACTACTCTGGACAGGGAGGAGTCACTACTCTGGACAGGGAGGAGTCACTACTCTGGAAGCAGGGGTCCACTGCTCTGGTCTGGTAAAAGACACTGCTCTGGAGAAGAAGGAGGAGACACTGCTCTGGAGGAAGAGGAGGAGTCACTGCTCTGAGTGATTCAGGTGTAAGTGTAGATTTCAGCTTAAGCTACTGAGCTCTATAAACAACATACTGCATTAGGTAGATATCAGAAAATATGGTAAGAAGCTTGTTGGCTCCACTTCAAAGCCACTATATATATTCCCTTTAAAAGAAACGTGAAGAGAGATGAAGTGGCTGGCCTAATACTGAAAATGCTAGTTGCCTGGCTTCCGTACTTTTTCAGTCACTGACCTGGAACAAGCATGTCGAATAAAAAGTTCGGAATAAACCCAAAACTTTGACTCTGAGAAAGCAATGAAGCAGAAAAAAATTGGCATGCTTTAGTAGGAGAGGTCTATATTGGCAAGCTCCATACTGCCTCTGCATAGGTTTCCTTTAAGTTTGCTCTCGAGTTTGTCCTTTGTGCAAATAAATAAACATAAATGAATAATATACTGGACTTGAGAAATCTCGGGCGGTTTGGCTTCCTAATTTATACGTGAAAGCTCCTCTTTTGTTCCATCTCGGGGTGATTTATACGCGGCTCTCTTTAGCGATATCGAGGCATTAGACGTGTCATCGGAAAGATTTGTTTATGCGTGGCGCTACTATCCAGCCATTTCCATGATGAAGGGGGCGCACCGGTCCCAGCTGCTTATGCAAAAAAAAAAAAAAAAAAGAAGAAGACTCGCAAGATTGATATTAAAAGCCATGGCGAACCATAAAGTAAGTGAGTCCGCCTGGCACCAATATGGCGACACGCGGGGCCTAATGAAGACGGATGAAGCTGCGAGCTGGCCATGACTTGGCAGATTATCCGAGTAGAGAGAGAGGGACCCAATTAAACGGTGACATTGACTTTCCAGGTAAATGGAACAACAAAGACACATTGCAATCTGCACATTTATTATCTTCTATCGATCAGGAAGACGAAGGAGGATTGCAGATGCAGCATTTCATAGATGGTCATTATTGGGAGATATACGGTTCCCGGGACTCGCGGCATAAAACACAAAGAGCGTCTATATTAATAATGCGGAAAAGCTGCAAGTCACAGATAGGCAAACATTTAGGATGAAAAGTTAACGAGGGAACTCTTCCACATTAAAAGTCTCCTTTTATTTGTGTTTTTTGGCCCCTTTTTGGGCGTTTCTTCCATCCAGACTGGATTTGACAGTCAAATTTTTCAATGCAGATTGACCATTTGCACATAAAAGATGAGATTTGAGAAGTTTCTAGTGCTCCCCCCCCCCCCCCAAAGGTGCCATTTGGTTGTTTGAGTCCTCCTGCCCCAGTGATCGATGACCCACCCTGCACCTGGACCTGAGTGACACCAAAACACCGGGAACTTTTGAAATGGGCTTTAGTATAGAAGGCAAAAGCCCTATAAAAGGAAAATGGTGGGATAGACCAGTGGTCTCCAAACTGCACCCCACGGGCCAGATGCGTTCCTTTGCTTGCCTTCATCCAGCCCTTGCAACACTATTCCTCTCACTGATACAAGGCACTATTTTTCCCAGTGACACCAATGATGGGTCGTTAATCTTTCCACTGCCATCAACAATGGGGCCCTATTCTTTCCACTGACACCAAGACCTGTGCACTATTCCTTCCACTGACACCAACAATGGGGCACAATTCTTTCCATTTACACCAACGATGGAGCACTATTTCTTCCCCTGAAAGCAACGATGGGGCACTATTCCTTCCACTGACAGCAACAATGGGGCACTATTCCTCCCACTGACACCAAGAAGTGTGCACTATTCCTTCTGCTAACACCAACGATGGGGCACAATTCCGTCCACCGACACCAACTATGGAACACTATTCCTCCCACTGACACCAACGATGGGGCCCTATTCCTTCCACTGACATCAACAATGGGACCTTATTCTTTCCACTGACATCAAGAAATGTGCACTATTCTCTCTGCTGACACCAACAATGGGGCACAATTCCGTCCACTGACACCAACTATGGAGCAGTATTACTCCCACTGACACCAATGATGGGGCACTATTCCTTCCACTGACACCAATGATGGGACACTATTTCTCCCACTGACACCGATGATGGGGCACTATTCATCCCACTGACATCAATATTGGGGCACTATTCCTCCCACTGACACCAATGATGGGACACTCCTCCCCCTGACCACAGGCATTAAGAATTTTTTTTTAGCCGGAGGCATTTTTTACTCCCACTGGCCATAGTCCAGCCCCCTAAAGTCTGAAAGCCATGTAGCCCAATAGTTAAGTAGCAGGAGAGGAGCAGCTGCAGTTCCGCCTGGGAACATTTTTTTTTTAATCACTGTAGCTGCTGACTTTTAATACAAGGACACTTACCTGTCCAGGGAGCCCGCAAACAGCCTGTTTCCTACTGTGCATGCGCAATCTGAATGGTCCCTGCTGTCTTCTGGGACCTGTGTGTCTCCCAGAAGACAGCGGGGGGGGGTGGGGGGGTTGGAGAGGGATCGGTCGGACATTGCATAGTTTTATGTCTGGAAGTGGGGGCAGATACCTGGATATGACAGGTATATGCTCCCCCCCTGAAAGGTGACAAATGTGGCAACGGAATCTGATCAGCAGAAGTTCCATTTCTGGATGGAACTCCGCTTTAAAGGAGAGAGACAGCAGTAGTTTTCTTGGGTGGAAGGAGGAAGAAGACTCTGTTTTTGCAGGGAAACCAGGGAGGATACAGACTAGGACCCACCTGAGTGCAGAGAGGACAGAGAGCAGGACATCTTTATTTGAGAACAGGGAAAGCAGAGTGGATACTATCCTTGAGCCTTGGAACGCAACCTGGACTGTGCAGTAAAGAGCCACACACTGAGGATACCACTAGCGAGAAGGATGAAAGCCCTCTGTGCCTGATGCTGGGGTGTAAAACCCAGGCTAGTGAGCACTTGCTGGCCAACTATACACTACAGCCTAACATAGGGACAGCTAGGAACACTTTACTCTTGCATGCATAAACTCTTAAAGGGACACTACCCAGAACACCCCAATGCAAGGTTTTGGGCCCCAATGAGCTGGTCAGCAGAAGGTTGACTGTAGTTGCAGTAACCACCTATAACGGTAAGGGAACATCATTGACCAAACATGGATGTGTCCATGTATGGCCAGTGATGTCACTGGGTGGCTCCACCCCCTTATGATATAATTGGCCTCAACCTTCTTGTGTACTTAAACAGCAGGGGGAAGCGGCATGTCAATCGGTGGAAGCCAAACAATGAAATTGTCATGTCAGGAGGCAGTGGGGGTGTTTTTTTTCTTTGGCCTGGGTGGCTGGCGGTGTTCATCGTGATAGATGATGGGCATACATCAGTGGACATCTTTACATTTTATGGGACTTATGTTGTGCTTATGCTTGTCATTTTTTTAGTGTATGAGTAGGGGTACTGTGTATCCCATACTCATTTACATAGGGAGGGGCCAGGATCCAGGGGCTAAAAGGGGCTTCCAGATTCTGATAAGTCACTCCCACAATCACTGGGCCAAGGAAAATATCCAGTGAGCGGCAGTTGTGTGGAGGAAAACGCCTTGTCGATGTCAGAAGAGAATGGGCAGACTGGTTCCAGATGATAGAACGGCAACAGTAACTTAAATAACCACTCGTTACACCCAAGGGATGCAGAATACCATCTCTGAACGCAGGGGGTCCAACCCGCTACTAGCAAGGTGTACCTAAATAAGTGGTTGGAGAGTGTATTAACTAATGCTAGCAGCATAAACATTAAAAATAGTTCCTGGTGATTGGAAGGGTGAAGTTCGGCTGTAATGCGGGACGTGTATTTGCATTATAACCATCTACTTTCCCGGGAAGTCGGGTTCTCCTAATATTTTCACCAATTTCTGATAATAACCTATTTCCAGTCCCTACCCCGTATATCAAACCTCCTATTTCCTTTACAAGTCTCTTCTCCTCCCGCTGTCATTAGGGAGGATATTTCCAAGGCGCGCTTTTCCTTTTGTTACTCTTTTCTACTAATGGAATATGGTCGCTCGGCCTCCCTCTGCACGGCTTTACGTCAGGACAGAAATATTGACGCCGAGACGGATCCCACACAAGTGCTCCGCGCTAAGCCCGCTAAAATGTAACATATAATTCCCGATAATCCTCTGCAAATTGTTCTTTTGTACTCGCCGGCCCGAGTCTCAGAGATTTCCGCTGAGCTCAGAGAACTCGCTGGGAATTAATGTTTCATTTCCAACACCTGTATGAATCCCCTCTGATCTGTCCTGCAGGCACCTTAAAGTGGACCTGTCATAACGCATGGGAGACCACCATGCTGCTTTTTTTATTATTAATTGCAGCCCACAGATTTGGGGTTCTGCCCGCCACAGAGAGAAGGGGGCACAGAGAGAAGGGGGCACAGAGAGAAGTGGGTGCAGGGAGAGGGGGGCACAGAGAGAAGGGGGTGCAGAGAAAAGTGGGTGCAGGGAGAGGGGGGCACAGAGAGAAGGGGGCGCAGAGAAAAGGGGGACACAGAGAGAGGGGGGTACAGAGAGAAGGGGGCGCAGAGAGAAGGGGGACACAGAGAGAAGAGGATGCAGAGAGAAGGGGTGCAGAGAAGCAGGCACAGAGAGAAGGGGGCACAGAGAGAAGTGGGTGCAGGGAGAAGGGGGCACAAGGAGAAGTGGGTGCAGGGAGAAGGGGACGCACAGAGAAGGGGGACACAGAAAGAAGGGGGACACAGAGAGAGGGGCGCAGAGAGAAGGGGGCGCAGAGAGAAGGGGGCGCAGAGAGAAGGGGGACACAGAGAGAAGGGGGCGCAGAGAGAAGGGGGACACAGAGATAAGTGGGCACAGAGAGAAGGGGGGTGCAAAGAGAAGGGGGCGCAGAGAGAAGGAGGCGCAGAGAGAAGGGGGACACAGAGAGAAGGGGGACACAGAGAGAAGGAGGTGCAGAGAAAAGGGGACGCAGAGAGAAGGGGGCACAGAGATAAGCAGGCACAGAGAGAAGGGGGCGCAAAGAGAAGGGGACGCAGAGAGAAGGAGGTGCAGAGAGAAGGGGGCACAGAGAGAAGCGGGCGCAGGGAGAAGGGGACGCACAGAAAAGGGAGACACAGAGAGAAGGGGGACCAGAGAGAAGGGGGCGCAGAGAGAAAGGGGACCAGAGAGAGGGGGGCGCAGAGAGAAGGGGGACACAGAGAGAAGGGGACGCAGAGAGAAGGGGACGCAGAGAGAAGGGGGCGCAGAGAGAAGGGGGCACAGACAGAAGGGGACGCAGAGACAAGGGGGCGCAGAGAGAAGGGGACGCAGAGAGAAGGGGACACAGAGAGAAGGGGCACAGAGAGAAGGGGCACAGAGAGAAGGGGGGCCAGAAAAGGGACGCAGAGAGAAGGGTGGCGCAGAGAGAAGGGGGCGCAGAGAGACGGAGGTGCAGAGAGAAGAAGGCGCAGAGAGAAGGGACGCAGAGAGAAGGGTTGCGCAGAGAGAAGGGTTGCGCAGAGAGAAGGGTTGCGCAGAGAGAAGGGGACGCAGAGAGAAGGGGACGCAGAGAGAAGGGGGCGCAGAGAGAAGGGACACAGAGAGAAGGGGCACAGAGAGAAGGGGACGCAGAGAGAAGGGGGCGCAGAGAGAAGGGACACAGAGAGAAGGGACACAGAGAGAAGGGGCACAGAGAGAAGGGGCACAGAGAGAAGGGGGGCCAGAAAAGGGACGCAGAGAGAAGGGTGGCGCAGAGAGAAGGGGGCGCAGAGAGACGGAGGTGCAGAGAGAAGGAGGCGCAGAGAGAAGGGACGCAGAGAGAAGGGGACGCAGAGAGAAGGGGACGCAGAGAGAAGGGGACGCAGAGAGAAGGGGACGCAGAGAGAAGGGGGCGCAGAGAGAAGGGGGACAACAGAGAGAAGGAGGCGCAGAGAGAAGGAGGTGCGGAGAGAAGGGGATGCAGAGAGAAGGGGGACTCAGAGAGAAGGGGGACACAGAGAGAAGGGGACGCAGAGAGAAGGGGGAGCAGAGAGAAGGAGGTGCAGAGAGAAGGGAATGCAGAGAGAAGGGGGCACAGAGATAAGCGGGCACAGAGAGAAGCGGGCACAGAGAGAAGGTGGCACAGAGAGAAGGGGGCGCAGAGAGAAGGGGGGCAAGAAAGAAGGGACGCAGAGAAAAGGGGGCGCAGACAGAAGGGGGCGCAGAGAGAAGGGGGCACAGAGAGAAGGGACACAGAGAGAGAGCGGGGCGCAGAGAGAAGGAGGCACAGAGAGAAGGGGGGGCAAAGAGAAGGGAGGCCAGAGAGAAGGGGGTGCAGAGAGAAGGGGGCGCATAGAGAAGGGGACGCAGAGAAAAGGGGGCACAGAGAGAAGGGGGCGCATAGAGAAGGGGACGCAAAGAAAAGGGGACGCAGAGAGAAGGGGGCGCAGAGAGAAGGGAACTCAAAGAGAAGTCAGATAGAGCCCCCGCCTCATTTCCTGACTGGAGGACAGGAAGTAAGGGGAAATCTCTCTAACAGAGCCCTGGATAGCAGTAACAGCCTGGCAGGCATTGGCGGCCCTTCCATAATTTGCTATTGTCACACTGATTCTCCTCTCGGCCAGTCATGAAGCAGGTCCTGAGAACCGTCACACGATTGGCTGAAAGGACAGGCGATCCTATTGGACACCTAGGAGGAGGAGGGAGGAGACGCACGGCGGAAGCTACTGTGATGCAGAGGAGGAGGAGGCACGATGGAAACCATCGCCTGTTGGAGTGCTGCCCGCCTGCGACCTAGATGGGGTAAGTCTAGGGCTGCATGACCGACTGGGAGTGGGTTGGGGGCACTGGGGGCCAGCTGACCCAGGACTCGGGGGGGTTGTTATTCCCCCCCCCTTCCAAAAAAAAAAACAGCCGCCGCTGCTGACTGAGTTTCTATCGGTAATCCACTCCTTCAAACACTAAAAAAGTGGTTAGAGGTTGGCAGTACTTCCCTAATGCAGAGGGAACCAAGGGGCCCTATCCATTTGAGTGGTGCACCTTGTGTGGCTGGGGGGTTGGGAAGACAGAGAGTCTGCAGTGTTTAGTGCCCCCTGGGAATGGCGACTCAGGGGTGCTCATGGCTGTCAGACCCCCACTGTGACCATGGGAACTAGGCCACAACTCCATTTGACTTTTTTTCTGCACATTACCTCACGGGAAAGGCCTTTTGGCTGAGACCAGGGCAATTTTTGTTAAAAAGCCCACTCAAGGATTGTAGGATGTGAGTCTTTGGACCTACCCTGAAGTCTAGGAGGTGGGCCTGTGTTCCTTAGGTTCCTGCTGCCACTGTCTGGTGAAGGGAGGAAGAGGCTTTTTTGGAGAGCCCATAAGCTAGTACTTAGCTAGCCAACAGGAGAGGGGTCCACCAGTGCACCAAGTCAGATAGAGCCCATCTCATTTCCTAGCTGCAGGACAGGGAGCGAGGGGAAATCTCTCTTCACAGAGACTTACAGGGGTTCTAACAAAAACCCACTCCTTCAACACATACAGGGTACCAAGGGGTCTGGTCCATTTGAGTGGTGCACCTTGTGTGGCTGAGGGCTGGGAAGACAGAGAATGGCGTGACACTGTGACAATGGGAACAAGGCCACTAATCCACTCCACCCCAACTCCGATCACAGACCCTCCCCCTACCCCGGCTCCGATCACAGACCCTCCCCCTACCCCGGCTCCGATCACAGACCCCCCCCACCCCAGCTCCGATCACAGACCCCCCCACACCGACTCCGATCACAGACCCTCCCTACCCTGACCCCGACTCCGATCACAGCTCCCGTACCCCCGCTCTGATCACAGGCCCCGCCTACCCCGGCTCCGATCACAGACCCCCCCTACCCCGACTTCGATCACAGACCCCCAACTACCCAGACTCTGATCAAAGACCCCCCTACCCTGACTCAGATCACAGACCCCACCCTACCCCGACTCCTATCACAGACCCCCCCTACCCCAATCACAGACCCCAGCTGTGCTGGGAGCGCGCGCCCTCCAATCACAGACCCCCCTACCCCGGCTCTGATTACAGACCCCCCACCCGGCTCCGATCACAGACCCCCCAACCCCAATCACAGACCCCCCTACCCCGACTCTGATCACAGACCCCCTACCCCAACTTCGATCACAGACCCCCTCTACCCAGGCTCCGATTACAGACCCCCCCACACCGGCTCCGATCACAGACCCCCCCACACGGACTCCAATCACAGACCCCCCCCCTACCCCGGCTCTGATCACAGACCCCCCTACCTCGACTCCAATCACCTGACCCCCCCTACCCCAGCTCTGATCAGAGACCCCCCTACCTTGACTCCAATCACAGACCCCCCTTTCCCCGGCTCTGATCACAGACCCCCCTACCCCAATCACAGACCCCTCTACCACGGCTCCGATCACAGACCCCCTCACCCCAACTCCAATCACAGACTCCCCCACCCCAGCTCTGATCACAGACCCCCCTACCCTGACTCAGATCACAGACCCCCCTACTCCGCCTCCGATCACAGACCCCCCCACCCTGGCTCCGATCACAGACCCCCCCTAACCTGGCTTTGATCACAGACCCCCCTACCCCAATCACAGACCCCCCTACCCCGGCTCCGATCACAGACCCCCTTACTCCAACTCCGATCACAGACTCCCCCTACCCCGACTCCAATCACATACCCCCCTACCCCAGCTCCGATAACAGACCCCCCACCCCACCTCACCTCACCTCTGATAACAGAAGCCCCACTTCACCTCTGATAACAGACCCCCCCTACCCTGGCTCCAATTACAGACCCCCCTCACCCTGGCTTAGATCACAGACCCCCCCACCCCAATCACAGACCCCCCTACCCCAACTCCGATCAGAGACCCCCCCTACCCTGACTCAGATCACAGACCCCCCCTACCCCTACTTCAATCACAGACCCCCCCTGCCCCGACTCCAATCACATACCCCCCCCTACCCTGACTCTAATCACATACCCCCCTACCCCAGCTCAGATAACAGACCCCCCACCCCACCTCACCTCCGATAACAGACCCCCCATCCCACCTCACCTCCGATAACAGACCCCCCCTACCCCGGCTCCGATCACAATCCCCATCTCCCCTCTTTCCGCCATTACATAAAATTTTCCTGTCTTTCTTCCAGCGCTCTCTTCATGTTGCAGGTAAGCGCAGACTTTGGGCACTCCGGGGTTTGTTTCCGTCTGTGACAAATAGTTTAATTTATTCTTTTTAAATCAGCTGTTTTTCAGCGCGCGGCTGTGCGCACACGATTCCTGTGCCACCATATGGAGACGGGGACCTCATTAAAATTCTCATTCTGTGCATTTTAGCATTTTTAGTCAAATCATTATGCAAATCCTATGGCAGTGCGACGAACGGCCCCGATCCGCCAGGAATCCATCGCTTTCCCACGCAGAGTCGAAATGGCCGGAATTGCTGGGTGGAAATCTGCACCGAACTCTGGGCAACAAAGGAAGTCAATCCGTGGTGTGTGCTGGCAATACTGAGGCTCTGGTAAAGTCAGAATCCCTTGCGGGATGACTTGGGGCCCCATTAGGTGAAATGTACAGGCCAAAGCAACCGCTTCACATTCATGGCAAACCCAGCAGCTGCACATACTCATCTTTTCCATGCTGCTCCTGTTTGGCCATGATTTGGAGCTTACACAGGGTGAGGGCCCTCTCCCAACTCCCATGTAACAGTGCTAGGGCTTGAGTGACCATTATCAACAGCCAGAGCTGTCTTGTGTGAGGTTGTGGTCATATCAGCTCCATACTAAGATTTAACTACCAGAGACCCAAAAGAGCAGCAGTTGAGCAAAGGCAATGTGAATATATTCAGCTGGTGGGGCCACCTGCCTGGGCAAGACAGCAGGTGTGATGGGGTAAGTAGGCACTGAAAGCTAATATTATTATTATTATTATTATTATTATACAGTATTTATATAGCGCCAACAGTTTACGTAGCGCTTTACAACTTGAGGGTAAACAGTACAAATACAATACAATTTGATACAGTAGGAATCAGAGGGCCCTGCTCCTTAGAGCTTACAATCTAAGAGGGGAGGTCAAGAGATACAAGAGGTAATAACTGTGGGTGATGTGCTGATTGAGAAGATAAATGTACAGTTGTTAGGTGGGGGCCAGATAGGCTTCTCTGAAGAGATGAGTTTTCAGGGATCGTCTGAAAGTGGATAAAGTAGGAGAAAAACGGACGGATTGGGGTAGAGCATTCCAGAGGATGGGGGAGGCTCTGGAGAAGTCCTGAAGGCGAGCATGGGATGAGGTGACAAGGGAGTTTGAGAGCAGGAGGTCTTGGGAGGAGCGAAGAGAACGATTAGGTTGGTATTTTGTGACTAGGTTAGAGATGTAGCTAGGGGCCAAGTTGTGGATGGCTTTGTAAGTTATAGTTAGTATCTTGAATTTAATTCGGTTACTGAGTGGCAGCCAATGGAGGGATTGGCAGAGGGGTGTAGCAGACACTGAGCGGTTTGTGTGGTGGATGAGCCTGGCCGCAGCGTTCATGATGGACTGAAGTGGGGATAGCCTATTTAGAGGTAAACCAATGAGGAGGGAGTTGCAGTAGTCAAGGCGGGAGATGACCAGGGAGTGGATTAGAAGCTTTGTGGTGTCAATGGTTAGGAAGGGGCGTATCTTGGAGATGTTGCGAAGACAGAGGCGGCAAGCTTTGGATAGTGATAGAATGTGGGGTCGAAAGGTTAGTTCAGAGTCCAGGATTACACCTAGGACCTTGGCGTGGGGAGATGGGTTGATAGTTGAGCCGTTGATCTTGACAGGGAGATCAGGGGAAGTGGCACCTGAGGGAGGAAATATCATGAGCTCGGTTTTGGATAGGTTGATTTTGAGAAAGTGATGTGACATCCAGGCTGATATGTCTGCTAATAAGTTGGTAATGCGTGAGGAGACAGATGGAGAGAGCTGGGGGGTGGAGAGATAGATTTGGGTGTCATCAGCGTAGAGATGATATTTAAAGCCGTGGGAGGCAATCAACTGACCCAAGGAGGTGGTGTAGATTGAAAAAAGGAGAGGTCCGAGAACAGAACCTTGGGGGACCCCAACGGAAAAAGGAAGAGGAGAGGAGGAAGTAGAGTTGTAAGTGACACTGAAGGAGCGGTGGGATAGGTAGGATGAGAACCAGCGAAGAGTGCAGTCACGGAGACCAAAGAAGTGGAGTTTTTCGAGGAGGAGTGGGTGGTCCACTGTGTCAAAGGCAGCAGAGAGATCCAGGAGAAGTAGTACAGAATAGTGTCCATTGGCTTTAGCCATTAGTAGGTCATTTGAGAGTTTAAGGAGAGCAGTTTCCGTGGAGTGTTGAGGGCGAAAACCGGACTGAAGGGGATCAAGAAGTTTATTCATGGTCAGATGGTCACTTAATCGGTTGTAGACCAGTCTTTCAAGAAGTTTGGAGGAGAAGGAGAGTAAGGAGATGGGACGTAAGTTGTTGAGATTGGTGGGATCCAGTGAGGGCTTTTTTAGTATGGGGGTGACTAGCGCATGTTTTAGAGAGTTTGGGAAGATGCCACAAGAGAGGGAGAGGTTGAAAATGTGAGTTAGAGAGCGTAGAATCGAGTCAGAGGGTGAGCGTAGCATTTGCGAGGGAACAGGATCCAGGGGGCAAGTGGTTAGGTGAGTGCTAGATAAAAGTTTAGCAACCTCAGTAGTAGTAGCAGGGTTGAATGAGGGAAGTAATGACTGTATCTGTGGACATGGGGTGTTGCATGGGGGAGGTTTTTGCGCATTGGCGATCTCCTCGTGAATTGTATCAATCTTAGTTTTGAAGTGATTGGCAATCTCCTGGGCGGTGATTGAGTTGGTGGGTGGAGGCAGTGGAGGACAGAGTAGAGTATTGAAGGTAGAGAAGAGTTGACGTGGACTGGATGAGAAGGTGTTGATGAGTGTGATAAAGTAGGTCTGTTTGGCAGTGTGAAGGCAGGAGTAGTATTTTAGGAGGGCAGATTTATATTGTGTGAAGTCTTCCTGGGTCTTAGTCTTATGCCACAGGCGCTCAAGAGCGCGGCTACGTTTTCTGAGACTTCTGGTGTCATCTGATTGCCAGGGTTGTAGCAGTCGGGGCCTAATTCTGTGTGTAGTGAGGGGGGCCAGCTTGTCTAGGGAGGAGGACAGTGAGCTGTTGTAAATGAAAGTAGCTAGGTTGGGGCAGGACAGGGGGGAGATTTTGTCATAGAGGTGATCAGTAGCAGAGTAGAGAAGAGAAGGGTTGAGGTGGCGAAGGTTTCTGCGTGTAACTGTTGGGCGGTTGGAGGGAGAAGAGGTGGAAGACAAGGAGAGAATATTTCCACTGTCTCCAACAACAGGGTTTATTTTACCCCCACTAACCCCAACAATGGGAGATATATTACTCCAACTGACCCCAATGATGGGAAATCTTTTACTCCCACCGATCCCTATGATGGGGCTTATTTTACTCCCACTGACCCCAATGATGGGAAATCTTTTACTCCAACTGACCCCAATGATGGGAAATCTTATACTCCCATCGATCCCTATGATGGGGCTTATTTTACTTCAACTGACCCCAATGATGGGAAATCTTATACTCCCACCGATCCCTATGATGGAGCTTATTTTACTCCAACTGATCCCAATGATGGGGTTTATTTTACCCCCACTGACCCCAACAATGGGAGATATATTACTCCAACTGACCCTAATGATGGGAAATCTTATACTCCCACCGATCCCTATGATGGGGCTTATATTACTCCAACTGATCCCTATGATGGGGCTTATTTTACTCCCACTGACCCCAATGATGGGAGATATATTACTCCAACTGACCCCAATGATGGGTAATCTTATACTCCCACCGATCCCTATGATGGGGCTTATTTTACTCCAACTGATCCCAATGATGGGGTTTATTTTACTCCCACTGGCCTCAATGATGGGATATATATTACTCCCACTGATCCCTATGATGGGAATTCTTTTGCTCCCACTGATCCCTATGATGTGGCATATTTTACTCCCACTGACCACAAAGATGTGACTTATTTTACTCCCACTAACCCCAGTAATGGGGCTTATCTTATTCCCACCGATGCTCAATAATGGGGCTTATTTTACTCCAACTGACCCCAATGATGGGAAATCTTTTACTCCCACCGATTCCTATGATGGGGCTTATTTTATTCCCACTGACCCCAATGATGGGAGATATATTACTCCAACTGACCCCAATGATGGGGTTTATTTTACTCCCATTGGCCCCACTGATGGGATATATATTACTCCCACTGATCCCTATGATGGGAATTCTTTTGCTCCCACTGATCCCTATGATGTGGCTTATTTTACTCCCACTGACCCCAAAGATGTGACTTATTTTACTCCCAGTGACCCCAGTAATGGGGCTTATCTTATTCCCACCGACCCCCAATAATGGGGCTTATTTTACTCCCACTGACCTAAATGATGAGAACTGTTTTACTCCCACTGACCTCAGTGATGGGGCTTATTTTACTCCCACTGAGCCAAAATATAGGGCTTATCTTACTCCCCCTGACCCCAATAATAGGGCTTATTTTACTCCCATTGACTCAATGAAGGGACTTATTTTACTCCCACTGATCCCAACGACGGGAATTCTTTTTCTCCCACTAATCCCTATGATGTGGCATATTTTACTCCCACTGACCCCACTGATGGGATATATATTACTCCCACTGATCCCTATGATGGGAATTCTTTTGCTCCCACTAATCCCTATGATGTGGCATATTTTACTCCCACTGACCCCCAAAGATGTGACTTATTTTACTCCCAGTGACCCCAGTAATGGGGCTTATCTTATTCCCACCGATGCTCAATAATGGGGTTTATTTTACTCCCACTGACCTAAATGATGGGAACTGTTTTACTCCCACTGACCTCAGTGATGGGGCTTATTTTACTCCCACTGACCCCAATAATGGGGCATATTTTACTCCAACTGACCCCAGTGATGGGGCCTATTTTACACCGACAGACTCCAACAATCCTATTTTTTCCACTGACACGTATGTTTAACTTTTATTACATTTCAGCAGTGCTTGTTCCCCACAGCCTCTTCACAGCCACTTCCTGTCTACATTTTCTCCAGCGATGGCTGCATGGCATTCTCAGTGTGGTTTTCCTGATGGTGACAAGAGTGGATATAAACCTATCACAGGAAGTGCCTGAACAAGGACCGAAATGGCAGAATCACCGGGGTTTTTTTTTTTTTTAAAGATTAATCCCAGGTATGAATATTTTTAATTAGTTATATTGTTGCAGCTTGGACCAATGCAATTATTTATATA
Source organism: Lithobates clamitans (assembly GCA_037952925.1). NCBI lineage: Eukaryota > Metazoa > Chordata > Amphibia > Anura > Ranidae > Lithobates > Lithobates clamitans. The sequence goes on from JBBGZY010001878.1 coordinate 169,437, forward strand.
TCATACCTATGGGATCCCTCTTGAACAAGGATCTTTTTAACTTTCTAAACAAAGGGACAGTTTACTGTCCTTCAGACTTTAGGGGGGGGCCGGACATTAGCCATTGGGGGTAGAAGGAAGCCCGTCCATAAGGAAGCCCGTCCATAAGGGTCGCCGCCCCCCCATCCATGTGTCCAGCCCCCTAATCTACATGCGGGATGCCGGACGCATGGATTCCAATGGGTTTTTTTTTTCTTAGAAGCACATGATTACAGCCAGAGGCTGTAATAGGCTTCACAAAAGGGAGGCCTCAGGGTGCAGAGCCCCAAGCACACCCACTTGGGTGACAATAGCGAATGAGTATTCGCTATGGTCACACTGATTCTCCTCCCAGACAGTTTTAGGAAGACCCATCACCAAATGGCTGAAAGGACAGGCGATCCTATTGGAGGACGAGGGTGGAGACGCACAGCAGAAGCTGTTGTGATGCAGAGGAGGAGGAGATGCGATGGAAGCTGCCGCCCGCCACCCACAGGAGTGCTGCCCGCCCGCGACCTAGAACTAAGTAAGTGCGGGACTGGATGACCAATCGCGAGGGGTGCTGGCTGACAGATCGGGAGGGGGGTTGTTTGCTGTCCCCCCCCCCCCAAAAAAAAATACCAGCCGCCACTGTTTCCGACCTCAGTGGGAAAAAGAATTGCCCCATCCTTTGTTTCAGTGGGAGTAATCGTGCCCCACCATTGGCATCAGTGGGAGGAATTGTACCCCATCATTGGTGTCATTGGGAAGAATTGTGCTCCATCATTGGTGTCATTGGGAAGAATTGTGCTCCATCATTGGTGTCATTGGACCCTATTGTTGGTGTCACTGGGAGAAATTTTACCCCATTGTTGGTGTCATTGGGAGGAATTGTGCCCCATCATTGGTATCAGTGGGAGGAATTGTGCAACATTATTAGTGTCAGTGGGAGGAATTGTGCCCCATCATTGATGTTGTTGGTCCCCATTGTTGGTGTCACTGGGAGGAATTGGGCCCCATTGTTGGCGTAAGTGGGGGGAGGGGGGGTTATTATGCCCTATTGTTGGTATCAAAGGATGGAACGGAGCCTCAAGGACTGAAAAAAAGCAGGCAAATGGCTGCATCTGGCCCCTGGGCCTCAGTTTGAAGATAACTGCTCTATAATCTGGAAATCAATGTATTAGGCACCACTACTACAGAGATCTCCACTAGCTTTCGGATCCCACGCTGAGGGGCTGCCCTGCTGCACTGTGAACACAAGAGTTCTCTGATTGGATGAGGTGGAGATCATGATGTCACCAGCACTCTCCACTTCATCCAACCAGAGAACACTTTGAATTCATTAAGAAGCTGCAAAGCATTCTCTGAATTGTGCCCAGCAGTCCACCTCCTGTCTTCACAGTGCAACAAGGGCAGCCGCTCAGCACCGGACCTGGAAGCTAGCTGAGAGCATTGAAGTAGCGGTATAGTAGTGGCGTCCAGGGCCGCTGGGCCCGGACCTCATTAGTTCAAAATGGAGTCCTGGGCACCTGCTGAGGAGGGCCGGCTGTATTAAACACTGATCCTCTTCCGCCTCCCCCTGCAGCGCCGCCAGCTTCTCCTCTTCTTACTCCCTCTGGCTGCACTGCAGGGGGATTGGTTCTAGCATATGCACCCCTCACTCCTTCCATGTGCTGTCCGGGGCCCCCTGTGTGCCCCTCCCTCCCCCCCCACCCCCCACAGCACTGCAGGCTTCCCTTCTCTCAGCCGGCAGCTTCTGTGGGCAAACGGGAATGTTTTAGGATGGAGAGCAGGGGAAGGGACCAGTAAATATGTCACTTACTGGTCCCTTCCATTCCTAAATTAACCACTTAAGGGCCGAGCCTCTTTTTGAAATTTGTTGTTTACAAGTTAAAAACAGTTTTTTTTTTTTTGCTAGAAAATTACTTAGAACCCCCAAACATTATACTTTTTTTTTTTTTCGAACACCCTAGAGAATAAAATGGCGGTCGTTGCAATACTTTCTGTCACACCGTATTTGTGCAGTGGTCTTACAAGCGCACTTTTTTTAAGTAAAAATACACTTTGAATTAAAAAAATAAAACAACAGTAAAGTTAGCCCCTTTTTTTTTGCATATTGTGAAAGATAATGTTACGCTGAGTACATTGATACCCAACATGTCACGCTTCAAAATTGCACCCTGCTCGTGGAATGGCGACAAACTTTTACCCTTAAAAATCTCCATAGGCGACGTTTAAAAAAATTCTACAGGTTGCACGTTTTGAGTTACAGAGGAGGTCTAGGGCTAGAATTATTGCTCTCGCTCTACCGATCGCGGCGATACCTCACATGTGTGGTTTGAACACCGTTTTCATATGCGGGCGCTGCTCACGTATGCGTTCGCTTCTGCACGCGAGCTCGGCGGGAGGGACGCGTTTAAAAAAAAAAAAATCTTATTTTTTTTACCTTTTTTTTTTTATTTTTACACTGTTCTTTAAAAAAAAAAATGTGTCACTTTTATTCCTATTACAAGGAATGTAAAGATCCCTTGTAATAGAAAAAAAACATGACAGATCCTCTTATATATGAAATCTGGGGGGTCAAAAAGACCTCACATCTCATATTTACACTAAAATGCAATAAAAAAAATAAAATAAAAAGAAATTGTCACTTTAAGAGCTATGGGCGGAAGTGAAGTTTTGATGTTGCTTCTGCCCTGCAATGATATGGAGACGGGTGGGGGGCCATCTTCCCCTCATTCATCTCCATACCCAGGAAGGAGAAGCATACGATCGCCTCCGCCGATACCGACAGCTCTAGTAAGCGGTGGAGGGCACCAGAGCGTGGCGGGAGGCCGCCGATAAAAGTGATCTTGCCGCAGAGACCACTCTTATCGGAAAGCGGACTGCCGGCCGAAGAAGAGGATTTCCGGGGTTAGGAACGACAATATCCCTCTTAAAACTTAGGACGTATATCGGTGTGCGGCGGTCCGTAAGTGGTTATCACGGTGAGCGATCGGTACCAGTCACTCCTGTGTCCATTCGTCACCGAAGCATAGTAAACTGTGTTTACTATGTTTCCGTCTGTGAATGAGCAGGAAGCCTCGCAGTGTTTCCTATTCATTCATCGGTGAAGCTGAGGCTACAGAGAGAGAGGGGGGGCCCTGTCAGGTACGCTGTATGGGGGCCTCCATGACTTCTAACAGCAGCCCTGGTGGTGTCTACACAGAGATTTCCATCTTCTACGGGGATCTCACAGGTATGGTATATACAGAGTTACATTTCTCCTAGCTGGGATGATGTAATAATGGAAAAGTATCCATACATTCAATGAAAGCTGCATTTTAACGAATTATGTTTTGCCATTATCTTTTATGATATTTTAGTGAATGGGCTTGCATACATCTCATGGTATTGGTGGCCTAGACCTCTCTGCACTCGTGTGACCTGCAGACAAGGCTGAATTCCGCTCAGGCAACACACAACTAAATATTCCAATCTAATTGCCTTGACAATGGCCCCGTCTGCAGGTTCAGCTCTATCTGCAGATGAAAACGTTCAGGCCTGCCTCTCCCCCTCACTTAGATAAATTCATATTCTTCAGAGCTTCTCGGAGAAGACATGACAAGTTGTTTGAACATTAAAAACAAGTTGAATCTTGGTGGAGCCCAGGGAGACGGAGGGGAGCATGGCGACATCCGAAATCCGGCGTGTTATTTCCAATCCGTTCCTCTTTAGAAGCCCATAGATTGTTCCCCTCGGCTTTGTCAAGGGTCCAGAGATGTCATCTGCATGCTGAATGAGGCTTCGAGAAAAACCAACGTAATGAAATAAATGAGGACGAGGTGTCACCATGGTACGTTACTGAGTGTGTTCTCCATTAATAGATGCGTGGGCCGGGCATTGTTCTTCCCGAGCTCCGGGGACTTGGAGAGAAAAACAAGACCTCTTCTTATTTCACAGAAATTAAGATTGGGCCCTCGGTGGCCCCTACACCGCGTCTGCTTCACTAATGAGGCTGAAAGAGGAAGGAAGATCCGTGGCTGCAATACGGGAACTGGGGTCTCGGTGTGTGGGACCCAGAGCAGTGAGATAATAAGTACATCAATGGCCCCCAGATTGATAAAGTGACAAAACTGGCAGGATCCAGATTGCTCAGAATCTCCGAAGGCAAGTCAGACGTTATTTGTGAGCTTTAAGAGTAACTGCACTGAAGACTACAAATGAGTTCCCGGGAGCTGAGGGGACGTTTCCAGTCAATGAATCTGATAGATTGAGTGGTGTGGGAAGGTTGGCCTTGTAACAAATTAAAGAGAACGTCGTTTTCACCAACAATTAGCGTGCTATATCATTGGTTCATCGAGTCGCTTCTGTCAATTTTGTCTGCTTTGGAGTCATCGTTCCATCCTTCTTACTGTAGGGCCCACATACCCTATCTTGTGTTTTATATCCTCTTCTCCTTCCTCTCCTCTTCTTATTCCTCTCCTCCCCCCTTCTCTTTCCTCTTCTCTTCTTATTTCTCTCCTCTTATCTTTCCTCTTCTCTATCCTATTCTCTTTTTTCTCCTCTTCCTCTACTGTTCTCCTTCCTCTCCTTTTCTTATTTCTCTCCTCGTATCTTTCCTCTCCTCTTCTCTTCCCTGCTCCCCCTCTACCCTGCTCCCCCTCTCCTCTGCTCCCCCTCTCCTCTGCTCCCCCTCTTCTCTGACCCCTTCTCCTCTGCTCCCCTCTCCTCTGCTCCCCCTCTCCTCTGCCCCCCTCTCCTCTGCCCCCCTCTCCTCTGCTCCCCCTCTCCTCTGCTCCCCCTCTCCTCTGCTCCCCCTCTTCTCTGCTCCCCCTCTCCTCTGCCCCCCTCTCCTCTGCTCCCCTCTCCTCTGCCCCCCCTCTCCTCTGCCCCCCTCTCCTCTGCTCCCCTCTCCTCTGCTCCCTCTCTCCTCTGCCCCCCCCCTCCTCTGCTCTTCCTCTCCTCAGCTCTGCTCTCCCTCTCCTCTGCTCCCCCTCTTCTCTGCTCCCCCTCTCCTCTGCTCTCCCTCTCCACTGCTCTCCCTCTTCTCTACTCCCCTCTCCTCTGCCCCCCTCTCCTCTGCTCTCTCTCCTCTCCTTTGCTCCCCCTCTCCTCTGCCCTCCCTCTCCTCTGCTCCCCCTCTCCTCTGCTCCCGCTCTCCTCTGCCCCCCTCTCCTCTGCTCTCCCTCTCCTCTGCCACCCCTCTCCTCTGCCACCCCTCTCCTCTACTCCCCCTCTCCTCTGCTCCCCCTTTCCTCTGCCCCCCCTCTTCTCTCCTTTGCTCCCCTCTCCTCTGCTCTCTCTCTCCACTCCTCTGCTCTCCCTCTCCTCTGCTCTCCCTCTCCTCTGCTCCCCCTCTCCTCTGCCCACCTCTCCTCTCCTTTGCTCCCCCTTTCCTCTTCTCTCCCTCTCCTCTGCCCCCCCTCTCTTCTGCCCCCCCCTCTGCTCTCCCTCTCCTCTGTTCCCCCCTCTCCTCTGCTCTCCCTCTCCTCTGCTCTCCTCTGCCCCCCCTCTCCTCTGCCCCTGCTCTTCTCTGCCCCCGCTCTCCTCTGCTCTCCCTTTTTTCTGCCCCCCTCTCCTCTGATCCCCCTTTCCTCTGCTCCCCCCCCCTCTGCTCTCCCTCTCCTCTGCCCCCCTCTCCTTTTCTCCCCCTCTCCTCTGCTCTCCCTCTCCTCTGCTTCCCCTCTCCTCTGCCCCCTCCTCTGCTTCCCCTCTCCTCTGCCCCCCTCCTCTGCTTCCCCTCTCCTTTGCTCCCCCTCTCCTCTGCTCTCCCTCTCCTCTGCTCTCCCTCTCTCTTCTGCCCCCCTCTCATCTCCTTTGCTCTCCTTCCTCCCCTCTTATTTCTCTCCTCTTATCTTTCCTCTCCTATTCTCTTCCCTGCTCCCCCTTTCCCCTGCACCCCTCTCCTCTGCTCCCCCTCTCCTCTGCTCTGCTCTCCCTCTTCTCTGCTCCCCCTCTCCTCTGCTCTCCCTCTCCTCTGCTCCCCCTCTCCTCTGCTCTCCCTCTTCTCTGCTCTCCTCTGCTCTCCCTCTCCTCTGCACTCTCTCTCTCCTCTGCCCCGCTCTCCTCTGCCCCCCCCTATCTTCTGCCCCCCCTCTCCTTTGCTCCCCCTCTCCTCTGCTCTCTCTCCTCTCCTTTGCTCCCCCCTCCTCTGCTCTCCTTCTCCTCTGCCCCCCTCCTCCTCTGCTGCCCCCCTTTCCCTCTCCTCTGCTCTCCATCTCCCCCCCTCTCCTCTCCTCTGTTCCCCTTCTCCTCTGCTCTCCCTCTCCTCTGCCCCCGCTCTCCTCTGCCCCCCCTCTCCTCTGCTCTCCCTCTCCTCTGCCCCCCCTCTCCTCTGCTCCCCCTTTCCTCTGCCCCTCTCTTCTCCCCTTTGTTCCCCCTCTCCTCTCCCTCTCCTCTGCTTTCCCTTTCCTCTGTCCCCCCTCTCCTCTGCCCCCCCCTTTGCTCTCCCTCTCTTCTGCCCCCCTCTCCTCTGCTCTCCCTTTCCTCTGTTCCCCCCTCTCCTCTGCTCTCCCTCTCCTCTGCCCCCATCTTCTCTGCCCCCCTCTCCTCTGTTCTCCCTTTTTTCTGCCCCCCTCTCCTCTGACCCCCCTTTCCTCTACTCCCCCTCCCCTCTGCTCTCCTTCTCCTCTGCCCCCATATCCTCCCCTTTTGTCCCCCTCTCCTCTGGTCTCTCTCTCCTCTGCTCCCCCTCTCCTCTGACCCCCCTCTCCTGTGACCCCCCTTTCCTCTGCCCCTCCCTCCTCTACTCCCTCTCTTCTCTGCCCCCTCTCTCCTTTCCTCCCTCTCTCCTCTGCTCTCCCTCTGCTCCTTCTCTCTTCTGCCCCCTCTCCTCTCCTTTGCTCCCCCTCTCTTCTGCTCCCCTCTCCTCTGCTCTCCCTTTCTCCTGCCCCACCTTCTGCTCCCCCTCTCCTCTACCCCCCCTTTCTTCTGCCCCCCTCTCCTCTGCCCCCCCTCTCATCTGCTCTCCTTCTCCTCTCCTCTCCTCTCCTCTCTCTTCCCTCTCCTTTACTCCTGTGTTTCTCTTTCTATCTGTCTCCCTAATCATTTTTGCTCTATTTTTCTTCTTTTCTTTCCCTTTCTCATTTCTTTTCTTCTTCTTTTCAGCATCAAACGTCCGACGGTCTTTCCTGATGGACTTTCGATGGAGTTACGACGAACTTGCGAACGACCAGACTTGCCCATACACGAAGTGACTAAAGTCCGTTCGAAAGTCCGGTCGTTTGAACGTGATGACGTACGAAGGGACTAGAATAAGGAAGTTGATAGCCAGTAGCCAAGAGCTGCCCTTGCGTTGTTTTTTGTCCATCGGACTAGCATACAGACGAGCGGATTTTTCGATCGGACTCGAGTCCGTCGGAAAGATTTGAAACATGTTCTAAATCTAAAGTCCATCTGAATTTCGACAGAAAAAGTCCGCTGAAGGTCCGATGAAGTCCACACATGATCGGATTGTCCGACAGATTCGTTCCGTCGGACCAGTCCGGTCGAAAAGTCCACCCGTGTGTACACGACATTAGCGATCGTCAGATTCATCCACATTCGTAGCAGAAGCCCGCTGCCGAGTGTTTATTCCTCACTCCATGAAAGGTGTTTTTGTACTGTGGAGCGCGGAGACAGATGGTCGGAGCTCGGAGTCTATCCGTGATTTGTGAACAGGTGATTTGTGAATTAAATATTAATCTATTTCTAGCCTATGTGTTTCTAGAAAAAAGAATTTTATTATTCCGCGCCTGTCGCCCACAAGCTGCTTCCCCAGCTAAATACCATGATCTGTTCATGATTTGTCTGATAGGAAACTGTTTCTTTTTTTTTTTTCACGCAGTCTGGATACATCATAAATTCCAGAGATCCCCTCCATCTCCCGAACACCGAATGTGGAGACAGAATCTGCGTGGAGAGACGATATCTCACGACATCGATTGTTCTGCTGGCCTCTGCAAGATCTTCTCGGCCTCCAAGTCTCTTTCCAGAGCTCTAAGTGCAGGAGGATCCTCTGTCACCTTCCTTTCCTCATCCTGTTCTACATACTGTAGACTATCGTTAAATCCTTCCTCCGCCCTTCCCTTCAGTCTTGCACAGTTGTAGCGGCTCCTCTCCCAGACTGATGTGCCTTCCTCTGATTTAACTGCACACTGTGAGCTTCTCACAATGTGCCAGTGGTGGCCCGTCCATCAGGGGCGCACGGACGCCACACCCCCATCCAAGTGTCCGGCCCCCTAATCTACATACATGGCACCGGACGCATGGATTCCAATGTGGGGGGGGGGGGTTAAGAACATAATTAAAGCCAGAGGCTCTAATTGGCTGCAAAAAAGGATGGGCTTGGGGGGGGCACGCAGAGCATTGCGCTCCGAGCCCACCCAGTTGGGTGACAATAGCAAATGAATATTAGCTATTCTCACACTGATCCTCCTCCCGGCCAGTTTAGGAAGTGGGTCCTGAGACCTGTCACTCAATCGGCTCAAAGGACAGGCGATCCTATTGGACGCCTGGGAGGAGGAGTAGGAGGGAGGAGACGCACGGCAGAAGCTGATTCAAAGGAGGGGGAAGGATGAAAGCCGCCGCCCGTCACCTGTAGGACATGCTGCCCCCCCCTGCTCGCTATCTAGATGGGGTAAGTGCGAGGCTTTGATGTCTGACCGTCCTCCCACGCTGTGGGGGGAGAGCTGGGTGCCGCCGCCACCCCAAAACAAAAACCCCACCAGCCACCACTGCAATGGGCATTAGAAGCTACAGCAGGTCAGATAGAGCCCCACCTGGCTGGAAGACATCCTGCATCAGTTAGACTTTTCCTCCCCAGCCTGAGTGTTCCTGGCCCCACCCTAGGGGGGGGGTCATTCTCTGGATTTCATTGGATTTCAGCTCTAACACAGTTGGTGTTACCCTCGGTGGGCGGTCTGCATGCAAATGCAGTTTGCTTAGAATGCCCACTCCACCATACGGAGATCCACCCATCAAGGCATATGGATATTTGCATAACTCCTCCCAAGAGCCAATAAATCTCTTGATCGCATTCAAAAGTGACTGGCACCCATCATTTCTTCTTGCATCCCCATGCCTGGTACCCCAATCTACAAGAAAGGATGTCAGCTCTCCCTAACCCTTGACCCTTGAGGTCACCATTAGGACTCTGGGGCCCCGGGACCTTGTCCAAACAAGAAAGAGGACAGCTGTTACTTCAAAGGAAATGCAAGCTTAGGAAAAATGTGCCTCAAATACACATCACTGAGCATGCAAAACCACGGGCCCTTACACTTGCTGCAGCCCTTGCCAACACTCTTTAAAGCTAGCCACAATAAATTGCATTTTCAGAGGGATGCTGGGAGGCAATATGTCAACTGAAGGCATTATACAAAAACAATAAAGCCCCAACTAGTTTAGAGTTTGGGTTCTCCCTCTCACTCAGTGTTAGCACTGCTGAGCAGATTACAGGAGGACGGTCTCAGGTCTGATTCAGGTGTTCATGCTACTTCAATATAAAATATATTTAAAGGATTTGGTCGCTTTGCCTCTTCAGTGACAAATCGGACAAATTTCATAACAACATACTCCAAGAAGCACTGGGAACTTTCAAACTTGCACGCAAAGTCACATGAAGAAATATTTCAATAAAGCTCAATAGCTCATGCGAATAGACTCCCACACAGCCAGACTTCTTTGGATGAGCACCCAACAGTCGCTCAAACTATAGAAATACAGAAGAGTGCGCCAGATCAAAACCGGATAAAAGAGTCATTTTAATTGTTGGTTACGAAAAAGTCATTAAAAAACATCCAACATATTTTGGGGGCAACAACGCACCCCCTTCATCAGGGCTCAACACAGGATAAGACTTGGATGGACTCAGAGAACACAGGGACCTCCCAGATCTATATTAGAAGCAGTACTGAACAGCTTGACAGCGGTTGCATTGTTTTGCAGGAGGAGCCGCTGGTGAACTTGGCCTTATCCCCCAGTTAGGACACACACACAGCCAAACACATAGCATTTTTCTCCACTCTTTACTGGTTCAAAAGGACAGTCTAGGGGTGTCTTTTTAGGGTTTTATTGGAACGATGAACTGGGATCGGGCGGGGGAGCATGGGACACCCCAGAACTGAAGAACTGGAACTTTGAGGACTCTTCTATAGCTTGCTGAGCTACTCAAAATTGTCCCACAGAATCTCTAATGCTGTCAGGAGACTAAGGACTTTCTCCAATGGACCAAAAAAACTGCAGACAATCACTAACTTCCAGAACCGAGGTCAGTTACTCACACAGCCAGAGAATCATCAGATTACCTCCTTTTCATTATCCACCAGGCCTTCTCCAGTGAGGGAGATATAAGCTCACACCACTATAGGACAGCTGGACACCTTTCCCCAACAACTTCCTTCTGGTGCTCTCCAGTGAGCTTTTCCAGACCCAAATGAAATCCAAGATTAAACGTTTGTGAATAGGCAACCCAGCTGAAGCCTCAGCTGGAACCTTGATGTCTTCTAGATGGCACCTTCAGAAATCCTGCTCCAGGGACAGAGCCTCTGCACAGGTGTCTCCTCCAGCTGGACTGGACCCAGGAACTCTGCACTTCCTACCTCAGGCCTCAAACACCCTGGCTATTTATGGGCTCTTCCACCACCTTCTGGGCACGCCTCCCCAGGGAATATGCCCTCCAGCTGCAGCCTCAGCTGGGACCTCAATGTCTTCTAGATGGCACCTTCAGAAATCCTGCCCCAGAGACAGAGCCCTTGCACAGGGGTCTCCTCAAGCTGGACTGGACACAGGAACTCTGCACTTCCTGCCTCAGGCCCCAGGCTATTTATGGGCTCTTCCACAACCTTCTGGGCACTCCTCCCCAGGAAATAGGCCCCCCAGTTGAAGCCTCAGCTGCAACCTTGATGTCTTTTAGTTGGCACCTTCAGAAATCCTGCCCCAGGGACAGAGCCCCTGCACTGGGGTCTCCATAAGCTGGACTGGACCCATGAACTCTGGACTTCCTGCCTCAGGCCATAGCCTATTTATGGGCTCTTCCACCACCTTCTGAGCACTCCTCCCCAGCGATTGGCTGGAGTTCTATAAATATTCAAGGTTGATTAATCAGTTCTTTCTCCCACTATAATTCTAGAAGAATACAGAGGAAAGCAATCTACAAGGGAACAACCTACACTACACTAGGAGGGTGCTATATGTATTTGACTTATTTACCAACAATTAAACTGATAGTTTGCCTTTTATTGAATATAGAAGTCCTGAAGAGCTCATACAGTAATTTTTCTCTTAGCAGAGATCATGCCGCGGTCTGACTGGCTTTGTATGCGTTGCGTCCTGAACTGGTTAATCCTCCTCTGCAAGTTAATTTTGGCTTGTTGCCTGTTCTTGTGGTCCTCATTGAACACTCGCTTCTGGCCTCCCCGCCCGGCGGACACTAACATTTGTGTTTTACACCTGATAGATCCAGCAAATCACGACTCCTGAGGCTCATTGTAATACGCGCTCCTTCTTCATGTACGAAGAGTAAGAATTGTCTTCAGTTAATTTCACAGTTCACCTGAGCTGAGCCAACACCGGCGCTGACCCCGCTTTCATATTCCCCTCAGGAAGGGGTTCCGCTGCGTGATTCAACCTCACGGCGCCATTCCGCGTGCGCGAAACCCAAGCATCCTCCTCCGGAGACTTATCTACATTTATTAGACATGGTGTGTGAATCATTATTTATGGAAGCGGAGGAGATTAAAGGGTCAGTGATATTTCAGTGATATGCGGATCCTGGAGGCCCCGAGACACCTCCTGGATTCTAATAACTCTTGGGGACTTCAGTTGCGAGATCTCTCCACCATCTAGTTTTATTTTTTGCCCACCTTGGGGTATACCAGCATCTCCTCCTCTTACATTTTCCATAATAAAAAAAACAGGAAGAGGTGGTCGGAAAATGCAGGAAAGTATTTTTCATACCAACTACTATGTTGCCTAAAACATGAGACTGCCAGAACGGCACCCTTTTCGGCCATTGCTCACTGCATATTGACAAAAGGGGTTGAGCCAAATATTTTAGAATTGGGGAATTAGGCTCACCATTTGGGTTGCCACTTGTGTGGGATTCACCCACACAGGCGGCATTTTTAATCATGTGTCCCGTTTCGGGCGGACTGAAACCAGGACATATTTTTCAGACCGGGCTGTGGCTCCCCAAAGTAACTAAGTCACTCATAAATCTGTTGCCGTCCGGGAGCTGCGGGCGGCTGTCTGGGGGGCAGGGCGATAAGGTCAGCAAGAGCAATTTGGTCACGCCAACTGTTCGCTGCACTACTCTCTTTGGGGGCACCCAAAGGTATTCCGGGGCCGCTAAAGTGTTCGAGTTTGGCTTGAAGAAAAGGCGGCAAATCTACTCACCATACCCTAGTACAGTGATGGCGAACCTTGGCACTCCAGAAGTTTTGGAACTACATTTCCCATGATGCTCAACTGCACTGCAGAGTGCATGAGCATCATGGGAAATGTAGTTCCAAAACATCTGGGGTGCCAAGGTTCGCCATCACTGCCCTAGTAGATTTTCGAACTAATGTTCATGCAAACATTGGTATGAAAATTCTCATCAGTACATTCCATAGCGTGACAAATGAGGTTCAAAAGTACTCGGAAAAAAAAAGTTTTAACATTTGATTTTGCAATGAATCGAGGGGTTGAGGGGTTCCCTGAGACCCTAAAATTATTTCAAGGGTTCCTCCGTGTTATAAAGGATGATCTAAACGATTGTCATTTGTGATATTTATTTTCTCTCTATGGTGGAAGTGGCGGGTGAACGGATGAATTGCACAGATCAGCCCATTAATAAGGGTGACTACAGAAAGTGACATATTTTCAGTGCAGTAAAAATATTGATCTCCCCCTCGTATGGAAAGGTCTCTGATGTCTTCCTTTAACCCGCATTTCCCTTTCTATTACAAAAGTTCTGCAATCATTTCCTCTCCTGATTTCCAGGGAATAAGGAGACCCCCATCCACCCGTCCCCCCCCCCTCCCCCGTCCTCTGGCTCGCGGCTTTATGCAGATTTTTTTTACGCTCTTCAGCTGAATAAATGTCAGAAAATTCCCCAACAACTGGAAATCTTCGCACATTATACATCACGCGGGGACAGCTGTGTCACCTCTCCGGGGACGCGCAAGCCATCGATAAACCCGATTCATCTCTGTCACTGCGAATTCCTCGCTGTTCTCTGTAATATCTCCGGAATTATTAACCAGGTAATTGTACTGCGGTTTAGCCGCTCGGCGATCGCCGCCTTCCGCCGCGTGTCGTGGCCTTAATGATGATGAAGAGTTGGCTTATTTATAGAGGCACGTGGCGGGTATTTTGGAGCATGTGACAACATGTCATTGACTCGTCAATTTATCGATTATTTGTTCTCGCAGATTAAACAGGGAGATTCGAAAGAACAGCTGGAGGAGGAGGAGGGGGGACATTAAGGGTTGGGTATTGCATACACCGCAGCATGCTTTGTCTTGCATTGCGGCGTGCTGTGTTACCGCAGCCCATTCATCTCAAAATGTCCCCTAACGCAGGAGAAATTGATCTTGTTTTTTTTTTTTTTACCGCAACCCAAAATTAATAACGCGGCAATGCATTGCATAATGCCTGGTGTGTTTTACCGGCTGTCACTGCCTCACTAACTTCCCGTAGTGAACTGACAACGCTGCCTCTGCTGCACTGAAATCCCAAAGCAACGTTGTCAGCCCTGCTCAGTTCTCCCCTGCTAGACTACAGAACACCTCCCCCCTCTCCTCATCTTCATTCCTCATCTTCATAACATGGGGGGGTAGGTGCAGTCTTGTAGTCCATTTTGGATTTTTGACACGGATCAGCTCCTGCTGCAACCTCTCATCTTGTGACTTGCTACAAAGTTACAGTCTGATCACTGGGGGGAGAGACTGAGGAAAAGCTTCCTCCTGCCTGCAGCAGACTTCGCCTCTGCCGACATCATCTCAGCCGAGGCAAAGCTCAAGGATGGCTTTATAATGATAAAAAGGAGATTTTCTGAAAAAATGATATTGTTGCTACAGAGTAGCCCACGGAAATGATTGGGCTGTTCTAAAACGCATGTGGGAACGAAAAACGTGTGTGCTTGGACGCAGCTCCTGGTGTGAATGAGTCCTGTAGGTTTGTAAAGTTCTAGAGATACAGTGCCTTGAAAAAGTATTCATACCCCTTGAAATTTTCCAAATTTTGTCATGTTACAACCAAAAACGTGTCAGGGTTGGGCTCAGCCCTTCCTTCCTCTGAGCTGGCCGCTCAGCTGTCGGCTAATTGCCAGCTCCCATCTCTCTCCACAGTGACTCGCCTCTTGATGATATCCTGCTCGTCAGCCCTGCCTACTTAAGCCGTTCAGCCCAGATGATCTCTGCCTTCACCTTGGTCAACATCACAGAGATTCCTGCGTTCCTGTTAAAGACTTGCTTGGCTGACATTCCTTTTGGCTCCAGATCCAGCATGCTGTTCCACTACAAGTCCTGTTACCAAACTTTGTCTATGTTTTGACTATGTTTTTTCTACTTACCGTTCTTTTATTATTAAACAAGTGTGAATTAACTGTGGTTTCTGACAGTAGGCGAAGGCCATGAATTCAGAATATGCAGTCAGTCCACTTGTTGGTAATATTTTTTCCAGATTGGATGAGCAAGATCACAGCATGGATCAGTTTTCCACTGCATTACAAACACTCCTGAGTCGCACGGCTCACCTGGAATCTCTCACTGTGGCTGCTCCGGTACAACCTATGTTGCAGGCCGTCCCTGCTGCTGCTCCAGTCTCTGTGCAGGCACCCGCCTCGAGTTTTACCTCTATAAGAGGTATGTCTGGTTCCGCTCCGCTTCCCCAGCGATTTGGGGGCGATCCAGTCCAATGCAGAGGGTTTCTCAAACAGGTTGAGATATACTTTGAGATGCTGCCCCAGGCGTTTCCCATGGACAGAAGCAAAGTAGGTGTTGTGATATATTTGCTTTCTGAGAGAGCCTTGGCCTGGGCAAACCCTCTATGGGAGACGCAAAAACCTGTTGTCTTGAGTTACCCTGAGTTTGTGGCTTCTTTTAAAAGGATATTTGACATTCCCGCATGCTCCGCTTCTGCTGCCAAGTGCCTCATGTCCATCAAACAGAGTACGAGAACTGTTGCCGATTACGCCATTGAATTCCATACTCTGGCAGCAGAGGTTGCTTCGAACAAGGAGGCCCTCGTGGATGCTTTTTCTCATGGTCTCTTGGATTCCATCAAGGATGAGATAGAAAGCCCAAGATATACCCACTGAGCTGGAGAAGTTGATCACGTTTGCCATCCTCATTGACTCCAGACTCAGAGAAAGACTCTCTTTTAAGGAGGGCTTGTGGAAGCCTCCTATACATTTGTCTCTGAGCTTTGCAGTCCCACCCTGGGCCTTGCCTCCCTCACCTTCTATGCCTCCTGGTACCGAGTCAGTCATTAAAGGTGAACCCATGCACTTGGGCTTCACGCGTCTCTCTGCGGATGAGAAAACCCTTAGGAGGAGGGAGAGATTGGGCCTTTATTGTGGCCAGGCAGGTCACTTTATGAAGTCTTGTCCTACCCGTCCAGGGAACGCCCGAACCTTGAGGTCCTGTCATGGACAGACCTTAGGTGGCATTGTTTCGTCCCCAGTTATCCAGAAGGATAAGCCCCTGGTTTCGGTTACCCTTTCTTGGGCTGAGTCGTGCATCGAGATACAGGCTCTAATCGACTCTGGGCTGTAGGCCTGTTCATTGATGCTGCCTTTGCACTCAATTCCGCTGCAGCTGCGTGACACTCCACTTGCCATTGAGGCTCTTGACGGGAGACCTCTACAGCCTGCCCATGTGACTCATAAGACTGTTCCGTTGTCCATGGCCGTAGGGGCTCTTCAGATAATCTAATTCTAAGTTATTTGCTCACCTAAGTTTCCGCTGGTTATTGGTTATCCTTGGTTACAGAGGCCTCTTTTGATTGGCTCCGTGCTGAGGTTCTCTCCTGGTCACCACAATGCAGTAAGACATGCTTCCAGAAGGTAGCCAAGGTCCTGTGCACCTCTTCACTCTCCTCCCTGCTGGAGGAGTACCGCGATAAGTAAACTAATAAGGGGCCCAATGAAGTGGAAGCTCCATGAGTAGATTAGTAAGGGGTCCAATGAACTAGGAGCTCCATAAGTAAACTATTAAGGGATCCAATGAAGTGGGAGCTTCAAATGGAAATATTTATAAAGAATCCAATAAAGTGGGAGCTTCATAGGTAATCTAGTAAAGGGTCCAATAAAGTGGGAGCTCCATAAGTAAACTAGCAAGGGGTCCAATGAAGTGGGAGCTCCATAAGGAAATTAGTAAGGGATCCAATGAAGTTGGAGCTCTATAAGTAAACTAGTAAGGGGTCCAATTAACTGTGAGCTCCATATATGTAAATTAGTAAGGGATCCAATGAAGTGGGAGCTCTATAAGTAAATTAGTAAGGAGTCCAATGAAGTGAGATCTCCAGAAATAAATTAGTAAGGAGTCCAATGAAGTTGGAGCTCCATGAGAAAATTAGTAAGGGGCCCAATGAAGTAGGAGCTCCATAAGTAAACTATTAAGGGGCCCAATGAAGTGGGAGCTCCATAAGTAAACAAGGGGTCCAATGAAGTGAACGTTCCATAAACAAACTAGTAAGGGGACCAGTAAAGTGGGAGCTCCATGAGTAAATTATTAAGGGGTCCAATAAAGTGGCAGCTCCCTTAGTAAAATAGCAAAGTGTCCAATGGAGTGTAAGCTCTCTGAGAAAACTAGTAAGGGGTTGGGTGGCGTGTGCACTCCCTGGGTCAACAACAACGGTGTCAAGTTGTCTGTGAGCTCCCCAAGTGAACTAGAAAGGAGTTCAAAAGAGTGCAGGCTCCCTAAATCAACTAGTTATGGGTCCAACGGACCCCTTTGTTAGTTCGTTATATGGCAAGCAGATATTAATGCTCATATTTTGTTGTTAAACTCTTGCTGTATGCCATCACCCCTTCAATAAACAAGCTCTCCACCTTCTAACACCGCGCTCTTCCCTTCTCCACTCTTCATCTTTCCGCCAGTGATGAGATCTTCCCATAATGATACATGGCGTTCCTGCCACTCTGCTGGGTGTGACAAATCTACATGTATGCGTCCCGATAAAACGGCTTCATTACCTCAACGGTAATGAAGTGTTGGCGACATCGCAACAGAATAAATGCGTTTGTGTGGAGCTCATACGTGGCATAATGCCGCATAAATCAGAGTTCCTATCTGCGGTGAAATGTTGTTACAAGGTTACACAAGGAAATTACCCGGCGAGAGGCAAAACGGTCCCTGCAGAGGCTTGCTGTGGGTGAGGGATGATCACAACAGGGAAGAAGGGAAACGTGTCGGGATCTTGGGGTGGGAGCTGAGATTTCCCGGGGGAAAAAAATGGATCCAACAGAAAGCAGGATGTGGGTTTAATACGGACACCTAAAAAGTATACAATGTATTGATGACAGAACCAACATACAAGGGGTTAAAAGTTGTTTATTGGGGCAAAGATTTCCATCATTGGGGCCCCCAGACTGGCCCTTCTGCCTGCACACAGAATATTTTTTTTCATACAGTGCATCCAGAAGGTATTCACAGCACTTCACTTTTTCCACATTTTGTTATGTTATAGCCTTATTCCAAAATGGATTAAATTCATTATTTTCCTCAACATTCTACAAACAATCCCCCATAATGACAACGTGAAAGAAGTTTGTTTGAAATCTTTGCAAATTTATTAAAAAATGTACATAAGTATCACAGCTTTTGCCATGACACCCAGAATTGAGGTCAGGTACCTCCTGTTTCCACTGATCATCCTTGAGATGTTTCTACAACTTGATTGGAGTCCATCTGTGGTAAATTCAGTTGACTGGACATGATTTGGAAAGGCACACACCTGTCTATATAAAGGTCCCACAGTTAACAGTGCATGTCAGAGCACAAACCAAGCCATGAAGTCCAAGGAACTGTCCGTAGACCTCCGAGACAGGATTGTATGGAGGCAAAGATCGGGGGAAGGGTACAGAAACACTTCTGCAGCATTGAAGGTCCCAATGAGCACAGTGGCCTCCATGTTCCCTAAATGGAAGAAGTTTGGAGCTGCCAGGACTCCTCCTAGAGTGAGCCGCCCAGCCAAACCGAGCGATCGGGGGAGAAGGGCCTTAGTCAGGGTGGTGACCAAAAACCCGATGGTCCTTCTGACAGAGCTCCAGCGTTTCTCTGTGAAGAGAGGAGAACCTTCCAGAAGGACAACCATCTCTGCCGCACTCCAACAATCAGGCCTGTATGGTAGAGTGGCCAAATGGAAGCCACTCCTCAGTAAAAGACACATGACAGCCCGCCTGGAGTTTGCCAAAAGGCACCTGAAGGACTCTCAGACCATGAGAAACAAAATTCTCTGGTCTGATGAAACAAAGATTGAACTCTTTGGCCTGAATGGCAAATGTCATGTCTGGAGGAAACCAAGCACCGCTCATCAGCTGGCCAATACCATCCCTACAGTGAAGCATGGTGGTGGCAGCATCATGTTGTGGAGATGTTTTTCAGCGGCAGGAACTGGGAGACTGGTCAGGATCGAGGGGAAAGATGAATTCAGCGACATCCTTGATGAAAACCTGCTCCAGAGCGCTCTGGACCTCAGACTGGGGCGAAGGTTCATCTTCCAACAGGACAAAGACCCTAAGCACACAGTCAAGATAACAAAGGAGTGGCTACGGGACAACTCTGTGAATGTCCTTGAGTGGCCCAGCCAGAGCTCAGACTTGAACCCAATTAAACATCTCTGGAGAGATCTGAAATTGGCTGTGCACCGACCCTCCCCATCCAACCTGATGGAGCTTGAGAGGTCCTGCAAAAAAAAACGAGAGAAACTGCCCAAAAATAGGTGTGCCAACCTTGTAGCGTCATACTCAAAAAGACTTGAGGCTGTATTTGGTGCCAAAGGTGCTTCACCAAAGTATTGAGCAAAGGATGTGATTCTTATGTACATGGGATTTTATTAATTTTTTCTTTTTAATAAATTTGCAAAGATTTCAAACAAACTTCTTTCACGTTGTCATTATGGGGTATTGTTTGTAGAATTTTGAGGAAAATAATGAATTTAATCCATTTTGGAATAAGGCTGTAACATAACAAAATGTGGAAAAAGTGAAGCGCTGTGAATACTTTCTGGTTGCACTGTATTATTGATCCTAATCTGGTTTAAGAATATTGTTACATTGTGTAAAGAAGCTCCTATGAGATGACAACATTTCTACTGATGATGGGAAAGCATCAAATAAGGAATAAATAAGCCAGCCCTGGTTCACACCAGTGAGATTTGTCATGCGATTTGACAGTTCAAAGTCGCATTAGAAGTCGCACCCCATTGCCGACAATGGAACCGATCAAATCATTTCGACTCAAGTCGCAGCGTCTTTGAAAACGTTCCTGCACTACCTTTTTGGGATTTAATTGCAACTTCTGCTAAATGAAGACACAAGACACAATGAAATCTCAGATTTTTAAGGCACCACAGTAGAAACTTAAAAAAATAATGTAAAAGGAAACATGAAAATTACATTTATTAAAATGCTTTTTTCGCCATCTGTGTCCCATTGGGGAGATTTTCCTTTACTTCCTGTCCCATAGTTGAAACAGGAAGTGAGAGGAAATTCCCCCAAAGTGGGGCAATCCCAGAGCTAGTGTCCCCATTGGAAGAAATCCACACTATCGTGCCCCATTATGCCCCATCTTTTCTCCTTTCGGGTCAAGCTCTCTATCAACTGTTGACAACTACACAGGGAATAGGTGCCTCTGTGTCCATATTGCCTATAGGCACCAGCCTATTGTGCCTAACAGGAAATTGAATTGAAGGCAAAGCACATGTAATATAATTTACTATAATTACTGTAATGCAAGCTGTTCCGGCGTGCTATACTACTCTGTGATCCCACGGCTTTCCTCTTCCTCCAGTCATGATCCGGCCACTCTCTCTCTTTCTCAGCCCAGGCGAGGCTGCAATAATGGGAACAGTGAGGCTGCAATGATGGGCACAGTGAGGCTGCGATGATAGGCACAGTGAGGCTGCAATGATGGGCACAGTGAGGCTGCAATGATGGGCACAGTGAGGCTGCAATGATGGGCACAGTGAGGCTGCAATGATGGGCACAGTGAGGCTGCAATGATAGGCACAGTGAGGCTTCAATGCTGGGCACAGTGAGGCTGCAATGATAGGCACAGTGAGGCTGCAATGATGGGCACAGTGAGGCTGCAATGATAGGCACAGTGAGGCTGCAATGATGGGCACAGTGAGGCTGAAATGATGGGCACAGTGAGGCTGCAATGATAGGCACAGTGAGGCTGCAATGATGGGCACAGTGAGGCTGCAATGATGGGCACAGTGAGGCTGCAATAATAGGCACAGTGAGGCTGCAATGGTGGGTACAGTGAGACTGCAATGGTGGGCACAGTGAGGCTGCAATGATAGGCACAGTGAGGCTGCAATGATGGGCACAGTGAGGCTGCAATGGTAGGCACAGTGAGGCTGCAATGGTGGGCACAGTGAGGCTGCAATGGTGGGCACAGTAGGGCTGCAATGGTGGGCACTGACGGGGCTGCAATGATAGGCACAGTGAGGCTGCAATGATGGGCACAGTGAGGCTGCAATGGTGGGCACAGTGAGACTGCAATGATAGGCACAGTGAGGCTGCAATGATGGGCACAGTGAGGCTGAAATGATGGGCACAGTGAGGCTGCAATGATAGGCACAGTGAGGCTGCAATGATGGGCACAGTGAGGCTGCAATGATGAGCACAGTGAGGCTGCAATGATAGGCACAGTGAGGCTGCAATGATGGGCACAGTGAGGCTGCAATGGTGGGCACAGTGAGGCTGCAATGGTGGGCACAGTAGGGCTGCAATTGTGGGCACTGACGGGGCTGCAATGATAGGCACAGTGAGGCTGCAATGATGGGCACAGTGAGGCTGCAATGGTGGGCACTGATGAGGCTACATTGATAGGCACTGATAAAGTTGTTGTTAATATTTATTTTTGTAACTTAATAAAACATTTAAAGCGGAGTTCCGCCGAAAAAAAATAAATAAAAGTCAGCAGCTACAAATAATGCAGCTACTGACTTTTAAAATGAGGACACTTTCAGTAAGGGAATCAAATGTGACACCGGGGGGGGGGGGGTCCGAGAAGCGGAAGTTCCATTTTTAGGTGGAACTCCGCTTTAAGTGCCGGTTCACACTAGACGCGGCACGACTTGCAGATGGCCTCACCGAGGCGACCTGCACACGACTGCCAGGGCGACTTGCAAGACCACTTCTGTATAGAAGTCTATGCAAGGCGCCCCCAAAGTAGTACAGGAACCTTTCTTCTAAGTCGGAGCGACTTGCGTCGCTCCGATTAGAACGGTTCCATTGTACAGAACGGGAGGCGACTTGTCAGGCGGCTAGGTCGCCTGACAAGTCGCCCCCGTGTGAACCGAGCCTAAGTGTCATTTCATGTTATAATTTATGAGGGCATGTTTTTTAGGGGTGGAATTAGGGGCGGGGGTAGATTTCCAGTGGAAGGCGATTAAACACTGAATTGCTACACTTATCGTATGGATAAGCCTCACGTGAGGGATGGAAATACCAGGAATGGCTGAATAATTGTTTATTATTTACAACCATTCCTGGTGTTGAGTTATTTTGAGGGGACAGCAAATTTACACTGTTATACAAGCTGTACACTCACTACTTTACATTGTAGCAAAGTGTCAGCTGCACAATAACCTATATGTAGAGGTCCCCCTTAACCCAGATGATCGCCTTTCCCTGCAGCATCCCCCTTCATGCATGCGCTGTAAATGGCTGGCAGGGAGATAATCTGATACAGTGGCGCCAGTCTATTCTATAGTCATTTGGAAAAAAAAAGTTTAGATTTTCTTTCTGCCAATAACTGAGAGATAAAACCATTTACGACCCTCCAACACGCAGGAAATAATCTGCTTTCGCGGGAAGGCGCAGATGTCCAGGAGGAACCTGGCCGCTTTGCTGGAACGCATCACCCAACCAAAGAAAAAAATATTCAAACGATTTAGTGTTTGTCCCTTATAAAGTTGTAAAAGGTTCTTTGTGTTCATGAAAAGGACACACGGGGTCCCGGAACTGATTCCAGACTCCCTGGTGCTGGACAGAGGGTTATGCAGATGCATTTAAGGGGTGACATACTAAATACATACAACATGCACCCGTCACAGAGCTCAATCCAATATTATTATATATAAGTGTGTGATCAGCTACAACTCTACATGGATGGAAGGCGGTAAAAAGCCAATTGAGGCTTCTGGTGCGGAGTGTCTAAGGATGGGTCCAAGTTATCATGTTAGACGGACATCAGATTTATTTCGCCACTCACACAGACGCACTCACGGGTAGAAGAGTGAAATCAGAAATGTCAAACGTTTATGTAGCACCATAAACTGAGGTGAGTGGCGAGAGTCCCCCCTTACATCAATTGTCCCAATCAGAATGTCCCCTTTCATCAACTGTTCACCATCAAAGTGCCCCTATCATCCACTGTCCCCATCAGAGTGCCCCCTATCATCAACTGTCCCCATCAGAGTGCCCCCTATCATCAACTGCCCCCATCAGAGTGCCCCCTATCATCAACTGTCCCCATCAGAGTGCCCCCTATCATCAACTGCCCCCATCAGAGTGCCCCCTATCATCAATTGCCCCCATCAGAGTGCCCCCTATCATCAACTGTCCCCATCAGAGTGCCCCCTATCATCAACTGCCCCCATCAGAGTGCCCCCTATCATCAACTGTCCCCATCAGAGTGCCCCCTATCATCAACTGCCCCCATCAGAATACCCCCTTACATCAACTGCCCTCATCAGAGTGTCCCCTTACATCAATTGTCCCCTTACATCAACTGCCCCCCATCAGAGTGCCCCCTTACATCAGTTGTCCTCACCAAAATGTCCTGTTACATCAACTGCCCCTTTACATCAACTGTCCCCAGCTCATAGATCAGTGAAAGCACTTTCAGAGACACGGGGGGGGGGCAGCTCCCCACTGAGAACTCATAGAGGATCCAGGATTGGGACCCCTGCAGCATCAAGACTGATGGATTGCACCCGGCATGGAGACGGGGCCTTTTCTTCACCTGCCAGGGTCACCAAAACCTCACCAGATGTTAGTCATTTTTTCTTTTTCTTTTTCTGTTTTTGTTTTGTGAGGGCACAGCACTGGGGAATCAGGAGGGCATGGTATTGGGGGTTAAGAAGGCACAGTCCTGGTGGATCAGGAGAGCACACTAAAGGGGGGATCTGGAGGCCATGATACGGGGGGGGGGGTTAGGATGACAGACAAGGGGACTGGAGGGAATGAAACTGGGGGGTCAGGAGGGCTAGGGGGTTTGGAAGGCACAGCACTGGAGAGTCATGGGGGTCAATAGGGCACATAAGTGGTTTCCTGATGCTGATCAACCTGTTCTTGTGTGCTGATCCCACGCCGGCCCACCTCTCTTGTCACATGATGTCACCCATAAGTGGAGAGGAGGGCCGGCGGGGATCAGCACCCTGCACTCGGGGGATGAGAGCCCAAACTTGCATGATGGCTGTCAGAGCCAACCAAGGGATGCCTGAGCTCACCTCTGCTCTGCTCTGCCACTCTGGGCACTGCAGGGACTCGGACACGATCTACCTGTCACCTGCAGGCGGTCGACAAGTAGATCTTGATTGAACGGGTTACTGACCCTCCACTTTAGAAGAAATTAAACCTTGAAGAGGATCTTACCAAAAGTGAAATTCCTATCGCAGTGGATGCCTAAAATCTGACTTGTATCTTAGTGCAGAAAAAAAATCTAGAAGTGACACCAGGACCCCGGCGCTGCAGTCAGAGGTCTGCAAGTCTTATTAACATAAAAGATACAATGTAATCTCCTCGGATATGAAAACAAACTATGAAGAGGAACATGACGGATCGTATGATAAGATTGGTTTATTGAAGGCGGAGGGTCTGCCCCCTCATTTAGACCTGTTTACGGTAATTAATGCGTCAGGACGCCGCGGAGGGGCTTGAGTGCCGCGCTCTACGGAATGCTTATCATAGATGACCTGGAGGGGTCCGACCGAAATCCAAATGTCTGATGAGAACCTGTGGAGGAGGAATTGTCTGTCTTCTCGGGACTGATCACATTAAAGCGGGGGTCTCCAAACTTTCAGAAAAAGGGCCAGTTTACTGCCGTACAATTTTTAGGGGGAGCTGGACTGCGGCCAGTGGGAGGAATAGTGTCCCATCATTGGTGTCAGTCTGAGAAATAGTGTCCCATCATTGGTGTCAGTGGGAGGAATAGTGCCCCATCATCGGTGTCAGTGAGAGGAATAGTGCCCCATCATTGGTGTCAGTGGGAGGAATAGTGTCCCATCCTTGGTGTCAGTGGAAGCACAGGTGTGTCAGGAGGAAGGTCTCTCTGGAGCTGCTCTAGGTGATCCGTGTGAGAGGGGAGTGGTGGTGAAATCTCTCCCAGCTCTCCTGGCTCCTTTCTGGGGAAGCCATGGAGGCCAGCAGGGCCTCTCCTGCTGGAAGCTCCCAGCCATCTCCTGGGCCATCAGGTGACATGCCTTCCTCTGTACAAGCCATGGCTGGGGATCTCTCTACCCCTGGTGAAGATGAAGGCTCAGAGGCCATCCGGGAGCGAGTGGTGGCCGGGATTAAGGTCCTGAATAGAGAAAGAGACAAGCTGTACAAGCTCAGAGCGGAGGTGAAGCGCTTGAGAAGGCAGCGTGAGGGCTTACATAGCCAGAAACGAGGGTCCATGGATCCGGAGATCCAACTGGCCAAGGTCCGGGTTGAACACCAGGAGACCATTGTGGCCATGATGGAAGGCAGAGATGGGCCCTTCAAAGAAAAATTTTGCAATGACAGAAGGTTTGCCAGGATGACAAAGATGGAGGTGGAGGAGGAAACCCCCAGTTCAGACCCCCTGCCCCCTCAGGGAGAGGTAAGCAGCCCCATGCCTTCCCAGGACTCAGGAGGCATGCTCAGGGTAATCCAGGTAATGGAGTCTCCTTTGCGGGGTGATCAGCTGGTGTTCCATGAGGAGGACATGACGGATAATGTGCCTGACAAGGTAAAGCCTGTCAAGCCCCATGTGGTGCATAAAACAGTTTTTGTGACTGATACAGACAATGTGCCCAGTGACAATCAGGCTGCTAGTCCTATGTGTAGCAATGCTGTGCCTGCTGATGCTGCAGTGCAGCAAAGTTTGCGTTTAAAAAATGACATTCCTGCAGATGAACTACAAGATTCAGCAGAACCAATTAACCCCCCTTTAGCTGAGTCTAAAGCTGTTTGCCCCAAACCTGCTGAAGACTCTACAGCACAGCTTCAGGAGACAGCTGGTATTGCAGCAGAAACTGTGACTATTCCTGATGAGAATGTGGATGTTTGTGTGACTGATAAAAATCATCCCAGTACAAGTGTGATGAACAATGGTCCCAGTTCAAGTGTGATAGACAGTCCTACCAACTCCGTTCAAGCAGTGAATAATAATAGTAATGTACAGACTACTGTGACTTCAGTGTGGGGCCTTGGTCCTGATAAACCCACGTTTGCTCAGGTGGTACGCTCTGCTCCTGGTAGCTCCGCCCCCAAGCTGGGTTTCCCCCTGCAGCCTACCACTTTGGGCACCCCGGGATCTGGTCTTGGGTCTCTGGCTTCTGCTGGGGGTCCGAGAAGAAATGTGGTAATTCTCAAATGGGAAGGTGGTGCAATCCCTCCAGCACGGCGTGCAGTGGTGGATTTGATTCTGGAGATAGGTTTTGGGGCAAACGATCTGTATGCTCTAATACATGTAGCTGGGACACGGGATTATACTATTAGTTTTACCAGGCCAGAGGGTCTTGACCTGTTCTGGGAGCGATATGAGGCTCGGTGCAGGTCAAGACCTGAATGGGAAGGTCTGGCCCCAGTTGCGGTTTCGCAAAGGTCAACGGTGAAAAAGATCACCATCATACTCACCAATGAGAGTGTTCCTGCTCGGGACCTAGAGGTCTGGTTAAGGAACAATGGTGAGGTTTTGACTAAGCCCAGCAAAATCCTTGATGAGCGTAACATCTGGACTGGGGGTTGGTCAGTAACAGTGAGGTTGGCCAGGGATGTTGTCCGTCACCTGCCCTCCTCAGCTTTTATAGGGAATGATAGGATGACTATTTTTTACCCTGGTCAGCCGAAGCTGTGTCACCGCTGTGGAGAAAAGGGGCATTTGAGTTCCTCCTGTTCAGCCTTGATATGTTCAGTGTGTCAGGGTCAGGGTCATATGGCTAAGGACTGCACCGAGATGATCAGATGCAACCTGTGCCTGCGCCTTGGCCACCCCTACAGCAGATGTCCTGAAGTCTGGCACAATATGGAGAAGGAGGTAATAGATGACTTGTCAAGGCTGGACAGGATGGAGGGTGATGCCCCTGGTGTACCATCCTCCTCTGCGGTGACTCACTCCCCTGGTCCTGCTCAGGATCCCTCCCCAGTTCCTGTGGCCACCCCTCCTGTGTCTGTAAGTATTCCTTCTGTATCTGTCTCTGTGTCCCACCAGCCTACTGTATCCCCTCCTCTTGTGTCAGAACCTTCCAAGTCTGTGCCCCCCGAGTCAGTTCCCCCCCAGGAGTCTCGTAAGTCTGATTCAAAGGGAGCCCCCCCCCCACCAGGAGTGGTAGTGGGTACTAAAAGCTGACCTGCAGTACCTGGAGGAGAGAAGGAAGGTTGGGAAGCGGAAGAAGCAGGTGGTGAGGACGGAACAGGCTCCAGTGCCTGTCTCCAACCATTATAGGTCCTCTAATTGGGATATTTCTTCATCTAGAGCTTCTTCGGAGCGAAGTTCTGTTTCCGAAATGGAGTTTGAGGTGGCCTCAAGAAAGAGAGAGGCATCTGGTGATGAGCAGCAGAGGGGAGCTAAGAAGCAATCCACCCAATAACCCAAATGGCGGTTCCCCCTCCGTTAAAAGTGGTGACAATAAATGTCGCCAGCATTAAGTCAGTAAGAGCTCGTTCTATGGCCTTCTTTTTGTTCAGCCAATTAGATGCTGAAATTTTATTTTTGCAAGAGACTAGGCTCACCTCCTTGGCAGATATTCATATGGCCAAGAGAGAGTGAAGGTATGGTCCATCTTACTGGTCTCTTGCGGCCGAGCCTTACGGCGGTGTGGCGGTGTTGTTTAAAACCGGCATGGTAACTGTCCGGCGGGTTATTGAGGTGGAGATTGGGAGATGTATGGTCTTAGACGTCCTTGTGGGAGGGCAGGACCTGCGCCTAATTAATGTTTATGGGCCGCACACAAAGTGGGACAGGAAATGCCTTTTTACAAGGATCAAGCCATTTCTTTTTACATCCCGGCAAGTGGTCTTTGGAGGTGACTTTAATACAGTAACTAGGCCCAAGGACAGGAAGGACTTCAAGGACAGGCTGGGATATGATAGCGTTTTTTTAAATAGTATGGTTAGGGATGCTGGTCTTGTGGATGTGCACATTAAGCACCTCCCAGATGACACCGGGTTCACCTTTCATCAAGGTAATAGTCAGAGTAGAATAGATAGGTTTTTTTGAAGGAGACCTCTGCTTTCTCACCCCCAGTGGTGCAGGCAGTAGAGTTCTCTGATCACTGTATGCTATCTGTGGTCCTGAATGCTTCAGACGCCCCTCAGAGGGGTAAGGGCATCTGGAGATTGAATTCGACTCTACTCAAGGAAGAACATGTTAGACAATCCTTTGAGGAATTCTTTCAGGCACAGGTGACCATCCTGGACTTTTGTAGCAGCAAGGCTGAGTGGTGGGAGCTGACCAAAAAGAGGATCGCTGGATTCTTCAGGGGCCTAGCCAATAGAAAGCAGTTTAATAAATACATGACCTACCAACGTTTACGGAGGAAGCTGGATATTCTTGTCTCGAGAGGAGGAGATCCTGGGGCAATCTCCGAAGTGAAACTCCTTCTCAGGAAGTGTCAATATGACCGGCATGCCTCTTTGGTTCTGGAGAGGGACTATGGGAAGTACCACTCGCCTGACCCTTACCAGAACTGCAAACAAGGTGTAGCTGTTGAAATGGTCGTTGGCCTTAAGGACAGTACAGGTTCCTTGACAAAGTCCAGGTCAGGGATTCTGGTGGTCGTGAGGTCCTTTTATGCTGACCTTCCTGGGAGGAAAGAGCTTGACCGTGACAAGATGGAAAGCTTTTTGGACTCTACTCCAGGTCTAAATGATGAAGATGTCCCATTGATGAATTTGACAGAGGAGATCACAGTTGAAGAGGTGATGAGGGCAATTGAACAGCTTGCCATCAAAAAGTCACCTGGATCGGATGGCTTGACGGCTGAGTTTTACAAAGCTTTTAAGTCTATTCTGGCCCCACATTTAGTAGAGGTTTTTAACAGTTGCCTTGCTGAGGGGGTACTTCCCCCTTCCATGAGGCACTCAGCTGTGATTCTTCTTTCAAAGGGTAAAGATCCTTCAATGATTGAGAATTGGCACCCCATCAGCCTTCTTAATGTCGATAGAAAGATACTGGCAAAGATCATTTTCTGGCGCCTATCGTCAGTAGCAGAGTCTTTGCTTTCTCGCCATTAGCACTGTTCGGTCCAGGGTAGGTGCACCTTCACAGCAGTTTTAGCTGTCCGGGAGGCCTTGGAGCGATGCAGGGCTGCAGGCTGGGGAAAGTATTTGCTGACATTGGATCAGGCAAAGGCATTTGATCGTGTTAACCATGAGTACCTGTGGTTGGTCCTTAGTAAGTACGGTCTGCCGGGTGGTTTTGTCGATTAGTTAAAAGTCCTGTATAAGGGGGCAGAGAGCTATCCTCTTGTTAATGGTTGGGTTGGGCAGTCCTTTGAGGTTGGCTCCGGGGTGCGCCAGGGTTGTCCCCTGAGTCCCCTGCTCTATGTGTTTGCAATTGACCCCTTCATCAGGAGCCTAGAGAGCAGCATGTTGTGTGGGGTGCCAGTGGGGCTCCCGGATGAGCCGCCTTTGAGGGTTGTTGCCTATGCGGACGATGTGTCGGTGATTGTCACCGGGGCGGATGAAGCGGAGGAGGTGGTCTCTCTGACATCACGGTATTCTGAAGCATCAGGCTCCAAGATCAATCAGGAAAAGAGTGAAGTTTTCTGGATAGGAAAGGAAGGTGAGGGGTTTGATCTCCCGGACACCTTTCCAGTGCCTCAGGAAAGAATTAAGATTTTAGGCATTGAATTTGGACCCGGCGATTATGGCCTCAAAAACTGGGAAGGCAGACTGGAAATTGCCAATACTAAGGTGGTCAGCTGGAAGAGATGGAAGTTATCTATGAGGGAAAGGGTTGATCTGATTAAGACTTACCTGATTCCGATCTTCTTGTATGTCAGCTTTGTCTGCATCTTGCCAGTGTCTCTCTATGCTAGGGTCTGTAGTGTGTTCTTCCAGATGTTGTGGGGGAACAGACTGAACCCCATCAAGAGGAATGTCACCTATCTATCCAGGAGGGAGGGTGGCTTAGGTATGGTCAACCCAGTTCTTTTCTTTTCACTGCTTTTTCTCAAGTTTAATATTGGTAATATGCTTGCAGTGGAACCTCCTGGATGGGCAGGCATATTTAGATCTTGGTTTAGGCCTTTTCTACGACTTTGGGAAGAAGGTGGCCAAGTGAAGAATCTCAGGGGTCATCGTGGTCAGCTACCAGCCTATGTCGCTCCGTGCCTGAAGTTACTACGGCAGTGGCGATTGTCGGCTGAAGATCTCAGATCGGTTCTGAGGAAAGTCCTTATGAGTCGAGTCTTGACGAAGTCTTTCATGACCCACTGGCCTTAAGGGATTGCCCAGGCCCAGTTTTGAGGGCAGGGTTAAGACTTATTAGTTTGGACAGAGTACCCCCTAAATTCAGGGATCTTGCCTGGTTGTGCTTCCATGGGAGGCTCTATGTTAGGGGCAATTTGAAATTCCGCAGTGGGGTGGATCGTAGCTGTCCTCGGGAAGAGTGTGCAGGTGAGGAGGAGACTATGGACCATTTTCTGCTTCATTGCCCTTTTAACATAGAGGTGTACAAACAGGTGGGGCGGGCCCTCAGTGTCCCTTTCCTCTCCAGGCTATGTTATGCTGAGTGGGTGTATGGAGCATTCAATACTGGTGGGGTTTTTTGTTTAGATACACTTTTTCTAGTTAGCATAGTAGTCCGTTATTTCACTTGGAACGCACGGTGTCAGGTCAGCATTCGGCATTAAATCCTTCCTGTTGAGGTGGTGGTGTATGACATTTTGCATGAGGTGGAGAAGATTCAGGTGCTTGAGAGAGACAAGCGGAGTCAGGGGGCTTGGTTGAAGGCGTGGAGGGGTTTCAAGCCTCCCTAAATGCCAGGAGTCTCTTTCCCGGGTGTGGCTGTCTGTCTCTTATCACCCTAGATTATTTTATTTTTGGGATTAATTTTTGATAAATGGCTGCGTACATAGGTGATGGGTTGTGCCTCTTAGGCCCTCTCTGCTGCTTTGTGTAAATAATTTTGGTAGTGGATTATGTATATATTGTATATATTCTGAACATGGATGTGTATTCCTTGGATTTCTGTTGAAGTTTTTGTACTATGGTTTTGTTTTTTACTTTTGTATAAAATTGGTTGCTTGATTCTTTTCAATAAAAGATCAATAGTGCCCCATCAGTGGGAGGAACAGTGCCCCATTGGCATTAGTGGCAGGAATAGTATCCCATCAATGGTATCAGTGAAAGGAATAGTGCCCCATCAGTGGTGTCAGTGGAAGGAATAATGCCCCATCATTGATGTCCAGTGGCGGCTGGTGCTCAAAATTTTTGGGAGGGGGCAAATTTTTTTTGAAAAAACACATAAATTGCAGCCACTGTGCCCATCCAACACTGCCACTGTCCCCTTAAACACTGCCACTGTGCCCATCAAACACTGCCAGTATGCCCTTGAATGCCGCCAGTGTGACCTCCACCCGCTCGCTGTCTGCCCAGCACTTACCCTGTCTTGGCGGGGCAGCGGGTGACGGTGACGAGTGAGATCCTTCATGCGTCTCCTGTCATCCTCATCTCCCGTCCTCTCCTCCTGATAGGTGTCCAATAGCGGCGCCCGTCGTTTCAGCCAATCAGGTGACAGGGAACAAACTCGAGCACCTGATTGGCGGAGAGGCGGTTCAGTGTTAGGAAAGCGAATATTCATTTGTTTTTCTAACACAGCTGTGTGAACTGTGAGCGCCAAGTATGGCACTCACTGTT
This sequence comes from Lithobates clamitans, assembly GCA_037952925.1. Classification (NCBI taxonomy): domain Eukaryota; kingdom Metazoa; phylum Chordata; class Amphibia; order Anura; family Ranidae; genus Lithobates; species Lithobates clamitans. The sequence goes on from JBBGZY010001878.1 coordinate 200,662, forward strand.
TACTTTTTTTGACACCTATTAGAGTCTATGGATCTAATCAGGTGCTTCAAAAACACCCCCCCGCCGCTGTAATTCAGACTCTTGAAAAGGGGAGGGTATCATGGATAGATTCATGCAATGCAGCTCGGGGTGCAGCTTTTGGATGATGACATCATGTTGCGAGGAACCTAGAAGTGCGTACAACGTGATGACATCATCCAAAAGCTCCAACTGGTGCATTTCGTTACTGACACACGTGACTTCCTCAAGGGAAGATGCGTGTGCCAGTGATGGAAGGCATTGGGGTGGAGCTTTTGGATGACACCATCATGTTGTATAGAACCCGTAAGTACACACAATGTGATGACGTCATCCAAATGCTCCAACCGATACATTTTATCACTGGCACACATGACTTCCTCAGGGGAAGACTCATGTTTCACGTGTGTCAGTGACAAAAGGCATGGTGGTGGAGCCTTGGATGATGCCATCGTATTGTACAAAACCTGGAACTGTGTACAGCGTGAGGACGTCATTCAAAAGCTCCACCCGATGCATTTCATTACTGACATAAGTGACTTCCTCAGGGGAAGACGCGTGTCTCATGTGTGTCAGTGATGAAAGGTATCGCGGTGAAGCTTTTGGATGACAACATCATATTGTTCAGAACCCGGAAGTGCTTATGACGTGATGACGTCATTCAAAAGCTCCCCCCGTGCGTTTTGTCACTGACACACGTGACTTCTTCAGAACAAGACGCATGTATCACGTGTGTCAGTGATAAAAGGGCATTAGGGTGGAGCTTTTGAATGACGCCATCATATTTTTCAGAACCAGGAAGTGTGTAAAACGTGATGACTTCCACCCGAGCTCCACCCGACGCGTCTCCTCACTGACACACGTGACTTCCTCAGGGGAAGATGCGTGTTACATGTGCCAGTGACAAAAGGCATTGGGGTGGAGCTTTTGAATGACGCCATCACGTTGTACAGAACCCGGAAATGCGTTATCTAGTATCAGCAATTACATTGTAATGCTGTTTTAAGTGGTGCACGAATGCACAAGTTAATGTGAGTGGATTTTCTTTTTTAATTGTGTTCACCAATAAATTATTTTGGAAGATAAAGCACTATATAGCCTTTTTTTTAATGGCGATTGGCTAACATATTCCGGAGGAGCGGAGAAAGATGAGGACCTGCGTGAAAAGGAGGGAGAGCATTTAAAAGGACCATGCACCTTTTTTTGTGGAAAACGTTGGAAAGGAGTTGGAACACCAAGGATCCCATTGAAAGGGACACAATGTATTTATGACCTTACATATAGATGTGGGTCATAAAACAAGGTGAGAGCACAACTGGTGGAGGGTGCAAGCACAGGAGGTGGATAAGTGAAAATAGTGTGCACTTACAGTATATTAAGTAATGAAGATCACGTTCAAGATGTATTGAGGAGCAGATAGGAGGCTGTGTATTGTACATGGAGATTTCATGTTGATTAATTTAATAGTGACACAAATGATGTGATGCTTTGTTAAAGGGCAAAACAATGTATGTGTGGGAATGGTGTAAATTTACAAAGTGTATCGCTGGGAGGGTATCATCCCCAAATAGGACAAAACAGAAGGAAAAAGTATATATATATGACGGGACTCTAAATACCCCTCCAATAGTAAAATATACACACAACAAGAAATGTTAAAATAAGTCTACATCATTATTACATTAAAAAAAAAAACACTTCAATTAAGAAACATGTATAGTTTATAATGGAATGCCAACTCTACCACTTGTCTTCCACATAAACAAGCAGAAGAATTGTAGCATGGAAGTCCTCAGAAATCAGTAACTGTAGGTTGACGCGTTTCGTCTGATGGCCCGCTTCATCAGGACCTTAGATCTCACACATAAACACAACTGGTCACTGAAATAGTATTGAAAGAAAATATACAAATTAGGTATAATATACATTATATATTATAAAAAAGTAACCTCGCATACACTCACTCACTTTATTAGGTACACCTTGCCAGTAGCGGGTTGGACCCCCTTATACAACAAGGTGTTGGAAATGTTCCTCAGAGATTTTGCTCCATAGAGACATGATAACATCACACAGTTGCTGCAGATTTGTCAGCTGCACATCCATGATGCCAATCTCCTGTTCCACCACATCTCAAAGGTGCTCCATTGGATGAGACGTGGTGAGTGTGGAGACCATTGGAGGACAGGGACCTCATTGTCCAGTGGTGAGATGATTGGGGCTTTGTGACATGGTGCATTATCCTGCTGGAAGGAGCCATCAGAAGATGGGGACACTGTAGTCATAAAGGGATGGACATGGTCACCAACAATACTCAGGTAGGTCGTGGTGTGTAAACCATGCTCAATTGGTACTAAGGGGTCCAAAGTGTGCCAAGAAAATACCCCCCCACACCATTACACCCCCTCCACCAGCCTGAACCGGTGATACAAGGCAGGATGGATCCATGCGCCAAATTCTGACCCCACCATCTGAATGTTGCAGCTGAAATCCAGACTCATCAGACCAGGCAACGTTTTTCCAATCTTCTATTGTCCGATTTGGGTGATCCTGTGCCAATTGTAGTTTCTTGTTTCTTGTTCTTAACTGACAGGAGTGGCACCCGATGTGACATTTTGCTGCTGTAGCCCATCTGCTTCAAGGTTGGATGTGTATTCCTGCATTCCTTGGGTGTAACGAGTGGTTATTTGAGCTACTGTTGTCTTTCTATTATCTGGAACCAGTCTGCCCATTCTCCTCTGACATCAACAAGGCATTTTCCTCCACACAACTGCCGCTCACTGGATATTTTCTCTTTTTCCCACCATTCTCTGTAAACCCCCCGAGAGATAGTTGTGTGTGAAAATCCCAGAAATACTCAGACCGGCCCGTCTGGCACCAACAACCATGTCACGTTCAATGTCACTTCAATCCCCCTTTCTTCCCCATTCTGATGTTCGGTTTGAACTTCAGCAAGTCATCTTCACCACGTCTAGATGCCTAAATGCATTGAGTTGCTGCCATGTGATTGGCCGATTAGCAATTTGTGTTATCAAGCAATTGGACAGGTGTACCTAATAAAGTGGCTAATGAGTGTATATCCGCAATAGTAAGGCTGGCCATACATTATGCATTTTCCTTTAGATTTACCTTTAACTATGTAGAGCAAGCACCTGCCTGATTGCACTTGCCTGATTGCACCTGCCTGATTGCATACACATTGAAAGTGTTTAGGTTTGACCTCATGTTATATGGTTTTGGTAAATCGAAAGGAAAGTCAAACAAAAAATTGTATAGTGTATGGCCTGCCTAAAGCCTCGTACACACGATCGGATTTTCTGCAGACAAAACCTCAGACTTTTGTCCGAAGGCGCGTGCCTGGATTTTGTCTTGCATACAAACGCCAAGGATTTGTCGGCCAACAAACACGAACGTAGTGTCGTACTATGTGGTTTTTCAGCTCTTTAGCGCCACCCTTTGGGCTCCTTCTGCAAATTTTGTGTTAGTAGAAGTTTGGTGAGTGTTGATTCGCGCTTTTCAGTTTGCGAATTTCAGTTCGTTTCTGAAGGGCCGTTCGTCAACCAGACATGTTGTGGAATCGGAGGAGATAACGTGTCATTTATTATTGGCCTTGGAGTTATTGCTTTGACCCAAGTCCAGTCCAGGAACAGGAGGAGGAGGATTTCTTGTACTAAAAAATTGGTTGCTTTATTGTGACCAATTCTGTCATATGCCTTTGCTGCGGGAGCTCCAGGAGAATAATCCGGATGATTTTCGGAATTATCTCCGGATGACGGACCCCTGCTTTCAGCAACTCTTGGCATTGCTGACCCCCTATATTAAGAAGCAGGACACATGCATGAGGCTTTTATTTTATGTTTTGGTTGAATAATAATGATTTGATTTGGTATATTTTTCTATATTTTTGGATGCATAGAATGCACTTTTTGGTTCAAGTTCTATTGGCAGATATCATGTCTCATTTTATTTGTTTTCTTTTTTTAATGCACAATAAAAATAATTGTGTAGAATAATACTTGGCTATGTGTTTTACTTCCAATGACAGTTTGGGAGTCGGCAGTTACATTTTAAAAAGATACAATGTAACATTAACAAGAACCACCAACATAGTTGTATCTTTGATCTTATAAACTACGGGATAATGGTGTTGTGGTAACTTGACCAAAAAAAAAACATAATAATATTATTCTTGATATCACTAGAAAATAAAACCCTTTGAAAATTTGTTTGCAATAACTCCATCAGTATCACCAGCAAAGCAGCTTCATTATTATCCCATTAAAGAAGAAGAGAATTGTGCGCTGCATTTCCAGATTTCATAATTTGCCGCGTCACGAATGTTAATTCTCCATTACGATCGCTAGTTTACAAGACCGACCGCTTCCGGCTCGTTCCTTGCTTCCGAGCATGCGTGTTTGTACTTTGGACTTTTGTCCGACGGACTTGTGTACACACGCTCGGAAAATCCGACAACAGACATTTGTCAACAGAAATATTTTAAAACCCGCCATCCAACATTTGTCTGCGGAAAATCCGACAACACTTGTCCGATGGAGCGTACAAAACGGTCGGATTTTCCACCAACAGCCTGTCATCACACAATTCCCGTCGGAAAATCCGATCGTGTGTACGAGGCTTAGGAATAAACGATATAGAATAAATCTATCCCCAGAAAGAAGAAGAAAGGGAAAAATAAGGATAGTAAAGGGGTGAGAGAGAAAAATATCAGCGCTCTGAAAGAGGTCTGTGAGGATCAAACATCTTCTCCATGCTGGAAGTAACAGGTGCCGGCAATGCTGGTAATTGAGAGGTAAACGAGAAATCCTGGACAGCCGCACTCAAAAGTAATCTTCCATCTTTATTTAAATATCATCATAAAAATACATGCCACAGTATCACAAAGCAGGAAAACTGACGCATTTCACACTGTATTTAGTGCTTAAACATAGCTTGGTAAAGGGGGAGCACTACACCTTTTTAGATTTGAGAAATGTAAAATTTTCCGCGGTCCATAGGGAGGGTAGAGGTGAGAGCTTTATATTTGCCCGGAGTGCAGCTTTAATGTAAAGGTGGCGGGTTGATGACAAGCAGCCATATCCCGCGAGATCACAAATGGCAGACGGCGGGAGAGTTTAATATTTGCACGCAGAGAACTTTCGCGGCTCAGGTTCCCGTTGCTCGGTCCACAGAGGGGGGAATGTCGCTAAACACGTCGCGTCCTTTCCGCGGGGGGGCCTTTGAAGTCCCAGAGACAAAACGTGGACCTGTCATGGCGCCGACCGCTAATTCCTCACCGTTTTGTGTCAAACCTCCAGAGATCCGATCTTCTCCATTTATCTCAGAATATATGTGAATTATTCAAATATTCAACCTGCTTCTTCTTTTTTTTTTTTCCTCTTGTTATGAATAATATATGGATCTGGGGCCCCCCTGTATGTCTATGTGTGCTATTTATATATATTGATATATACACTGCGGCATAGGTAAAAAAAATTCCAAGCGCTACTATGGAGGGAAAGGGGCGGCTTGTGTACATCGTTCTCTTAGATGAATGATGTATGAGATCTGATTATTATTTATTGTGTATAGCAGATTTCTGTAACACTGTCTGTGTTTGTATAATGATAACTTAATCTATGACATAAATCCATATATTATATGATATAGAAGAATAAACCGTGAAAAGGCTTAGAGGGGATAATTACAGAGATTTCATTCATGGTGATAAACAAATGAGAAGATATTATCTATTCATTTCAACATTTTATTTTTCTGAGAAAATGGAATACCTTCATATATACAGTATATATATATATATATATATATATATATATATATATATATATATATATATATATATAGATAGATAGAGAGAGAGAGAGAGAGAGAGAGAGAGATAGAGAGATAGAGAGAGAGATAGAGAGAGAGAGAGAGAGAGATATTTTACCTTACCTGCATTCTCTGCATTAGGTTAAAAAAAAAAAAAAAATTTGTTTTAAGGGTCCCCCCTCCCCCCCCCCCCAAAAAAAAAACTTACCTGAGCCGGATTTCAACCCAGCGCTGTCCCCGAAAGCAGCGGCTCTCCCGTCTCTCTCCCTCCTCCTTGGGCAGTCATTGGCTCCCACTCCTGTCAATCAAATCCTATGACGAGGGAGTAGGGTGCGGGGCCGAGGCTCCCTGCCTGTGTCTCAAACAGGGTGGCTCAGGAGTGAGCCCACACCAGTGCCCCCATAGAAAGCAGATTTCTATGGGGGCACTCAGCTGGGGGGGGGGGCCAGGAGCAAGGCAGGGGGGGACCTGAGAAGAAGAGGACCGGGGCATGTTTGTTATTTTTGATTTTGTTTTCTAAATAGAAGCTTTAACATCATTTCAACCACTTCAGCTCCAGGAAGATTTACCCCCCCCCCTTCATGACCAGACCATTTTTTTGCATTTCAGCACTCCTTTTTTATTTTATTTTTTTTTCCACAAATAGATTATTATTAGTAGTAGTATTACCGTTTTTTATAGTTATTACTATTATTATTTTCACTATTATATTAGTAGTAATAGTAGTAGTAGAACTATTATTATTATCATATTTTTTTATTATTAGTTGTAGTATTACAATTATTATTATTATTATTATTATTAGTAGTAGTAGTAGTAATATTATTAGTAGTGATATTACAATTATTATTATTATTACTATTTTATTATTTTAGTATGAGTAATAGAAGTATTACAATTTATTATTAATATTTATACTATTATATTATTAGTAGTATTACTAAAACTGGTATTATTCTTATTACTATTATCAATAATTGTATTATTATTACTATTACATTAGTAGTATTAGCAGTAGAACTATTATTATTATATTTTTTTATTATTAGTTGTAGTTGTAATAGTAGTATTATTACAGCTATTATTATTATTATTAATATTATATTAGTAATATTACTACAACTATTATTATTAATATTATTACTATTTTATTATTTTAATATGAGTAATAGTAGAAGTATTACAATTACTATTAAGATTTTTTTTATTATATTATTAGTAGTATTACTAAAACTGGTATTATAATTATTACTATTATTAATAATTCATTTTATTATTATTACTATTATATTAGTAGTAGAACAACTATTATTATTATATTTTTTTTATTATTCGTTGTACTTGTAGTATTACTACAACTACTATTATTATTACTATTATATTATTGGTAGTAGTATTACTGCAACTATTATTAATACTTCTACTATCATTTTATTGTTATTAATATGTAATTGTCATATGTAGTCGTAATGTAGTCATAGTAGTATTACTATTATATTATTTAGTAATATTACTACAACTATTACTCGTATTATTATTATTATTATTATTATTATTATTATTATTGCTACTACTAATATTATATTATTTTATCATTTTTATTATTAAACAGGATTTGTATAGCACCAACAATTTAAGACAAGTACGTTAGGCAGCCCTGCTCATTAGAGCTTACAATCTCTAATCTGTTTCAATAAGTAATAAATACACATTTGACGTATATATACAGAGTATATGGGAGGTGTTAGATGCAAAGGGATTTGTTATTCTGTTTAGTCTTGTGATTTAGGCCCCCCGGATATACTCTGGACCTCCCTGTAGTCCACCTTACAATTAAGCAATGCACAGCCTGGTCCAGGACCCGCCCCCCCTGGCTTGTGACTGGAGCAGGCTCCTGATGAGGTCATCCTTGTTGCTCTCTCCACCTATCAGCATGTTCTCTGTAAGCAAAAGAGCTCTGATTGGTTCAGTGTTGACCCTTCCCTCTGTTATTGGATTGCTGCTGTTGTGCAGGGAAATGCAGAAAGCAAGTAGATCTCACCGGGGTATTTGTATTATCTCTATCTGAACAAACATTTAATGTGGTTGTAAACCTCAAACACGAAATATGAACAAAGCATATCCCTCTATAGTGTGTACTTGTCTCAGTCCAGAGCACTAAGTGTCATTTCTATCTGCTGGCTCCTTCCTCAGCTATAAGCATGTGTCACTTCTGACAAGTTTTCCTGACACCAAGAGAAAAATGGTGACAGGGGAGGAGCTCCAGCACACAGCTTTGTTCCTGTGTGCTGTGTAAAGGGGGGGGGGGGGGGTGTCCCTTCCCTCCAATCAATTCTCACTGACCTCTGCAGAGTGTAATTTCAGCCCTCTGCCCCCTTTATTCTGACAGCTCAGACAAGCTTTATAAATTCTGGACTTTGAAAGGCTAAAGAGAAGAGATTATCGCAGATAAACAGGTACAACTTATGTAGGAGGATTTGTTTCATCTCTGTGTATCACCTGAGGATAGTCCCCCTTCACTGGGTGTATATAAGAGTTTACAACCACTGGATTACTCGTTCCCATGAAGACGTAACTGGATTGAAACAAGTTTTATTCTTTTATCTGCTCGGAGTTCAGTTTTAAGTCTAGTTTCAGATCCTTTGCATGTCAAGAACGAGAGCAAAAATCACATGTTTTCCTTACTTGAGGAAATACGTTGCCCTTTAGTAGATGGGCATTTATTGTTAATGGCACCCCGTGCAGCTGCACCATGCGGTTAGGTGTCACATGTTTCTGGAAAGGAGCCCAGGGATTGTGTCCCTACGCGTTTCGTGCATCCAGGGCAGCCCATTGAAATGAATGGGTTACCCTTCACATAGTTACATAGTAGGTGAGGTCGAAAAGAGACACAAGTCCATCAAGTCCAACCTATGTGTGTGATTATATGTCAGTATTACATTGTATATCCCTGTATGTTGCGGTCATTCAGGTGATTATCTAATAGTTTCTTGAAGCTATCAATGCCCCCCGCTGAGACCACCGCCTGTGGAAGGGAATTCCACATCCTTGCCGCTCTTACAGTAAAGAACCCTCTACGTAGTTTAAGGCTAAACCTCTTTTCTTCTAAATTTAATGAGTGGCCACGTGTCTTGTTAAACTCCCTTCCGCAAAAAAGTTTTCTCCCTATTGTGGGGTCACCAGTACAGTATTTGTATAATGAAATCATATCCCCTCTCAAGCGTCTCTTCTCCAGAGAGAATAAGTTCAGAGATCGCAACCTTTCCTCATAACTAATATCCTCCAGACCCTTTATTAGCTTTGTTGCCCTTCTTTGTAGTCGCTCCATTTCCAGTACATCCTCCCTGAGGACTGGTGCCCAGAACTGGACAGCATACTCCAGGTGCGGCCGGACCAGAGTCTTGTAGAGCGGGAGAATTATCGTTTCATCTCTGGAGTTGATCCCTTTTTAATGCCAATATTCTGTTTGCTTTATTAGCAGCAGCTTGGCATTGCTGAGCCTATCATCTACTAGGACCCCCAGGTCCTTTTCCATCCTAGATTCCCCCAGAGGTTCTCCCCCAGTCTATAGATTGCATTCAGATTTTTGCCACCCAAATGCATTATTTTACATTTTTCTACATTGAACCTCATTTGCCATGTAGTCGCCCCTCCCCCATTAATTTATTCAGATCTTTTTGCAAGATTTCCACATCCTGCGGAGAAGTTATTGCCCTGCTTAGCTTAGTATCGTCTGCAAATACAGAGATTGAACTGTTTATCCCATCCTCCAGATCGTTTATGAACAAATTAAATAGGATTGGTCCCAGCACAGAACCCTGGGGGACCCCACTACCCACCCCTGACCATTCTGAGTACTCCCCATTTATCACCACCCTCTGAACTCGCCCTTGTAGCCAGTTTGCAATCCAGGTACTCACCCTATGGTCCATGCCAACGCACCTTATTTTGTACAGTAAAAGTTTACGGGGAACTGTGTATAATGCTTACACGGGATGTAGACTCAAGATAGAATTTTTGAGATTTTTGGTAGCTCCAGTGCAGGCCACCAAGTCCTACCTGGGTTAGAGTGGCTCTGGTTAGTCTGCATGTGGGGGGGGGGGGGGGGGAATAAGGACAGGTACTCTTTTCCAGGGACAATTTTCTGGGAGATCCCTTCTATACCGGGGGGACTGCCTAGGGTTGCCACCTGTCTGGGTTTGGAACCATGCGTCCGGGTTTCAGACTGCCTGAAACCCGGACACGTTATTCAGACTGGACTATGGCTTCCCAGCAGGGTTGCTGGCTGCAGGTGTCTAAGCTGAGAGTGTCTGTTACAATCTCTTTTATGCTGCCCAAAGCCAAAACTAACAATCCCCCCCCTCCCCCCACACACACAGACGGGACAGGAGAGAGGGCTCGATCTGCACCTCTTCCTCCCGCCCCTCCCCCTCTGTGTCTGCCCACACTCCAATCCCCAGCGCTGTGCCTAAGAAAAGGAAAGTGGGGTTGCAGAAATTTGAAGCCCAGCAGCCTCAGATACATCTGGATGAGAGGTGCTGACTGCCAAGGGGTGAGTGAGCTCACCATCCATCCCTGTCTGTGACTGAAGTCTCCCCCCCCTCCTACCTCAGATTGAGTACACTAAGGTAAATCAGGGTTCTCAGAGCACCCCTTACATCAGAGTTCCCCTTTACACCAGAGGCCACAGTGTTCCCCCTTACATCAGAGTCTTCTTCGTACATCAGTTTTCTTAATGTTCCCCATTAAATCAGGGTTCCCAAAGCATCCCTTATATTAGAGGCCCCAGGGTCCTCCCTTCCATCAGAGTCTGCAGAGTCCTCCCTTCCATCAGAGTCTGCAGAGTCCCCCCTTCCATCAGAGTCTGCAGAGTCCCCCCTTCCATCAGAGTCTGCAGAGTCCTCCCTTCCATCAGAGTCTGCAGAGTCCTCCCTTCCATCAGAGTCTGCAGAGTCCTCCCTTCCATCAGAGTCTGCAGAGTCCTCCCTTCCATCAGAGTCTGCAGAGTCCCCCCTTCCATCAGAGTCTGCAGAGTCCCCCCTTACAGTGAAAGGGAACTGTGTGAGTTCAGATGTAAAAAGGGAACTCTGTGGACTCCGATGTAAAGGGGGAACTCTTGTCATTGACTTCATATGATTAGAAATGTTATTTATTAGCAAAATATATGTATAAAAAAATTGCTGTGCACCGCTAAAGTGTTCGGATTTGACTTGAAGAAAAGGTGGCACCCTTAGGACGGCTCCAGGAACCTCGGGTCACCCTGACAGTCCCGGATTGATGGGCGACATTGCGATCTGTCACCGCCAGAGATGTTTACATTGGAGAGACGCGCTCCCCTTCCAGATGGATGTGTTTACCGCCTTCGCTATCTCGCCGCCGCAGCTGAAATAATAATAACGCAGCTTTTCAATGTCAGACGGAAGAGTAAATACGACTTATTAAACAGCAAGGTGACTCGGTGATTGGACGGCCCCCATTATGCATGCTAATGGCGACGCCGCGCACATTATCATTTCAAATTCCCGACTTTGCTTGGCTGGTTGGCGTTTCGTTTTAAATGGCTAATGAGGAGGAAGATGTGAAAATATCTGGAACATCAAAACAGGTGACAAGGAGTGTCAGGGGGGTGATTGAGGGGGATGGAAAAACTTTCGGGCAGGGGGTCTCAAACTGACGGCCCTCCAGTTTTTGCGCATCTACAAGTCCCATGAGGCATTGCAAGGCTGACAGTTACAAGCATGACTCCCTCAGACAGAGGCATGATGGGACTTGTAGTTGCGCAACAGCTGGGGGGGCCCACCAGTTTGAGACCCCCCCTGCTTTAGGGAAACACTACCTGTCAAACTCGCTCATTGAGATCAATGGGGCCACAAGCAAAACGCTCAGCTCATAGGCGCGGCACAGTGGCGCAATGTAATATTTTCGTTTGGCAATTCAAACAAAAAAAAGTAAAACAAAAAAACAAAAAAACAACAAATAAAAGGCATCAGTTGTGTCTCCTGGACATCTGCCCAGAGGTGTACATACAGGGGTCACAAGGGTCGCCATTGCAACCCGGCCCCATGCTCCAGGAGGCATTACCGACTGCCTGAAAGAACCGTAAGGCGCTCCAACTGGCCGTCGCACTCTGATGTCATCACATACGTTGCAGAATCAAAATTCCTCCAGTGTGTACACGAGGATGATGACGATCCATCCAACAACCCAAAGCGCTGGAGAGAAGCAGAGGATGCCAAATCCTGCCGGTGGGGCGAGGGATGAGGTCATGTTATGGCGCCCCCTGGCAGGTAATGTAGGCTCACTGAAGGCGTGGATCTCAAGCCTCATTCATACTTGCAAATGGGGCCCGTGTGCAATTACCTGCAGGAGACTCGGTGGTGGAATCTGCATGTACGTTTGTTCTGTCTGTGCAAATTTGGCTAAAACTAATGTCCTTTGGGCTGTTTTATGAGTGTTCGAATATCGGCCACTAGATGGAGCTGAGGAGCATCTTATTGTAACAAGAGAGACAATGTAACAATTCTAAAGAACGCTAGAAAAATGTAACCATTGGTTCTCTAGAATAGTTACACTGTATCTCTTGTTTCAGGAATGTATTTCCTTTGCTCTTCAACTCCATCTAGTGGCCAAAATGTGGTATTTTAATACTGCATATAATAAAAGAACATTTATCAGGCAAGTCTCATGGTTTGCATTCTATGCATTAAGGTGAAAAACCTTCTGTGCTGCAGCGCCCCCCCCCCCCCTCAGAGCCGACCTTTTCTTACCTGAGACCCAATCATTCCAGCGACGGGGAACGAGCCCAACCGTTGACTCGGGTCTTCATTGGATAGATTGATAGCAGCGCAGCCATTGGCTCCCACTGTCAATCATATCCAATGATACGGGGGGCGGGGCCGAGTCCTGCTGTCTATGTCAATGGAGTGCGCCTGCACGGGTGCTCTCCGTGGGGGCACCCAAAAAGAGGAGGAGCCTGGAGCGCCTCCGGGAGACCCCAGAAAAGGAGGATTGGGGCCCCTTTGTGCAAAACCCTTGCACAGAGGAGGTAAGTATAACATGTTTGTTATTTAAAAAAAAAAAAAAAAAACTTTACAATCAATTTATCTGCAGCCTTTTTTTTCTCTACAGACGTTCAAAGGGTAGAATTTAGATGGCATGTCTGAGCTGTCAGAAAGCAGGGGGTGCTGAAGTTACACTCTGCAGAGCTCAGTGAGGAGAGCTGATTGGAGGGAAGGGACACACCCCCTCTTTATACAGCACATAGAAACAGAGCTGATGATGTCAATCACATGCTGTGTGCTGAAGCTCCACCCTCTGTCACCTTTTTTTTTTCTCTTCCATCAGTCAGGCTCCCACTTAACTTCCTAGAGAGATGCAGCTCAGAGAAGATACAATCATGTAATCAAGTGAAGTTCTTGGTTGTGTTCACAACTGTCTGACACAGATCAGCCCCTGCTGCAGCCTCTTACCTTGTGACTTGCTACAAAGATACAATGCTGCAGTCCAATGACTGAGGCTCGGGTCACACTGCTGCCATACAATTTGGATGCGATTTTCAGTGCAACTTTGCTGCGACTTTGTATATTCTATGGGGCCAAATTGCACTGTAAAATTGCACCAATGTAGCACGGGAACCTTTTTTTAAAGTGGCATTAATAAGAGCGAGCGCCGCTGAATATAATGTGTTTTCTCTTGTCATGGGACTCTGTGCAACCCAAATCGCATCATTAGTCACACTAGTGTAAACCAGCACTGAGGGAGAGCAGACTGAGGAAATGCTTCCTCCTGCCTGCAGCAGACTGATGACAATATCTCAACCTAGGAAAAGTTATAATGTTGCAGTCTGATCACTGGGGCAGGGGAGAGTGAGGAAATGCTTCCTCCTACCTGCCCCGTAATCAGAGCCCTATAGACAGAGAGGATGTTGGGGGACACTCACTCCACGTGTCTCGCAGCACCAAGCTCCAACAACGGGCAGCTGGGGATGACGTCAGTTGGGGGGACGGGAAAAAGGCGTGGCCCACGGCCCCTTCGGCTGCTTTCGGCTCAGTTCAGACTCGGACGCAACGCATATAGCGGAGCGCGGGTGACATCATCAGAAAATTGATTGTGCAAGGTCGTAGCATCGATGCCGCATCGTGGGTGGTCGAATCGCGATGCATTGATGCTACAATTAATTTCAACACCTCTACTGATCACTGGGAGGGGGAAGGAGACTTAGGAAATGCTTCCTCCTGCCTGCAGGAGACTTATGACATAATCTCAGCCTAGGCAAAGTTATAATGTTGCAGGCTGATCACCGGGGGAGGGGAGAGTGAGGAAATGCTTCCTCCTGCCTGCAGCAGACTGATGACATAATCTCAGCCTAGGCAAAGTTACAATGTTGCAGTCTGATCACTGGAAGGGGGAGGAGACATATGAAATGCTTCCTCCTGTCTGCAGTAGACTGATATCTTCTCACCCTGGGCAAGGTTACATTGTTGCAGTTTGGTCACTGGGGGGAGAGGAGACTGAGGAAATGCTTTCTCCTGCCTGCAACAGACTGATGACATCATCTCAGACTAGGCAAAGTCACTGTCTGGAGCACAAGGGCGGCTTTTTAAAGCTTTTCTGAAAGCAATGATACGGTTGCTGTATATTGCGATGTCGGGAATGTATTCTTGCAGATTTGTGAAGTTGGTGGGAGGTCCACTTTGAAGGACATAAGGGGCACACAATGTTCTGCAATGTCCTGTGATATCCGGGTCAGGGCAGACTCCGGCGGGCAGGATCCTGGGCGCTCCTGGCACCTTGCTCCTATGAACCCAATGCCACGGACATGATTTTTAATTAGCTTTCTTCCATTTGCGGTGGAAATGTAGTTACAGAAGTTGGAGACCGGCCACCTTCCAGAGACCCAATCTAATCCGGAGATAACTGTATTACTAATGAGCTTCGGGGAAGGGACGGAGCGCTCAGAGAAGGGCGGCGTGTTTAACCCCTTCATAGCAGAAGGTGGAATAGACCTTCAAGTTTCGCCTTTTTTTTGGGCCTTTAACCACTTGCCTACTAGATACTTTTACCCCCTTCTTGCCCAGGCCAATTTTCAGCTTTTAGCTCTCTCACACTTTGAATGACAATTGTGCAGTCATGTAACACTGTACTCATATGAACTTTTTATATAATTTTTTTTAAATGAATAGAGCTTTCTTTTGGTGGTATTTAATCACCGCTGGGTTTTTTATTTTTTGATAAATAAAAGAAAAAATACTGAAAATTTTTGAAAAAAAACCCAACTTTTTCATAGTTTCTTATAAAATTTTGCAAACGGGTATTGTTTCTTATTCACTGATGGGCACTGATATGCTGCACCGATGGGCATTAATGGCCACTGATTGGGTAAGGGAAATCACCGCTCCAAGTAGATCAATGGAAATAAACCTCTCCTCAGAGTTGGTCAAACAGTCAATGATTAAGCACTGATCGATAGTGTGAAACGCGCCAGCTCTTCTGTCCTGTGTTCTGCTGTGGCATGTATTTTTGATATCGTTTTTTATGAATAAAGGCTAATTTTTGGAGTGCGGCTGTCCAGAATCTTCTCTCATCGTAAGGGCATTGATGGGTACTGATAGGCTGCACTGATGGGCATTGATGGGCACTGATATGCTGCACTGATGGGCATTGATGGGTACTGATATGCTGCATTGATGGGCACTGATATGCTGCACTGATGGGCATTGATGGGTACTGATATGCTGCACTGATGGGCATTGATGGGTACTGATAAGGGGCACTGATGGGCACTGATATGCTCCATATCAGTGAGGTAAAGTTTCTTTTCCTTTCTTGGTCTCCCCTTAGCCTGAACACATCCAACTAATATAGGTATGCTCTTGTGGTGTGATCTTTTATGTGGGCTGGATGGTTGGACGGGTTTTTTTTTCCTTTCTCTCTTACTTGGGGACAGTTTGTTGTGTATGTATACATACATGCATAGATATAGAGATATAGATATATATATATATATATATATAAAAATCTATGAAGGCCAGAGTATGGTGGCCTGAAATTATGGGAGGAGCCCGGGAGGTATTTAAGCAGACCTCCCACACTGGTCTTTGTCGGTTCCAGTGCGGGGTATTACACATCACTGGGCTGACTCTTCCAGCTCACTTCATGTTCGTGAGTTTGTGCATTCGATCGCAAGTGCGTCGCGGCTTCTCCGTTCGTGGTCTCCGTCGGCGGTTCCCGCTCACTGTTGCAGGTAGGATTCGAACCTTTTCATAACATGTGCGAACTTGCTATTCGTTGTGCTTCCTATCCCACATCCCTTTCGTTAAAAAAAAAAAACAACAAAAAACCTGCCGCGGAGTTGTTGTCGCTCATGCCCCCACATCATTCGGCACAGGCGTACGTTCGCAGGTTCTTCTGCCTTGTTTGTCTTCCCATCTGCAAACACACAATTCATTTGTAGAGCCAAGCCTCTGAGCCGCTGTCGGTCGTTGTCCGATATCACTCGACATAGGCTTCACTCCTTATAGGATTCACTGTCCATGGGGTTGCACTCTCATCCATTTGGAGGTGAGCATGTATTGTTTGTACGGGTTCTGTGGCTGAATGGTAATTAGACCCACCTGGTGCCTTGCCTGCACCTTGATTAAAGTGGTGGGGAAAAAACACTGCGCTAACTAAATAGAGGAATGAGCAGCTACATACTGTGCAGCGATGGACCTGTCTACGATGGACCGTAGAGTCCGTCATCATCCGATCCGATCCGCAGACGGATAGAAAAGTAGGTTTTTCCTCCGTCACACTTTTTTGGATTAGAGCAGGTCGGATGTCAGCGGACCTGTCACAGCTGACATCTGACGCTCCATAGAGGTTTATGGAGCGTCCGTTCAGGTCCGCCTAAAAAACTGACAGGCGGACCTGAACGGACAGTCCGTGTGAAAGAGGCCTTACAGGATCCCACCAAGCCATCCTTGTTCTCTGCCCACTCAGTCATAACCATCCTTCGCGGTATCCACGGGCAGCAACCTCAAAACTAATAGCGAGCGCCTACCCGGCACTAGCACCATCTTCAGAGACATGTCTACCATCCTGTCACATCCCCCCTTTGGGTTACTGCCCAGCCTGGTCCTCCAAGCAGCCATCTACCTGGCCTTCTATGGCTTCTTAGGTTGGAGTGAGTTCACTGTCACCGGCCCCCGGTTGTCAGGTACTACGCAGATGCCATCTGACACGCCATCAGAATCACGTCATCCTGCACCTCCGGTCCCGGGGTTAGATATCAAGCTATTCCAGACTCACAAAACCTGGTGCCCATTGGCCATTCTAGACCAGTCGTTATCTCATCTGCCCGAACTGTCGGAATCTAGCCCATTGCTACCTTTCCTTACCAACCCTCTGAGTGGTAGTCAGTTCACCAGACACATTAGGATCCACTCGCCTAACTTAGGAATTGACCCCGGCCGATAATCTGGATATTCCTTATCGGAGCATCGTCAGCAGCATCACAACACAAGGTACCGGACCATGTCATCAAGAGAATGGGGAGGTGGAAATTCCGCTTGCTTTGCCCGATACATTCCGAATCCGCAAACAGAAACGTTACAAGCCTTCAGCAAGCTTGCCCAGTAGTATGTTATCAGCTCAAATAAATAATTACCTCCCTAACCAAATGTTTTGTCCCCTTCTCTTGGCATACCGTCCAGCAGACCAAGGCACACTCCAGGTCTACTTT
Source organism: Lithobates clamitans (assembly GCA_037952925.1). Classification (NCBI taxonomy): domain Eukaryota; kingdom Metazoa; phylum Chordata; class Amphibia; order Anura; family Ranidae; genus Lithobates; species Lithobates clamitans. The sequence continues at coordinate 218,231 of JBBGZY010001878.1, forward strand.
ATGTTGTTAGTCCTGTGACGTGTTTATGTGGTTCACATCTCTCCTGGACATCCGACCATAAAAAGGAAGGCCAGTATGGTGGCCTGAAATTGTGGGAGGAGCCCGGGGGGGGGGGGGTATTTAAGCAGACCAACCGCACTGGTCTTTGTCGGTTCCAGTGCGCGGTACCCACCCACCCGTTCCCCTTCTTAGGGTACTTCTCTTAAAACACTTTCTCTGCAAAACCATCCACTCATTTATCTTGGGTATGCCCCCTTGTCTTGGCATACTGTCCAGCAGACCAGGACACACTTCAGGTCTGCTTTATGTTGTTAGTCTTGTGACGTGTTTATGTGGTTCACATCTCTCCCAGACATAGGGCTCCGACTATATCTATATGTGTGTGTTCAATTGTTTGTTAATATGAAATGATTAATTATGTCTTGTTTGTAGATATACCAGATGTTTTGTGATTCACATATGGAGGATTAAGCCTTGAAGAAGTGGTTATGACCTCAAAACATGTTGGCAGATCCCATAGATGTCATGTGATGTGCTCTCTACATATATTTGGGCTTTAGTTGCTCCTTTGTTAGTTTCTCTTTTATGAACACTATATTTATATATATCTTTTTTATTTATATAGGGCTCGTACACACTACACACTATAAGAAAATCGGAAAGAACATATTCGTCCCAAGAATTTTTGTACGATTTTCGTATAGTGTGTACACAACTTTCCACAGCCGATTTTGAATTTTCATACAAACATTCCCGAAGGGACAAACTCCAAAATTTTTCTCGCACGGCAACAGAACAAGTTTCGCTTAATGTATATATAATGTTTTATATTAACCATGGAGGCTACCATTTAAAAGGCAATTGTCTACAATCCTTTTTTCGCTCATCGGACTGGTGCCCCCTAGGTGTGGAGTGTGTGCCATATGATTTTCCCTCTCCGTTAGGCCCTTACTCTAACAAACTCTTACGCTAAGATTTGGGCTCACAGGGAGGTACTCAATACGTGGCACATGGCGCAGTAGAGTGCAGTAACCCAGAGAGGCAAAATGCTAATTACTGGAGCCAGCGCAGGTCAGGATGGATTCCGATTGGCTGCTGCTGAGTTTCTCGTGTTGTTCTTTGCACTGTTTTATCGGAGAAGTCTGATTATTTTGATTTCACCAGAATTTCACTGTAAAGATGGAAAAGTAACCATGGGAACAATTATATCACAGTGAATGTCTCCATTGTGTGATGTTTTTCCCCTCAGTCTAGTGGAATTAAAATAAAAAGCTTCCCGAATCAACAGGCAAGGATTGCTGCCAGAATAAAAAGGGCCAATGATAGCAACATCCAACAAGATGTTATCCCGAGAGATTAACTGTGGTGAATTTATTCTCCTTGAGAAGTGGAGATGAACCCTTTGTTTACCAAGATACGCTGTCTACCACCTCTCCTACTAACCATCAATGTATGGAGGCACCTCTCCTATTGACCACAAATGTAAGGGGGCACATCTCCTACTGAGCACCAATGTATGGAAGCACCTCTCCTACTATGCACCAATGTATGGGAGCTCCTCTCCTACTGACCACCAATGTATGGAGGCACCTTTCCCACTGACCACCAATGTATGGAGGCACCTCTCCTATTTACCACCAATGTATGGAGGCACCTCTCCTATTGACCACAAATGTATGGGGGCACATCTCCTACTTCCTACTGAGCACCAGTGTATGGAAGCACCTCTCCTACTTACCACAAATGTAAGGGGGCACCTCTCCTACTGAGTACTAATGTATGGGGTCACCTCTCCTACTTACCACCACTGTATGGAGGCACCTCTCCTACTGACCACAATTATTGGGGGCGCATCTCCTACTGAGCACCAATGTATGGAGGCACCTCTCCTACTGACCACAAATGTAAGAGGGCACATCTCCTACTGAGCACTAATGTGTGGGGTCACCTCTCCTTCTTACCACCAATGTATGGAGGCTCCTCTCCTACTGAGCACCAATGTACGGAGGCACCTCTCCTACTGAGCGCCAATGTATGGAGGCTCCTCTCCTACTGAGCGCCAATGTATGGGGGTACCTTTCCTACTGAGCACCAATGTATGGGGGCACTTTACCTACTATGCACCAATGTATGGGGGCTCTTCTCCTACTGACCACCAATTTATGAAGGGACCTCTCCTACTGAGCACCAATGTAAGGAGGCACCTCTCCTACTGAGCACCAATCTATGGGGGCACCTCTCCTACTATGCACCGATGTATGGGATCATCTTTCCTACTATGCACCAATGTATGGGGGCAGCTCTCTTACTGAGCATCAATGTATGGAGGCACATCTCCTACTGAGCACCAATGTATGGTGGCTTCTCTCCTATTGAGCACATTGGTATGTTGGCACCTCTCCCACTGACCACCAATGTATAAAGGTACTTCTCCTAATTAGCACCGATGTATGGAGGCACCTCTCCTACTGAGCACCAATGTATAAAGGTACTTCTACTGAGCACCAATGTATGGAGGCACCTTTCCTACCAAATACCAATGTATGGGGGCACCTCTCTTACCGAATACCAATGTATGGGGGCACAATACATTAGTGGAAGTAAAATATAAGCTTCCAGAGTCAAGGAGTGATGCCAGAATACAAAGGGCCAATGGAAAACACACATCTAACAAGATGTTATCCGGAGAGATTACCTGAGGTGAGTTTACTCTTCTTGAGAAGTGGAGATTAACCCTTTGTTTACCGAGGTACCTTTATAAATGTTGTGGTATTCGAGAGGTTAAAACAAGTCTATCGACCACCAATATAATGGAAAAGCTATTCTATTGTTCTATTGACCACCAATGTGCACAGTAATTCTGGCAGCACTCCTTGCCTGTTAAATCGGGAAGCTTTTTTATTTTACTTCGCCGCCCCAACCGCAAAAACCTCTGACTGCGTCCGAATCCGTTGGCTCTTTCAGGCGGACGAGTCGTCGGAAAATCCTGCAGATGAAATAAGCGGCGGGGTCAGGCGCAGAGGTCGGATTTAACGCTCATATATTATGGAGGAAAAAAAAAACCTTATGATATCACATTACCCGCTGGAAGCAATAAACTGCCCCAAAAGCTGATGGTATTAAACTTTGATTAATCGTTTCTCTTTTTTAAATTTTTTTTTTTGCCAAAAGTTGCATAAAAAATTGCAGCAAATGTCACCATTAATACAAGGTGGGGGGAGGGGGGGGGATGCACTTCACTTGCTGGGATTCATCACCCCCTAGTGGACAGAGTGGGGAACTCCAGGGTGTCCGAAGCTTTGATGTATTCTTACTGTATTTATTTTATTACAGATACTTATATAGTGCCGCCAATTTACATTCGGGGTCTCCAAACTTTTTAGGGCCACATTCTATATTTTATAAACAATTGCAGGCCAAAAAATAATGATGAATTAATCCAATTTAAATGCATTAATAACTTTTGTACTTTTGTTTGGAGATTTTTTTTTTATCTTGTTTTTTTTAAATATCAGATAGGATTAAGAGGCGCAAACTTCAAAGAAAAACAAAGAAATCCCAATATATTCTAGTTAGTATGAGTGGAACAATATAGGGTCCAAGGGGATTTTTTCTTTTTGTTTTTTTATTAGGGGGGGTGAACATTCCCATCAGAGCCCCCATTGCATGAGAGTCCCCATAAGAATCCCCCCTTAAATGACAGACCCCATTTAGAGTCCCCCTTTACATCAGGGTCCCCCTTATCTGAAAATCCCAGAGTCCCCCCTTACATGAGAGTCCCTAGCAGAGCCCTCCTTTAAATGACAGTCTGCATTTGGAGTCCCCCTTTACATCAGGCTCCCCATCAAAGTCCCCCTTACATCAGAGTCCCTATCAGAGTCTTCCCCTTAAATGACTGTCCCTATTGGAGTCCCCCCCCTTACATCAGAGTCCCCATCAAAGTTCCCCCTTACACGAGATTCCCCATCAGAGTCCCCCCTTAAATGACAGTCATCATTACAGTCCTCCCCTTATATCAGGGTCCCCCATCAAAGGTACCCCTTACATTACAGTCCTCCGTATATGAACATCCCCATCAGAGTCCCCCCCTTACGCAAGAGTTGCCCCTTACATGAGAGTCCCTCCTTCAATGACAGTCCCCATTTGGAGTCTCCCCTTACATCAGGGTCCCCCTTATTCTGCTAGGCTCTGAGGAAGAAGGTATCCCTTCGAAACGCATCGGCTGGCAGTGGCCCTTGAAATCTCCCTTGTTACCATCTGGAGTCTGTTTGTCAGACTTATATGAACATCCCCCATCAGAATCCCCCCCCCCTGAATTTTATGGGAAGGGGCTAGTAAATATGTCATTTACCAACACCTTCATTTTCTAAATGAACACAATGACAACACTAACTGACTGTGTCCATTCGTAACTGAAGCACAGTTAACTGTGCTTACTATGCTTCGTTTTGTGAATGAACAGGAAGCCGCTCAGCACAGAGAACTTCCCATTCATTCACTGTCCAGTGCAGCTGAGGCTGCAGAGAAAGACATGTGTGTTTTGAGCTTTGGGGTGCACACCCCTAATGTAATAGGTTGCACACACACCCATGGAGGGGTGTATTTGCATGTAGCCCTCCCTAGGTAGCACCCATATGTGATGCTGAGCCTCCATGATTGACAGAACTGAAATCTAAAAATAAAAAAAAAATGAAAAGGGGCAGGTCCAGGGACAGTCAGGCTGGGGAGGAAAGTGCAAGATGGTGCTGGGCGTCCTCCAACCAGGAAATGAGGCGGGTGCTCGATCTGACTTGCTGCAGCCTCTAATGCATATAGTGAGAAGCTCACAGTGTGCGGTGAAATCAGACAAAGCCGTTTCAGTCCAGGAGAGGAGCCGGGGACAACTGTGTAAGACTAAAGGGAAGGCCGGAGGGCCATTGGTTGGAGGATTTATAGGATTTTAGGTGTTTGAACGGCGCCCCCAGGATAGGAAGGAAGTGGTCTCCATATAAGACTGCAACCAAAATCGAAATTGCCGCAGAAGATGAAAATTTAGTGGAACATTCAGAAAAAAAATATCCGTTTGATGCCTTTTTTTAAAGCCCGGGAATCTGAGCGGCGCGCCGCTGCGATATACAACCGCCACACTACACAAAACCGTCTTTAATGTACGGATTAAAGAAATGATTTGTGAGAAGTCCTCTGTTCCCCCGGCCCGCTCTGTGGACAGTCACTATTGGCCAGTCCGGCGACAATTCCGCGCTCATTATATTCATCGAATCCCCCCGGGGAGACTCGTAGAATGACAGAAGAGAAATGATTTATGTTTAATCTTCATGGCTGGCGGGGGGTCCATGGAGGGGGCAAAAGATTATCTGCACTGAGTCCGTCTGACGCAGCGGGATTATTAAGAACAGAAAATAACATATACAATTCACAATAAGCAGGCAAGTCCGCGCCGGTCCCTGAGATATAATGCAGAAAGCGTGCCGAGGAAGGGAGGGGGTGGGATGGGCAAAGGTTTTATCCGATGCAAGGAGAGCTCTGGGATCGACTTTTATGAACCAAGTTCGATCCTCGCTTCAGAGGCTATTTTACACGATTTGGCCATGGAAGGATTTTCCAGCACGCCGGATAAAAATAATTTCAATGGCACGTACTATGGCACCTTGGTATTCCCTACAAGATCAGATCACCAGTGATGCAATGTATCTGGGACAGATATTTGTTTTTTTTATGGTAAGAATGAGAAGCTGTCTTTTTTTGGAAATAATAAAAAGGACTTGGGCTGGTCTAGATGTTTTATACTTGTCCATACCAGACCAAGACCAGACTAGAACAAGATCACACCAAAACCAGACAAGGACCAGACTAGACCAGACCAGACCAAGACTAGACCAAGGCCAAACTAAACCAAAACAAGACCAACATCAAACTAAACTGAACTCAGACCAAGACTATACCAAGACTAGACCAGACTAAACCAAGAGCAGACCAAGACCAGACTAAACCAAGATCAGACTAATGCCGCGTACACACGGTCGGACTTTCTAGAAAGCTAGGTCCGACGTACTTGCCGCCAGACTTCCGGCGGACTACCGCCGGACTTTCTGAACGGCCGGACTTGCCTACACACGGCCGGACTTTCCGGAATCCGGTCTTCCCGACGGACTTCCGCCGGACTTTCAGAACGAACGGACTTTCCCACACACGGACAAGTCCGTTCATTTTGAACCTAACTTTGGTACGACGGGACTAGAAAAGGAATTCAATCTCGCCGCTTTTTTTGGCGAGATTGAAACCTTGCGAGCCCCGTCGCAGGCCCTTAGGTCTGGTATGGATTATAAAGGGGAACCCCTACGCCGAAAAAACGGCGTGGGGTCCCCCTAAAATCCATACCAAACATACAAAATTTCGCCCGTGGGACTTTAAATGAAGTGTCCATGGTGATCACAGGAAAATAACAAGAGTATAAAGGTTACAAAGATGACAAAATTTATTGTAATAAATGACATCCAGTACAAGTCATGAACATCGGTGACACATGCATAAAGAGCAACAGCATGATAAATTGGTCCTGGGAACATAGCCATCATGACATAACATCAAAATATAAAAAGTATAGACAGTACAGATATACATGCTACATCTCTAACCCGACGCGTTTCGCGAGCTCTCCTCGCATCATCAGGGGCTGATGTGTATATCTGATGTCTGTAATAGACAGATAAAGAGTATATTGGAGTATGGGTTATGATGGAACAACAACATGAAACCAGAGTAAGTAGTCCAATACCCACTTGTCAGGCGTGAAACCCCGGGAGGGGTGGCCCCCAGGTGAGGGGCAGCGGGAATGCATCTCCCCCGGGAGCTGAGGGGGAGGAGACCTCTTCTATGCTATTCTCCTTGTCCTTTGTTGTGGCGACCACGCCCCCTAAAACGTCACAGTCCCAGCATGCCCAGGGACTGTGACATCATATGGGGGCGGGGTCTCCGCCTATATAAGTCACAACGCAGCCCTCAGAGACCAGTCCAGCCGGAGAGAGCGTCGTGTCAACATCTGGGGGAAGAGAAGAGAAGAGAACACAAGAAGCCAAGAAGCCAAGAAGCCCAGAAGTCCGGACCTCTGCTAGCAATAGAGCTACCTGAAGATAGCGGAGGGGCCGGCCGAAGACCTGGGACACCGGGAGAAGAGGCCGGAGAGCGGAGAAGAACCAACCGGACGCCGGGAGAAGATGAACCGGAGGGACCCCCGAAGACGGAAGAAGACCCCTCCGGAGCTGTTTAATAAATTATTTTAAAAACCTGTGTTGTGTTTTATTACTGACACTTTTTACCTAGGTAAATGGGTAGGGGTACCATGTACCCCATACTCATTTACATAGGGTGGGGGGCCGGGATCTGGGGGCCCCCTTTTTAAAGGGGGCTCCCAGATTCCGATAAGCCCCCGCCCGCAGACCCCGACAACCAACGGCCAGGGTTGTCGGGAAGAGGCCCTTGTCCTCATCAACATGGGGACAAGGTGCTTTGGGGGGGGGCGCAGGGCGCCCCCTCCCCCCAAAGCACCCACCCCCCATGTTGAGGGCATGCGGCCTGGTACGGTTCAGGAGGGGGGGGGGCGCTCGCTCGTCCCCACCCCCTTTCCTGACCGGCCAGGCTGCGTGCTCGGATCGGGGTCTGGTATGGATTTTAGGGGGACCCCACGCCGTTTTTTCGGCGTAGGGGTTCCCCTTTATAATCCATACCAGACCTAAGGGCCTGGTATGCCCCGCGCTCGCCGCAATAGGAAGATTTGTTTTTCCTATTGCAGCGAGCGCGAGATGCAGCAACCTGCTCCTCCGTCGTATCTGGTCCTTCGGACCAGCATACAGACGAACGGGCTTTCCGTCAGGAACTGAGTCCGGCGGAGGTACGACGTAAAGATTTGAAGCAGGCTTCAAATCTAAAGTACGTCGGATTTCCGCAAAAATCCGACCGAAACGGTCCGTCGGAAGTCCGATGGAGACCACACACGGTCGGACTTTCCGCCGGACTTTGTCCAGCGGCGTCCGTCGGACTTTTGCAGGTGAAAAGTCCGACCGTGTGTACGCGGCATAAGACCAAACTAAACCAAGACCAAACTACACTAAGATCAGACTAGACCAGACCAAGACCAGACCAAAACCAGACCAGATAAGACCACAACTAGTCCAAAATCAGACTAGACCAAGACTAGACCAAGACCAGGCTAGACCAAGCTAGACCAAGACCAGTCCAAGATCAGACAAGGCCAGACTAGACCAAGACCAGACTAAACTAAGACTAGACCTAGACCAGACTAGAACAAGATTGGGCCATGACCAAACTAGACCCAGACCAGGACCAAACTAAACCAAATCCAGAACAAGACCAGACCAAGGCCAGACTAGACCATACAAAGACTAGACTAGACCAGACTAAATCAAGAGCAGGCCAAGACCAGACTAGACAAAGTTCAGACCAAGACCAAACTAGAACAACACCAGACTAGACCAAGACCAGACTATACCAGACCAAGAATAGACCAAAGCCAGTCCAAAACCAGAATAGACCCAGACCAAGATCAGGCTAGAACAAACCAGACCAGTCCAAGACCAAACAAGACCATGATCAAACCAAGACCAAAACCAAACCCAGACTAAGGCCAGACCAGACCAAGACCAGTCTAAACCAAGAGCAGACCAAGACCAAACCAAAACAAGGACCAAACTAATACTTGTATGACCGTAAAAGTAAACTTTGCTAAAATTCCTATTTTTATTGACGTACTTAAAATCTGATAAGACAGTGTACTTATATTGAACTAACAACTCACCTACAACCCATCAACTACATGGTCTCGTATAATGTCCCTCTATTATACGAAATATAATTATTAGAATCCACTTACTGTATATATAAACTATGATGGGAAGGTGATGAAGACTCAACGTGTTTTAGGGACCAAATGTCCTCTTTATCAGGAGTAGGTCATTTTAAGAATTAGATATTCGGTTCATGAAAGACATTTGGTTTGGTTTAAGACTTCATCACATCTCCATCACAGTTTATGTATGTGGACCTTTGATAAGGATTCACGTAATGCTGGAGAACAAAACTACCTCACATTCTCTTCTATTTTTGGGAGAATGTATTGTCAGATCCCTGTGCTGAGTTCCTGGGTCTGCACATATCCTGTTCCCATTATGGAGTCTTCCAAGATCCTTGCACTAATGTCCTAGGTGTTAAACATCTGCTGTGCCCATTATGAGGGGTTCCCATTATACTGTGGTGAGTTCCTGGGTCTACACATCTACTGTGCCCATTATGAGGGGTTCCCACCATCCCTGTGCTGAGTTCCTGGGTCTGCACACCTGCTGTACCCATTATGAGGGGTCTCTACACCTGCTGCACCCATTACAGGGGATTCCACCATTCCTGTGCTGAGTTCCTGGATCTACACACCTGCTGTACCCATTATGAGGGGTTCCCACCAAGGTCCCAGGTCTGTAGACCTGAGTTCCCAGGTCTACACAATTGCTGTGCCCATGAGAGCCCCCCCACTATCCGTGTGCTGAGTTCCCCATTCTAAACTTCTGTTGTACCCATTATAAGGGGTTCCCACCATCCCTGTGCTGAGTTCCTGGGTCTGTACACCTACTGTGCCCATTATGAGGGGTTCCCACTATCCCTGTGCTGAGTTCCCGGGTCTGTACACCTACTGTGCCCATTATGAGGGGTTCCTACCATCCCTGTACTGAGTTCCCGGGTCTACACACTTGCTGTGCCCATTATGAGAGGCCCTCACTATCCATGTGCTGAGTTGCTGGGTCTACACACCTGCTGTACCTATTGTGAGGGGTTCCCATTATCCCTGTGCTGAGTTCCCGGGTCTGTACACCTGTTGTGGCCATTATGAGGGGTTTCTACCATCCCTGTTGGATTTGAAGTCCCAACTTTAACAGGAGGAGATGGGACACAAAAAGATGAAGACATCCAGAAACACAGAGATCACGTGAATCTTTCCTCATTTTCTGGAACAAAATATCAGCTTTATGGTCTTCTTTTACATTTATAACATTGATAACAAATTTATTTTTATTGCCCCCTCTGATTCCAAGTGACCCCTCTAGTGATATAAAGCTCTATATAAAGGAATCAGGACCTCCTTCCTCCTGCCGGTGACCCCTCCAGTGTGGCACCCATATGATCCAATTTGTACTCCTCCCTCTCCCTTCCAATGGACATCCATGTGAAGAATGGCGGATGTGCAGGAAGTGGATCGCGTGGAAATGTAATCCGCGCTCCATCTCGCCATCTCCCTTGACAGCACCGCAGCGGCAAGCAGTGTGCAGCATTAATATGGAGCTACATCATTAAAACTCCACGAGACGCATTCTGCTGGAGAGCGCATTGTGCTTCCTGCCTGATATCTGAGCTGTGATAATTAGAACCTGCAGCCTTTAATGAAAATACTAATTATGTGCTCGTTACGCTGGCGGTTTATGAGTTTCAGGCCATTGTTTGTAGCTGAATTAATTAGGACGTCGCTGTAGCATTAGTAAGTCAGTGGTGGGGTAGGAACGGCCAAGAGCTGGACAGTGTTTATCTTATTAATGCCGCAAGTTACATTGTATACAGAGCCTAATTAATTTCATGAAGCTGCTTAACATTTGTATTGTAAAATGATCCCCCTGTACTGCGCCCGTGCCTTTAGTCTGGTGGCGCCGTAGCACTGAATATTTGGGGAGCTGAGCACAGTTGGGTGAGGATTTCCTGAGTACGAGCCGAGCTCTAAAGGAATTTTTTTGCTTGTTTCGTCTTTTTTTATTTATAAATATGTTTAATGGTATTTGTTTGCATCCTATAATGTCCTAACCCTTTAAAGGATAACATTACTGCTCAGCAGCACAGAAAAGATGTCCTTTCTACGTCTGAGCCTAGGCACATGTACGCCGCTCACCCTGTTCATGGCTAGAGATGTACACGTCTCTATGATGGTGCCGCACTGGACAGGGTGGGAAATCCGGGAGGGGGGGCTGAAGATGTCTGCAGTGAGGGGCACTATCAGTGCTACAATATACAAGAACCAGGGGGCTCCAGACAGTACCAAGGGCCACTTTGTATATTTTACACATATATTGGTGACCCGGAAAAAAAATTAGTTTCATAAATGAATGAATAAACACGCTTTAATAAATAACTTTACATCAAAAGCCCCTCCATTACATCAGAGTGCTATGATTAAGCACCTTTAACGGTGGGAAACGCGTCAGTTATCATCTGGACCTGTGTCTCTGACTGATGTATGGATTAAGTTTTATTCAATAAAGGCATTATTTTGGAGTGGGGCCGTCCTTTTCCATTTTCTGCCATTACATCCGAGAACCCTTTATCTGTGTCCTCATCAGAGTCCCCCTTACATCAGTGTCCCATCAGAGTGCCCCTTACATCACTGTCCCATCAGAGTTCTACCTTACATCAGAGCCCTACCTTACATCAGAGCCCCCCTTACATCAGTGTCCTATCAGAGCCTTACCTTACATCAGAGCCCCACTTTACATCAGTGTCCCATCAGAGACCTAGTTTACATCAGAGTCCCCCTCACATAAGTGTCCTATCAGAGACATACCTTACACCAGTGTCCCCATCATAGGCCCCCTTACATCAATGACCCCATCACAGTGCCCCCTTACATCAGTGTCCCATCAGAGCCCTACCTTACATCAGAGCCCTACCTTACATCAGAGCCCCCCTTACATCAGTGTCCTATCAGAGCCTTACCTTACATCAGAGCCCCACTTTACATCAGTGTCCCATCAGAGACCTAGTTTACATCAGAGTCCCCCTCACATAAGTGTCCCCATCAGAGACCCCCCCCCCACATCAATGACCCCATCATAGACCTACCTCACATCAATGCTCCCATCAGAGCCCCCCTTTACATCAGTGTCCTCATCAGTGCCACACCTTACATCAATGTCCCCATCAAAGCCCCTCTTTACATCAGTGTCCTATCAGAGATCCCCTTACATCAGTGTCCCATCAGAGCCTTACCTTACATCAGAGCCCCCCTTTACATCAGTGTCCTATCAGATCCTTACCTTACATCAGAGCCCCCCTTTACATCAGTGACCTAGTTTACATCCGAATCCCCCTCACATAAGTGTCCCCATCAAAGAGCCCCTTACATCAATGACCCCATCAAAGATCTACCTCACATCAATGTTCCCATCAGAGTCCCCTCTTGCATCACTGTCCCCATCAGAGACCCCCTTACATCAATGACCCCATCAGAGTGCCCCCTTACATCAGTGTTCCATCAGAGCCCCTCTTTACATCAGTGTCCTCATCAGTGCCACACCTTACATCAATGTCCCCATCAAAGCCCCTCTTTACATCAGCGTCCTATTAGAGATCCTCCTACATCAGTGTCCCATCAGAGCTTTACCTTACATCAGAGCCCTCCTTTACATCAGTGTCCTATCAGATCCTTACCTTACATCAGAGCCCCCCTTTACATCAGTGACCCCCTCACATAGGTGTCCCCATAAGAGACCCCTATCATAGTTCTACCGCACATCAATGTTCCCATCAGAGTCCCCTCTTGCATCACTGTCCCCGTCAGAGACCCCCTTACATCACTGTCCCCATCAAAGTCCTTCTTGCATGAGTGTCCCCATCAGAGTGCCCCCTTACATCAATGACCCCATTAGAGTGCCCCTTACATCAGTGTCCCATCAGAGCCCCTCCTTTACATCAGTGTCCTTATCAGCGCCACACCTTACATCAATGTCCCATCAAAGCCCCTCTTTACATCAGTGTCCCTAGAATCCCCCTTACATCAGTGTCCCATCAGAGCTTTACCTTACATCAGAGCCCTCCTTTACATCAGTGTCCTATCAGATCCTTACCTTACATCAGAGCCCCCCTTTACATCAGTGACCCCCTCACATAAGTGTCCCCATAAGAGACCCCTATCATAGTTCTACCGCACATCAATGTTCCCATCAGAGTCCCCTCTTGCATCACTGTCCCCGTCAGAGACCCCCTTACATCACTGTCCCCATCAAAGTCCTTCTTGCATGAGTGTCCCCATCAGAGTGCCCCCTTACATCAATGACCCCATTAGAGTGCCCCTTACATCAGTGTCCCATCAGAGCCCCTCCTTTACATCAGTGTCCTTATCAGCGCCACACCTTACATCAATGTCCCATCAAAGCCCCTCTTTACATCAGTGTCCCTAGAATCCCCCTTACATCAGTGTCCCATCAGAGCTTTACCTTACATCAGAGCCCTCCTTTACATCAGTGTCCTATCAGATCCTTACCTTACATCAGAGCCCCCCTTTACATCAGTGACCCCCTCACATAAGTGTCCCCATAAGAGACCCCTATCATAGTTCTACCGCACATCAATGTTCCCATCAGAGTCCCCTCTTGCATCACTGTCCCCGTCAGAGACCCCCTTACATCACTGTCCCCATCAAAGTCCTTCTTGCATGAGTGTCCCCATCAGAGTGCCCCCTTACATCAATGACCCCATTAGAGTGCCCCTTACATCAGTGTCCCATTAGAGCCCCTCCTTTACATCAGTGTCCCATCAGAGATCCCCTTACATCAGTGTCCCATCAGAGCCCTACTCTACATCAGAGCTCCCTTTACATCAGTGTCCTATCAGAGCCTTACCTTACTTTAGAGCCCCCCTTTACATCAGTGTCCCATCAGAGACATAGTTTACATCAGAGTCCCCCTCACATAAGTGTCCCCATCAGAGACACCCCTTAATAAATGACCCCATCAGAGATCTACTCACATTGATGTTCCCATCAGAGACCCCCTTACATCACTGTCCCCATCAGAGTCCTACCTTACATCAAAGCCCCCCCTTACATCAGTGTTCCCATCAGAGACCCCCTTTTACATTGGTTTCCCATCAGAGTCCTACCTTACATCAGAGCCCCCCTTAAATCAGTGTCCCCATCATCAGAGTCCTCCCTTACCACTGCAATTAGGCTTAAAGTCGAGTGGCGGAGCAGCTCTGGATGGATGAAGCTCAATCTTCCTGTGAATGCTGAGGCAAGCATCTTATTGGTTGTTAGGATGCTGCCTCTCCTAGCAACCAATGACACAGCGCAGTGGGGGAAAAAACCTGCGATGGAGACTGTATGTGTGTGGTGGTGAGGGGGGGATGGAGTCCATTATTATTATATTATTATTATTCTACAATACCACCTCGTTTATCAGTATCATATTTTTTTGTGTAATTTGTAACTTGTAGATATTTTTATGAAATATATTTTGTTTTAATTTACATCCTCTGATGTAGGAGGCGTGAAACGCGTAGTCCCTGAAACGCGTTGGCTTTCAGTACAGTTTTTCCAGCATTCCACTGGCGGTCCAACTCGGGTGGGCCCCTGTCAGAGTTCTATCCATCCTTCATACAGATAATTCCACAAGCCATCCTGTATTTCTCTTCTCCCGTCTCTCCCTCGCAGCTCAGCCTGACACCTAACGAACGATGGCTATTCATATCAGACATCGGAGTGGCTGAACAGAAGTCTAATTTACTCCGCGGGCAATGACACAACGCCCGTCTATAAATCCCGCAAACGGCATCGGGGGACATTAAAAGACGAGGAGAGGAGGATTCGCAAAATGCCACAAAGTGAGCGGAGAGAATTATTTTCCTAAAATTGCAGAAATGCCAACTACGGGGCTACAAACGGTCGTTAGAAGCTTCAGATTTTTGTGCAGAAACAGATTTATTCATTATTGTGCACAGAAACTGGGGTGGGGGAGGGGAAACTTTTAGGCCTGTGGGCTGAATGTAGATGTTTTTGTTGCCCGGTCCAAGGTCAATCATAGATAGGATGATCGTATGGACAATTTGACAAAAAGTCAACCGATATTGTAAGTTAATGCTCAATTGGAATGTACAATCCCCCATAATGACAGCGTGAAAGAAGTTTGTTTGAAATCTTTGCAAATTTCTTAAAAATAAAAAAGCCCCATGTACATATGTAGCAAAGACCCCCGAACAGGGGCGGACTGACCATTGAGCCACTCGGGCACTGCCCGAGGGCCCTGGGCAACTAGGGGGCCCCATCAGGGTTGCCAGCCTCAGTAAAACCAGGGACAGTATGTATAAATCTGTGTTTTTTTTTTACATCCATCTGTGTATACTGTGTGGACATGTAGGTGTATACTGTGTGATTGTATACTGTGTGTGTGTATACTGTGTGGCCCCATAATCTCTGATTGCCTGGGGGCCCCATAATCTCCTATTGCCCGGGGGCCCCATGAGTTATCAGTCCGCCCCTGCCCCCGAAGGTCTTTGGAGAAAGTGACAAAGTCCAGGAACCCCTCTTTTAGCATAGACTCTCGGTGAAATACTTCTCAGAGTTGCTCAGAGCAACGGAAAACAATCCCGGACGACGCCCCCACATGTAGCGCTAACCCCCGCAGGAGCTGCTGAAATAAATTGGGTTGTTGCCGTCACTCCTTACCTGTAGTTTCACCACACCAGGAACTTAGAGTCTATATTAAGCCTTGCGTCCACCAATGTATGCACCAGTCACTTTGTTCTGTTTCCAATGCTTTATTGCAAAACAACTTGAAAAGACGTAGCAGTAAAGAGGTAGAAAGGGAGTTGCAGGAGAGTTCAAATAGCTTTTGCAGATCACTGAGGAATTTAAGATCTTTCAAACACACCTTCAGTCCACAGATCTTTGTCCACCCGGACAGGTCTCTCTCACTGACCTAGAAGCCGGAATGGCGCACGGACGAAAAGTCTCTGCCAAAGACTTGAGAAGAACAAAATGGTTGTACGATCCTCTGGCACAGGACGTAGTAATAGATGAACAATCCTCTGCCACAAGATTGTAGTATTAGATGATCAGCAACACAGTACCAGAACCTTTAAGCCAACCCGGCAGTACTGTGCGGTAGGTTAGTTAGGATGCATCCTCCAATTGAGTCACCAGGCCCTTCTTGAGATACCAGCATTTCGCTCGATCCTCTCCAAGATAAGTCCTCCCCTGGATCTTTCAATTGCTTGGCTTCTTCCCGCAGGACAGACGGGACAGGACCACCTCTAAACCAACAGGCCCCAGACGACCTCTGGGCCTACTTGTAGTAACAAAATCTCGGGCCAGGAGGGCCAGGAGGTTAAAGAGAAACAAAAATGGCGTCTGCCCCTTAAGTACCCTTTCCCAAAATGTATAGCGGTGGACCACCTCCGCTGAGTTACTTCTGAGAAAGAAGAGCACTCAATACACTTCTGCCTGTTGCTTTTCAACACTGACCTGTGGTGACAACGACACCTACAGACAACAATGTGGAAATACACGCAACACAGCCAATGCTGGAACAGAAGCTAATTTAGCCACAGATTAAATCTGAACTATATACAGAACAGATAACCCCCTACATTTACATGCAAGTGCCTGATCAACAGGAGCAGGGCGCTACAATAGATATTCACAGCCTTTGCTCAATACTTTGGTGAAGCACCTTTGGCACCAATTACAGCCTCAAGTCTTTCTGAGTATGATGCTACAAGCTTGGCACATCTATTTTTGTGCAGTTTCTCCCATTCTTCTCTGTGGGACCTCTCAAGCTTCATCAGGTTGGATGGGGAGGGTTGGTGCACAGCCATTTTCAGATCTCTCCAGAGATGTTCAATTGGGTTCAAGTCTGGGCTCTGGCTGGGCCACTCAAGGACATTCACAGAGTTGTCCCGTAGCCACTCCTTTGTTATCTTGGCTGTGTGCTTAGGGTCATTGTCCTGTTGGAAGATGAACCCTCCCCCAGTCTGAGGTCCAGAGCGCTCTGGAGCAGGTTTTCATCAAGGTTTAAGTTTAATTGAGTTTAATTACTGCCTTAATCAGCCACAGAACCTGTGTAATTAATGTGTGTCCTGGATTAAAGGGATGATGTGGCAACCCTACTGGGCAGTGGCTCTGCATGTCCCCTCGAATACAACATAACAGTACAAAAGTGTAGGACACGGGATGAAGAAGTTTAAGAAGGAACTCCGTATCTTAGGTGCTGCACACAAATGGTTCATCTCTGTGTTGGGAGACCGCCTTAATGTTTGACTTTTCACATGACCCCAGCTCCTGCCTGGCCCTAGGCATTGGTGAGCACACCTTCAGGTCCTGAGACCCGATTGGCCAAGAGGAGAAGCGACCATAGGAGGAGATGCAGGGGGAAGCCGCCAAGGAGGAGATGCCGAGGAGGAGACACTGAGGAGGACACGTAGTCCCGCGACCTAGAAGGGGTCAGTGCAGGGGTTGCTGATTGGCCGAATTACGTTTTTTTTTTTGACTGAACGGGGGTGGGGCGGGGGGCTTTTGGGGGGTTTAACTGACCGTTGGGGGGGGGGTGTTAAGTTAAGGGAGTCCTCCCTCCCCTGTCAGAGCCAGGGAGTGCTGGATGCTGGATGGCTGAGCCACTGCAGGTGAGCCATCCCTGGAGTCACAGTGGTGGCTGGCAGGTCAGTCGGTCGGGCTTCCCCTGCGTCTCCTCCCTCCTCCCCCTAGGCCAATAGGATTGCTTCTCCTTTCGGCCAATCGGGAAAAGGGTTTTTACGGCCTGCTTCCTGATTGGCTGGGAGGAGAATCAGTGTGACAATAGCGAATATTCATTCGCTATGGTCACCCAACTGGGTGGGCTCAGGTAGCAGTGCTCTGCCCCCCCCCTTCTTTTCAAGCCTATTAAATTCTCAGGCTCCAATCATGTGCTTATAAAAAAAATCCCCCCATTGGAATCCACGCGTTCATTGCCCTGCATGTAGATCAGGGGCCCGTGCGCCCCTAATGGACGGCCCGCCACTGTTTACAGCCCCAAATAAAACGTAATAACATTTGATTGGAAGCACGTATTTGATTTAAAAAACAATGTGGAGCAAATCTGTGACTCTTTTCTCAGTGATAAAACATAAATATACTCGTTCCAGTTGAACAGCAGCACAATGAAGACAAAAGAGCCTTTCCTTCTTCAGAAACTTTATTTGTAGCATTATACAGTGTTTTGTCATTTTGTATTCACAATGTAACGTTTTACATTGTATCTTGCTGACATGGAATCCTGTGCTGTATGTTTTGTCAACATTTGTTATATACAAAATCTTAAATAGAAAGGTATAATAATAAAAAAAATTGTACTGAGCTTCCATTCATCTCTGTAATCGTTCCTTCTTCACAATTACAAACTGATCTGATTTACAGACATTTACGTTGGAAAAAAAAGTTTCAAGCAATTCTTTTCCATTTTGTGTCCTCGGTGATCGTTTTAGTACAGAAAATATTTGAAGAACATTTGTAGAATTTTTCCTGAAATTGTCCCGTCTATGTTCAGCGTAATTATCCTGCAGAAAGCTACAGAAGATTAAAATGGATGTAAAACCCGATTCATGAAATTTGACCTAAGCACATATATCTGCAGTGTTTTCTTATCCCCCTCCGAACCCTACGTCCTGTGTCTTTCTGCTGCTTCGTTCTTGTGTTATCAGCATGACAACTTCTGACAAGTTCTCCGACAACCGAGATAAAACCAGCCTGAAATTAGTGTCAGGGTGGGTGCTATAAATAGATTAGCAGAGAGCTTGTCCATTCACAGCACAGCTCTCCACATTCCTTCCTTCCTCTGGGGGGGGGGGGGATGCCTTTCCTCCAATCAGCTGTCACACAGTGTTTGCCAAGACTTCACTTCCAGTGTTGAACAGGAAGAAAACATTCTAACACCATGTGCACTTTCTAAAGAATATATAAAGCTGAAGACAGCAGATATACATGTAAAACTTATGTAGGGAGATTTGTGGCTGTGCCACTCAAGGACATTCACAGAGTTGTCCCGTAGCCACTCCTTTGTTATCTTGGCTGTGTGCTTAGGGTCATTGTCCTGTTGGAAGATGAACCCTCCCCCCAGTCTGAGGTCCAGAGCGCTCTGAAGCAGGTTTTCATCAAGGATTAAGTTTAATTGAGTTTAATTACCGCCTTAATCAGCCACAGAACCTGTGTAATTAATGTGTGTCCTGGATTAAAGGGATGATGTGGCAACCCAACTGGGCATTGGCTCTGCATGTCCCCTCGAATACAACATAACAGTACAAAAGTGTAGGACACGGGATGAAGAAGTTTAACAAGGAACTCCGTATCTTGGGTGCTGCACACAAATGGCTCATCTCTGTGTTGGGAGACCGCCTTAATTTTTGACTTTTTACATGACTCCAGTTCCTGCCTGGTCCCTAGGCATTGGCGAGCACACCTTCGGGTCCTGAGACCCGATTGGCCAAGAGGAGAAGCGACCATAGGAGGAGATGCAGGGGGAAGCCGCCAAGGAGGAGATGCCGAGGAGGAGACACTGAGGAGGACACGTAGTCCCGCGACCTAGAAGGGGTCAGTGCGGGGTTTGCTGATTGACTGAACTACGTTTTTTTTTTTTGACCGAACGGGGGTTGGGGGGGGTGTTAAGTTGAGGAAGTCCTCCTTTCCCTGTCAGAGCCAGGGAGTGCTGGATGCTGGATGCCTGAGCCACTGCAGGTGAGCCATCCCTGGAGTCACAGTGGTGGCTGGCGGGTCAGTCGGTCGGGCTTCCCCTGCGTCTCCTCCCTCCTCCTCCTAGGCCAATTGGCCAATCAGGAAAAGGGTGTCACGGCCTGCTTCCTGATTGGCTGGGAGGAGAATCAGTGTGACAATAGCGAACATTCATTCACTATGGTCACCCAACTGTGTGGGCTCAGGGAGCAGTGCTCTGCCCCCCCCCCCTTCTTTTCAAGCCTATTCAATTCTCAGGCTCCAATCATGTGCTTAAAAAAAAAATCTCCCCATTGGAATCCATGCGTCCATTGCCCTGCATGTAGATCAGGGGCCCGTGCGCCGCTAATGGACGGCCCGCCACTGTTTACAGCCCCAAATAAAACGGAACAACATTTGATTGGAAGCACGTATTTGATTTAAAAAACAATGTGGAGCAAATCTGTGACTCTTTTCTCAGTGATAAAACATAAATATACTCGTTCCAGTTGAACAGCAGCACAATGAAGACAAAAGAGCCTTTCCTTCTTCAGGAACTTTATTTGTAGCATTATACAGTGTTTTGTCATTTTGTATTCACAATGTAACGTTTTACATTGTATCTTGCTGACATGGAATCCTGTGCTGTATGTTTTGTCAACATTTGTTATATACAAAATCTTAAATAGAAAGGTATAATAATAAAAAAAAATTGTACTGAGCTTCCATTCATCTCTGTAATCGTTCCTTCTTCACAATTACGAACTGATCTGATTTACAGACGTTTACGTTGGAAAAAAAAGTTTCAAGCAATTCTTTTCCATTTTGTGTCCTCGGTGATCGTTTTAGTACAGAAAATATTTGAAGAACATTTGTAGAATTTTTCCTGAAATTGTCCCATCTGTGTTCAGCGTAATTATCCTGCAGAAAGCTACAGAAGATTAAAGTGGATGTAAAACCCGATTCATGAAATTTGACCTAAGCACATATATCTGCAGTGTTTTCTTATCCCCCTCTGAACCCTACGTCCTGTGTCTTTCTGCTGCTTCGTTCTTGTGTTATCAGCATGACAACTTCTGACAAGTTCTCCGACAACCGAGATAAAACCAGCCTGAAATTAGTGTCAGGGTGGGTGCTATAAATAGATTAGCAGAGAGCTTGTCCATTCACAGCACAGCTCTCCACATTCCTTCCTTCCTCTGCCTATGTGGAGAGGGGGGGGGGGGTGCCTTTCCTCCAATCAGCTGTCACACAGTGTTTGCCAAGACTTCACTCCCAGTGTTGAACAGGAAGAAAACATTCTAACACCATGTGCACTTTCTAAAGCATATATAAAGCTGAAGACAGCAGATATACATGTAAAACTTATGTAGGGAGATTTGTTTCATCTCTGTGTATCATCTGAGGCTGTTCATTTCACTGGGGATCTGTGAGGGTTCACATCTACTTTAATCTGTCCGGGTGAATTGTGCCTTATTGATAAGGGCAACTTCACACCATAGGAAAGGCAGTCAAGATGCATTTCTGCAAGCGTGTATTTGACACATGTTTGCGGCGTCCCAGTGCATTTTTAATGCGATTTTATGCATTCCAGTGCATTTTTTCATCTTACTTAAGGACATGTGAGTTCTAGTGCATTTCCGATGCGTTTCACTGCGTTCCAGTACAGTTCAGTGCAGAAAAATATGCAGCGTGTTCTACCTTTTTTTCTGCACTGGAACTGCCCTCCATGATGTGAACTAGGGCATTGGAAGCCATATGCACTGGATTGCATCTGGTATAAACTGGCTGTAAGGCCCAAGTTCACATTGATATGACAATCGCTCCAGCTACTTTCACACTGGGGCATTGGGGGCGTCGGCGGTAAAGTGCCGCTATTTTTAGCGGGGCTTTACTGTTGTTTTTGCGGAGGTATTTGGCCGCTAGTGGGTTGCTTTTAACCCCTGCTAGCAGCCGAAAAAGGGTTAAAACCGCCCGCAAAGTGCTGCTGCATTGGCGGTGCAGCGCTGCTGCCCATTGATTTAATTGACGGGCAAAGATGGGGCTTGCAGGTCTTTTTTTTGGCATCCTGCTAGTGCACAGCTCCAGTGTGAAAGCACTCGGGCTTTCACACTGGAGTGAGAGGAGAGGCTCTTTGCAGGTACTATGCAGGTGCTATTTTTAGCGCTATAGTGCCTGTAAAGCGCCTCAGTGTGAAAGCAGCCTCCGACTTTGGAGCACTTGTCGCATCAGAAGTTGGACCCCATTCTGGGCAATATGACTGTTCTAATCAGTCGCTCCGACTTTAAAAAAAAAGTAGACTACTTTTGGACTGACTTTTTTGTACGACTTCAATTGATTTCTGTTGCAGAAGTCACACCAAAGTCGCACTGGGGTCCGGTGTGGAAGTCGGGTGCAGTGTAAACCTGAGCTAAAAGTATTAGTTTGGAGGTTAGCCATACCTCGCTCACAGGGCAACCAGGAATTGATGTCCCCCGGGTCCGCCTTCAGAGCCTCCATATTTCCAGTAGCAGGGCATTATGGGAAATAACAAAGGAGCAGTACCATGGTGGTTTGAATGGTCTATGACTACAGAGGACCACAGGGTGACTGAAGCAGCTTTCATGTAGGTGATAGTGATGTACCAGACAGGTCCAGGTCCCAGTGTAAACCCTTATTGGTACAAAATATAATATGTTCATAGAAAAATGTATTCTGGGCGCTGTGTAGGATCTGAAATGGTGAAACCTCCTCTGTGTTCAGTATTTTTGGATAATGTATGAATACCTGTGACCTGTAACCTGTGAATAAATACTGGGTACAGGTCAGTACTGACAGAGGTGTGTCATGATACGGCCCACAGGTAAAGTATTTCCCATAGAACTGAGTGACCACCCCTTTCCCTAGCACTGTCCCTGGTATCTGCAGCCACCTATGTTCTTCACCCAAATGCCGCAAACTGCTGGAGAATAACAGGGAACCATACAGATACATCAGAGCAAAGAGCTGGGAGAAACTGCTGACAGGTGAGAGAGATTGTAAACAGGTGAAGAGGAGACTGCAGACACATGAGAAGGATGATAGACAGGTGGGAAGGATGGTAGATAGGTGGAAGAAACTGCAGACAAATGGAAAAGACTGTAGACAGGTGGGAAGGATGGCAGATAGGTGGAAGAGACTGTAGACAGGTGGGAAGGATGATAGATAGGTGGAAGAGACTGTAGACAAATGGAAGAGACTGTAGACAAGTGGGAAGGATGGCAGATAGGTGGAAGAGACTGTAGACAGGTGGGAAGGATGGCAGATAGGTGGAAGAGACTGTAGACAAATGGAAGAAACTGTAGACAGGTGGGAAGGATGATAGATAGGCAGGGCCGGTGCTACCACTAGGCAAACTAGGCAGCCGCCTAGGGCGCACTGCTGCCTAGGGGTGCCCGGACGCTGGTTTCCCTCCGTGTCTGCATGCTCTGCAGGCTGCAGCATGTAACTAATTCAGTCTGACTGGTAGTGTAATTAGAGGAGCAGTGCAGTACCCGAGCCAGCAGAACCAATGCTTCCTGTATAGCGGCGCCTTCTGTCAAATAGGCAGGGCAAAAGGGGTGGAGTCAGGGGTGAAGCCAATGGGTGTGGCAAAATGAGGTTTCACCTAGGGTGTCAAAAATCCTTGCACCAGCCCTGTAGATAGGTGGAGGAGACTGTAGACAAATGGAAGAGACTGTAGACAGGTGGGAAGGATGGTAGATAGGTGGAAGAGACTGTAGACAGGTGGAAAGAGTGATAGACAGATGAGAGAGATTGCAGTCTCCTCTTCACCTGTTTACAATCTCTCTCATCTGTCTACCGCTCTTTCCACTTGTCTACAGTCTCTTCCACCTATCTACCATCCTTCCCACCTGTCTATCATCCTTCTCATGTGTCTGCAGTCTCCTCTTCACCTGTTTACAGACACATGAGAAGGATGATAGACAGGTGGGAAGGATGGTATATATGCGGAAGAGACTTTAGATAGGTGGGAATAATAGTAGATAGGTGGAAGAGACTGTAGACAGGTGGGAATGATGGTAGATAGGTGGAAGAGGCTGTAGTAGAGTTGCCACCTCATCTCTTTAAACCCGAACACCTTTGAATTACACAGGTTATGAGGCTAATTAAATGCAGATAAGGCACCAAATGAGTTTAATTACCACCTTAATCAGCCACAGAACCTGTGTAATTAATATGTGTTCGGGTTTAAAGGGATGAGGTGGCAACCATAAGCTGTAGACAGGTGGGAAGGATGGCAGATAGGTGGAAGAGACTGTAGACAAACGGAAGAGATTGTAAATAGATGGGAAGGATGATAGATAGGTAGAAGAGACTGTAGACAAACGGAAGAGACTGTAAATAGATGGGAAGGATGATAGATAGGTGAAAGAGACTGTAGACAAATGGAAGAGACTGTAGACAGGTGGGGAGGATGGTAGATAGGTGGAAGAGACTGTAGACAGGTGGAAGAGACTGCAGAAAGGTGAGGAGACTGTACACAGGTGGGAAGTGGGATAGACAGATGAGGAGGAGAGTGCAGGCAGGTGGAAAGGATTGTAAATAGGTGAGGAGGGGACTATAGACAGGTGGGAAGGATGGAAAACAGGTGGGAAGGATGGTAGACAGGTTGGAAGGATGGTTAACTGGTGGAACAAACTGCAAACAGATGGAAAGGAGACTGCAGACAGCTGGAAAGGGTGGTAGTAGTAGATAGGTAAGGACGGGACTGCAGACAGGTAGGAAGGATGGTGGAAAGCTGGAAAAGACTGCAGACAGGTGGGAATGACAGTACACAAGTAGAAGTGACTATAGACAGCCAAGAGAAACTGCAGTCAGGTGTGAAGAATAAAAGGCAGGTGAGGAGGATGGTAAACAGGTAGAAGAGACTGTAGACAGGTTGGAATGATGGTGGACAGGTGGAAATTAATGTAGACAGGTAGGAGAGACTGCAGACAGGTGTCGAGGATGGTAGACAGGAGGAAGAGACTGCAGACAGTTGGGAAGGATGATAGGCAGATGGAGGAGACAGCAGTTGTGCGTTTCATGAATACAAGGCCTTCTGATTGGCCTGAGGTAGAGATAGTAACGCCATCTGCTGGCCTTGGCAAATCAGAGGAAGCCTTGTATTCACTGAAAAAGAAACAAGGCTTCTCCTGAGTGGTGGACAGTGCACAGAGGGAAGTTGCAGAAGCACCCGCCGGAAGAAGACACCTCTTCCTGAGTGTAGCAATGGCCAGTCATTCCAAACCTTATTGAGACCAGGGCCTGGTATATTCTTCCAAAACCTTGTGCCCAAAGAGTAAAAAAAAAAAAGGTTAAATACAAAATATGTATTGATATTCTGGAAGGCTCTGGATGTGACTGGGTGTCAGTGAGCGGGATGGAGGTTCTAGAGGGGTTCATGGGAACTCTACAGCAGACGTATTGACACTGTATTGGATGAGGTTTATGGAGGTAGATTAAAGTCAACTGTGGGTGATGGGGTCTCTGGAGTGAGTGGGTGGACACTGTGGGACACTGTTGTGGGCACTATGGGGGGCAGGAGGCTCTGCAGCAGGATAGGGGGCAGTGGGCACTACAGGGGGGCCTGGGGGCACTGTGAGGGTTTGGGAGGCACTGCAGGCCATTGTGGAAGGTTAGGTGGCACTATCGGAGGGCTGCAGGCTCTGCAGCAGGATAGGGGCTACTATGGGGGGAGGGGCAATGTGGAAGGTTGAGAGGCATTGCGGGCCATAGGGGGAGGTTAGGTGGCACTATGAGAATAGGGTGGCACTGTGAGAGGTTAAAGGATCTGCAGCTAGCTGGAGGCCCAGGAGGAGAGAGGCTGCCGTCCAGCAGTGGCCCATTGTCTGGTGGTGGAGAACCACTGGTATAGGGTACAACATTAAACTAAAGATTAACCATTGGCTACACAGAGTTATCAAGATCATTTGTTAAAGCCAAGCTGGCCCACAGTTAGTGTAGAATGTATTACGATCCCTGGAGTTCTTCTTTAAATCCGATGTCTGAAATCAATGACTATTCTAGAAAATCAAGTCACCAATTAGGCCTTTTCCTTCCTCCTTGTTTTGCTCCCAGATTTTGGTTGGAACGTGCGGCAGCACTGCCATTTTTTTATGAACTTTCTATAATAACTCGGTCATCACATTTGCATTTTGCTTGTGCTTTTATTGGCAGCTGCGTGATTATCAAACGGCGAATGCAAACAAGGTATCTCATGTGCCGGGAAAAAAAATAAAAATAACATAAAGCGGAGAAGACACGCATATTGGAATAATTTATCTAAATGTGTTTCTGAGATTTTAAATTTTTTTTTATTGTTTACCATTAAAAGTGAGATCAAACGCACCGTTAAATTTAATGGACTTGTGCGAGTAAATCCAGGACATGATTATGAACGCCGTTTTGTTTTGTGAGGCTCTTAATGACAGGCCGCCAAACAGTCAGACGTTTAGGTAATTTAACTCTCGCAGTGCTGGAGGAAAACCCAACGACGCAATGCCGGAACAGTTTGCGAAGAACACATGTAGGCGGGGCCTAAGTGGTGAACCATATTAATGGAAGGAGCGCAGGACAGGGAGGCTTGGAACTGTTTTCTTAAAATGAAGAGATTAACCAATTCAATAGTCAATCACAAGGCATGATAGTCAATGATAGTCTTGGCACCACAGAAGCTATGAGATACACTATATTGCTAAAAGTATTGGGACGCCTGCCTTTACACACACATGAACTTTAATGGCATCTCAGTCTTAGTCCGTAGGGTTCAATATTGAGTTGGCTCCGCCCTTTGCAGCTAAAACCGCTTCAACCGCTTCTCTGTGCAGGCCAGTCAAGTTCCTCTACCCCAAACTCGCTGCTCCACACTATATTGCCAAAAGTATTGGGCCACCCCTCCAAAACATTTGGTGGAGGGGGGATTATGGTGCGGAGTTGTTTTTCAGAGGTTGGGCTTGGCCCCTTAGTTCCTGTGAAGGGAACTCTTAAGGCGTCAGCATACCAAGACACTTTGGAAAATTTCATGCTCACAACTTTGTGGGAACAGTTTGGGGATGGCCCCTTCCTGTTCCAACATGACTGCGCACCAGTGCACAAAGCAAGGTCCATAAAGACATGGGTGAGCGAGTTTGGGGTGGAGGAACTTGACTGGCCTGCACAGAGTCCTGACCTCAACCCAATTGAACACCTTTGGGATGAATTAGAGCTGAGACTGCGAGCTAAGCCTTCTCGTCCAACATCAGTGCCTGACCTCACAAATGCACTTCTGGAAGAATGGTCAAACATTCCCATAGACACACTCCTAAACCTTGTGGACAGCCTTCCCAGAAGAGTTGAAGTGGTTTTAGCTGCAAAGGGTGGGCCAACTCAATATTGAACCCTACAGACTAAGACTGGGATGCCATTAAAGTTCATGTGTGTGTAAAGGCAGGCGTCCCAATACTTTTAGCAATATAGTGTATCTCATAGCTTCTGTGGTGCCAAGACTATCATTGACTATCATGCCTTGTGGTTGACTATTGAATTGAACTCCTTGTGGACAGCCTTCACAGAAGAGTTGAAGATGTTGAACCCTACGGACTAAGACTGGGATACCGTTAAAGTTCATGTTCAATACTTTTGATGCTTAGCTTCAGAGGTTCTTAGCAAACATGGTCCTGCAGCTCTGCCACAGCTGTGACCTCGCTGAGCACTGGTAGGGATTCAGGTGGGCTGCATGGAGGGGAAGCAGCCTTTCAGGCTGGGAACTTCTCCTTCTGGATAAGAACAGGGCAGTTCCAAGCCCCAGACTATTCACGCGCTCCTCATCCGCCTTCTGGGCACCCTCCCCAA
Organism: Lithobates clamitans; assembly: GCA_037952925.1. NCBI lineage: Eukaryota > Metazoa > Chordata > Amphibia > Anura > Ranidae > Lithobates > Lithobates clamitans. The sequence goes on from JBBGZY010001878.1 coordinate 245,559, forward strand.
GGGATTGGTTGAGACAACATAAATATTTAGGTTACTGATTTGCTATTCTAGCATCAGTGCCACCTCACTGGTGCCACCTCATTGGTGCCCATCAGTGCCGCCTTATCAGTGCCCATCATTGAAGAGTGAGACAACCTCACTCTTCACTGAGGACACACACAGCTGTGGAGGTTGCTTGCTGTGATCCATTACTCTTATACTACAGATATTCACCATACTCAGCCTATACTCTTTATGAACTAACAAGGTCTCTAGGGATACATCACTACACCCATGCCATGCCTGCTCTCCATCTGGCCCCTGGCTGGGTCCCATCTGACTCCGCCCCCTCAGCTCCCTGGTGAGGCACCTGCTGCCGCCGTTTTGGAGCCGCACACCTGTAGCCATGGTCAATCTCAGTGGCACATTGTTACACACATCCACCCCTGAAGAGCGAGCTGGATCTCGTGAAACGCGTCGGGTAGTATGATGCCCATGCACTATGACTGCTATCAGCCCATGCACTAAGACTGCTACATCAACGTATCAATATTGCTTGTTTATGTAACTTTTTTAAATTGACAATTGTTGGTGTTATCTATGCATGTAAACAATTTTACTTGAATAAACCATATACTGTATTTACTACTGTTTTGTTTACTGACAGAAACGGTACCCACTTCATTTAAAGTCCCGGGGCGAACCCTTCGTTTTACCCAGGAAAAGAAAACCTTCATTTCCCTACTCTTCTGGAACCTCCTGCGATTTCCCTACCCATCGGAGCCCTTTCCCTGTCTACTTTCTCACTGCAGTCACGCCAAAAGATGTTGGCCCCCTATTTTTATAGGATCCCCCATCAAGATGGCCACCTAAATCTCATGGGACTTCAGCATCCAACTGGATAAGCGTCCTCCCCAAGATGGCCATCCGGAGCCTAAGATATGAGACATTTCTTCCTAATTGAACTCCACTCTTACTATTAACCTCTTCCTACCAGCCGCATGCATACATGCAGCCTCTCGGCGGGTGGCTTTAACGCTAAGAGGCTGCATGTATGGGGTCCTATGTAACACAAAACTATGCGGAGAGCATGCGCCCTGCGCGCTCCCAGCACGGTCACCAGCAGGGACCGGAAAGCCCCCGATGCATACTTGCGATCGGGAGCTTTCTGATCATGTGACTGCTGTGAAAGCCAATCACAGTAGTTACATGACCTGAATGCCGGCCTCCACCTCCCGGCATCTAGAAATTCTTAAAGGGCCGGGAGGTGGAAGTGGGAAGGGGGTTACAAAATAAATATTTTAAAATTTAAAAAATTGTCCCTGAATCAAATTAAAAAAAAAGTCAATGGAGTCCAGCGATGTCTTGCTTGACTCCATTGCTTCGGCAACACCATCTTGCATCCATTTCCGGCGCATGCACAGAGACATGCCACAGGGATCTTTGCCAGGTCTATAGGACCTGGCAGATTCCCGTTGCATGTCTGCACATGCCCAGCCTCCTTTCACATGCAAAGATACAACACGGACCCTGGAAAACATCTGCATAATTTCTGCGCATACATGAGATCCCCATGTAGGGCACCCCCTAAGGAGCCACAAGTAAACTGGAACCCCCCACTCTGCACAACCAGGCCCACCAAATTTTCACAGGGACTCTTGAGACAAAAAAAAACGCCCATGGCTTTGTTTTTATTATTTATTGAGGGTAATAACTTGGATAGGGATGGGGGGGTATGGGATGCCCATTTGACGTCAACAACCACTTCAGGTGCAACTCTTCCTATATACAGTCTCTATATACAGCTCTTCTTCTTCCTCCAGCACCCACTTGCTTGCAGAACTCAGCTGGAACACTGTGAATATCTGACAATCACTCAGTCAGATGAAAGCAATGGCCCATTACAGGCAGGAACCCCGAGGCCCCTTCGTTGTGTAGCAGAATTTCAGTGTCCAGCTTGCATCACTCCTGTGGCTACTGATCCCAGCACCATCTCTTCAGGAACTGCCAACCCACCTGGCTGCAGCTGCCCCTTTCACTAGCCCTCCTGGCTAACTTCTCCCCACAGTCCTCCAGACTGACACTCACCAACCCACACAGCTGACTCTCAGGAGATCTCTCAGACCTGCTGATCTGCTCCTGCTGTTCTCTCTCCTTGCTCCCGTGCCTTCAGGAAGGGCTTCTCCTGTGTGTTTTGGCAGGATCCTTCCAACACCTGAGCCTCAGCCAAAGATCACCCCCCCCCAAAGTAGGGGGAACCCTCAAGGGCCACCGACAGCCTCCTGAGCACTCCATATCCATCTTCCACCCGACTGCCCCACCATGGCATGACTCATGCCTGTTTATGAGGTGGCCTGCCCCCTGCCAGCCCTTTACTGGGAATTGGCCGAGGGCCTCATAAATATTCCAAGCAGCTACTCCTAACCTCCACCCACTATGTCCAGAACATTCTCCAATGTCCTAGAAAACAGGGGGAGGCATCAGAGAGGCTGTTAGGATGAGTCACCCAGGCCTGAGTCACTGAACCCTGACCCAAATTCCTAGCTTAGGCTTTGCCTTATGCCAAACTTAAATGTTCCTATACTAACAGCTATACTAACAATCTAGCACACTAGAGGGTGCTACACCCGTGATCTGCCTCCTGGGATGAGTGACGTAGAAGTCCCAGGAGGCGGTTCGCAGGACAATGCACATGTGCAGAAATGCCACAATGGATTCCAGGGTGACCTGTGGCATTCCTGCACATGTGCGGTATCCATGTACATCATTCTCACCTAGGCAAGAATAATAGACCTGAAATTTACAGGAAAAAAAAAATACTTTACAAAGGGAAGGGAAATGGGAGGGAAGACGAGGGAGCAACATTAGAAAAAAAGGGGTGAAGGCCCGCTTTAAGTATTTACAGTGCCATGAAAAAGTTTTCACACCCCTTGAAATTTTCCACATTTTGTCATGTTACAACCAAAAACATAAATGTGTTTTATTGGGATTTTATGTGATAGACCAACACAAAGTGGCACATAATTGTGAAGTGGAAGGAAAATGATAAATGGTTTCCAAACTTTTTTACAAATAAATATGTGAAAAGTGTGGGGGGTACATTTGTATGGCGCCCCCCGGAGTCAATACTTTGTAGAACCGCCTTTCTCTGCAATTACAGCTGCAAGTCTTTTTGGGGATGTCTCTACCAGCTTTGCACATCTAGAGAGGGACATTTTTGCCCATTCTTCTTTGCAAAATATCTCAAGCTCTGTCAGATTGGATGGAGAGTGTCTGTGAACAGCAATTTTCAAGTCTTGCCACAGATTCTCAATGGGATTTAGGTCTGGACTGTGACTGGGTCATTCTAACACATGAATATGCTTTGATGTAAACCATTCCATTGTAGCTCTGGCTGGATGTTTCGGGTCGTTGTCCTGCTGGAAGGTGAACCTCCACCCCAGTCTCAAGTCTTTTGCAGACTCTAAAAGGTTTTCTTCTAAGATTGCCCTGTATTTGTCTCCATCCATCTTCCCATCAACTCTGACCAGCTTCCCTGTCCCTGCTGAAGAAAAGCATCCCCACCACATGATGCTGCCACCACCATGTTTCACGGTGGGGATGGTGTGTTCAGGGCGATGAGCAGTGTAAGTTTTCCCCGCACATAGCATTTTGCTTTTAGGCCAAAAAGTAGAATTTTGGTCTCATCTGACCAGATCACCTTCTTCCACATGTTTGTTGTGTCCTCCACATGGCTTCTCACAAACTACAAACAGGACTTCTTATGACTTTCTTTCACTAAGATCTCAAGGCAGTTGGGACCACAGTCACCAAACAAATCATTGGTAACACACTACACCGTGAAGGACTGAAATCCTGCAGCGCCCGCAAGGTCCCTCTTCTTAAGAAGACACATGTACAGGACCGTCTGAAGGTTGCCAATGAACATCTAAATGATTCAGAGGAGGATTGGGAGAAAGTTCTGTGGTCAGATGAGACCAAAATTGAGCTCTTTGGCATTAACTCAACTTGCTGTGTTTAGAGGAAGTAAAAATGCTGACTATGACCCTAAGAACACCATCCCTACAGTCAAGCACAGAGGTGAAAACATGATACTTTGGGCAGGGGCGTTGTTAGGTCTGCAAAAGATCTGGGGCTAGAGCCCATTGCAGCAGTCACCAACCTTTTTGCATGCCCGCGGGGGGGGGGGGGGGACAGACACCAGTGGTAAGCAATTTTCCACGGGCGATGGCTGGTGTTGGAGCTTCAATCATCATGGCATAATAGTTGATATGATGTCAGGGTGATTGAAGTGCATTATTTCTATTGTTACATTCTAATATATAATGAAGTGGTTCAACTCACCATACTGCAGAATCAGTGGGAGCCCTGGGCGTGTCACTTGCCACATCTCCTGCCACCAGATGCAGCGTCTTACTTGCCACCGTCACCTGCCACTAGATGTGGATTGTCACTTGCCATGTCGCCTGCCACCAGAGATGGATTGTCACTTGCCACGTCTCCTGCCTCCATTTGCAGATTGTCACCTGCCACGTCTCCTGCCTCCATTTGCAGATTGTCACTTGCCACATCTCTTGCCACCATTTGCAGATTGTCACTTGCCACGTCACCAGCCATCGTGGAGCTCCTCTTTGCAGCCTGATCCCCTTGCTTCAATGTCGGAGGTGCGGGGGGGAGCAGCGAGATGACATCATCTCTCACTGCCCGCCTGCATCACCGCTCTCCTGCTCTCACTAAATGGACCAGTGCTGTCAGCCTGCCACCAATGCAGCGTCAATGCACATTTGGTGGCACTGGCTGGCATGGCAAGTGACAATCCACACAGTTGGCAAGTGACATCTGGGTTGTCAAGCAAGGGGGTCTGGCTGCAAACTGGAGCTCCACGATGACCGTGCTGTGAGGGCAGGAGAGCACCGATTTGTGGCGGACAGTGAGAGATTATGTCATCTCTCTGCTGCTCGCCTCACCTCGCTCCCAAATTGAGGAGACCCGGCTGTGAAGAGCTTGCCTCCTTCCTCTCCTCCGCCTTTCTCATGCAGCCAGCCCGCCAGCCGCAACCCGCTGGTTAGGCAGGGAGCCTGCGGAAAGAGACTCGGGGCTATGGGCCCCATATTCGGGGCTATAGCCCCAATAGCCACCCCCTAGCAACGCCCCTGACTTTGGGGCTGTTTCTCTAAAGGTACAAGCTAACTTTGCCACATTGAGGGGCCAATGGACGGGGCCATGTATTGTAACATCTTGGATGAGAACCTTCTTCTCTCAGCCAGAATACTGAAGATGTGTCGTGGACGGGTCTTCAAGAATAACAATGACCCAAAACATACTGCCAAGGCAACAAAGGAGTGGCTCAAGAAGAAGCATATTAAGGTAATGGAGTGGCCTAGTCAGTCTCCAGACCCTAATCCTATAAAAAATGTATGGAGGGAGCTGAAACTTGGAGTTGCCAAGCGACAGCCAAGAAACCTTAAGGATTTAGAGAAGATCTGTAAAGAAAAGTGGACCAAAATCCCTCCTGAGATGTGTGAAAACCTGGTCACCAACTACAAGAAACGTCTGACCTCTGTGCTTCCCAACAAGGGTTTCTCCACCACGTAGCATGTTTGGCTTGGGGAAATACTTATTTTACTCACTGACCTGCAACTCAATTTCCAACATTTGTATCGTGTGTTTTTTCTGGATTTTTGGTTGATATTCTGTCTCTATCATATAAAATACACTTATGATAAAAATGATAGACCCTTCATTTCTTTGTAAGTGGGAAAAACTTACACAATCTGCAGGGGATCAAATCAATCATTTTCCCCACCGTAAGGTGACATTTTGTGTCTTATCAAATAACGGAGAAGGAGGCAATGCTGGATCAGTAATCTGTATATATAAGGAGACCGTTTGGGTCCTGTAAGATAGCGGAGGAGGAAGCAGTGATGGATCAGTAAGTTGCATATACAGACATCTGTGAAGAGAGAACACTCTCCTCTCCCAACCCTTTACAACATCTTCCTCCTCTCTCGTTCTCTCTTTTGAATTGTAGCGATTGTTATCTGCAAACAAACTTGTTCAGCTCCTGAACTCGCAGCAGCAAATTTGGCGTTTTTCCTTTTATACTCCTCCGCCGCCGCCATCGGTTCCAAAGAAACACTTTGCTGAACACACGTCCGCTTCCTCCTCGATTCCCAGCTCCGCCGCAGAAGTCCTTGAATGTAAATGATGATTGGAAGCGGCTAATGTTTCTTCATATCTTAATTAAGAAAAGTCGCCAATCTTCCACGCGGAGCGCAGGCCCCTCGTCAAGTGGCTCCGCTCGGCGCTCTCCTGCGAATAGCCGGCGTTTTAAATTCCTCCGTCTCGTGCATTGCTCATGTGCGTCACGTCGGTGTTGTCGCTGACCCTCTCCATCAGCCGTCTCCGGAAATCATACAAGAGCCTTTAATACTTTCAACTCAGACAAAGAAGAGGCGGCTGGGGAATACGGCGAGATCTTTCAATGGCTCCCGCTGACGCCGTTGCCTTGGGGCCTGCGGCTGCGATTGCCTGTGTAATTGCTTACCATAAGGTATTAATTTTTCCAGCAAGGCCCACAGGTGCATATCAATTGGCCGCTATAACCGAGTGCAGGGGAATGGCGAGTTTTATACTGGGGACACCGCCAACCTGATAACAGCTGGTCTGGGTTAATCGCCTCACGTTTGTTTTGCAACATTATTAAAGAACATAAAAGAGAAGATTGGAGGAATGACATTCTACTACATCAGGAAGAAGAGTCCTCCAGCAGTGCAGAGTATTTCAGGAGAGGAGAGTTATAGAGAAAGGAGCAGAGTCCTCCAGCAGAGCAGAGTATTTCAGGAGAGGAGAGTTATAGAGGAAGGAGCAGAGTCCTCCAGCAGAGCAGAGTATTTCAGGAGAGGAGAGTTATAGAGGAAGGAGCAGAGTCCTCCAGCAGTGCAGAGTATTTCAGGAGAGGAGAGTTATAGAGAAAGGAGCAGAGTCCTCCAGCAGTGCAGAGTATTTCAGGAGAGGAGAGTTATAGACGAAGGAGCAGAGTCCTCCAGCAGAGCAGAGTATTTCAGGAGAGGAGAGTTATAGGGGAAGGAGCAGAGTCCTCCAGCAGTGCAGAGTATTTCAGGAGAGGAGAGTTATAGACGAAGGAGCAGAGTCCTCCAGCAGAGCAGAGTATTTCAGGAGAGGAGAGTTATAGGGGAAGGAGCAGAGTCCTCCGGCAGTGCAGAGTATTTCAGGAGAGGAGAGTTATAGACGAAGGAGCAGAGTCCTCCAGCAGTGCAGAGTATTTCAGGAGAGGAGGGTTATAGGGGAAGGAGTAGAGTCCTCCGGCAGTGCAGAGTATTTCAGGAGAGGAGAGTTATAGACGAAGGAGCAGAGTCCTCCAGCAGTGCAGAGTATTTCAGGAGAGGAGGGTTATAGGGGAAGGAGCAGAGTCCTCCAGCAGTGCAGAGTATTTCAGGAGAGGAGAGTTATAGAGGAAGGAGCAGAGTCCTCCAGCAGAGCAGAGTATTTTAGGAGAGGAGAGTTATAGAGGAAGGAGCAGAGTCCTCCAGCAGTGCAGAGTATTTCAGGAGAGGAGAGTTATAGGGGAAGGAGCAGAGTCCTCCAGCAGTGCAGAGTATTTCAGGAGAGGAGAGTTATAGACGAAGGAGCAGAGTCCTCCAGCAGAGCAGAGTATTTTAGGAGAGGAGAGTTATAGAGGAAGGAGCAGAGTCCCCCAGCAGTGCAGAGTATTTCAGGAGAGGAGAGTTATAGAGGAAGGAGCAGAGTCCTCCAGCAGTGCAGAGTATTTCAGGAGAGGAGGGTTATAGAGGAAGGAGAAGAGTCCTCCAGCAGTGCAGAGTATTTCAGGAGAGGAGAGTTATAGAAGAAGGAGCAGAGTCCTCCAGCAGTGCAGAGTATTTCAGGAGAGGAGAGTTATAGAGGAAGGAGCAGAGTCCTCCAGCAGTGCAGAGTATTTCAGGAGAGGAGAGTTATAGAGGAAGGAGCAGAGTCCTCCAGCAGTGCAGAGTATTTCAGGAGAGGAGGGTTATAGAGGAAGGAGCAGAGTCCTCCAGCAGTGCAGAGTATTTCAGGAGAGGAGAGTTATAGAGGAAGGAGCAGAGTCCTCCAGCAGTGCAGAGTATTTCAGGAGAGGAGAGTTATAGGCGAAGGAGCAGAGTCCTCCAGCAGAGCAGAGTATTTCAGGAGAGGAGAGTTATAGAGGAAGGAGAAGAGTCCTCCAGCAGTGCAGAGTATTTCAGGAGAGGAGGGTTATAGAGGAAGGAGCAGAGTCCTCCAGCAGTGCAGAGTATTTCAGGAGAGGAGAGTTATAGAGGAAGGAGCAGAGTCCTCCAGCAGTGCAGAGTATTTCAGGAGAGGAGAGTTATAGACGAAGGAGCAGAGTCCTCCAGCAGTGCAGAGTATTTCAGGAGAGGAGAGTTATAGAGGAAGGAGCAGAGTCCTCCAGCAGTGCAGAGTATTTCAGGAGAGGAGATTTATGGAGGAAGGAGCAGAGTCCTCCAGCAGTGCAGAGTATTTCAGGAGAGGAGAGTTATAGAGGAAGGAGCAGAGTCCTCCAGCAGTGCAGAGTATTTCAGGAGAAGAGAGTTATAGAGGAAGGAGCAGAGTCCTCCAGCAGTGCAGAGTATTTCAGGAGAAGAGAGTTATAGAGGAAGGAGCAGAGTCCTCCAGCAGAGCAGAGTATTTCAGGAGAGGAGAGTTATAGAGGAAGGAGCAGAGTCCTCCAGCAGTGTAGAGTATTTCAGGAGAGGAGAGTTAGAGGAAGGAGCAGAGTCCTCCAGCAGAGCATATTATTTCAGATAGAGGAGTGTAGCCAGGTGCTGAGCTACAGCAATATGCAGAAGGAGACATTGCCTTTTATTCTTCTCTCCCTGAGATACTGATGTTATGCTGCACCATTCTCCTCTGGCCAGCAGGGGGAGAGCTAAAGCCAAGCAAGCCCATAGACTTCTTTCTATGCAGTGCGCTGAGAATCCTGGGAGTAATAGTTTGAGATGGCAGCCATCTAATGGGACAAATGGACTCCTTACAATACAAATCCCCAAATCCACTGTGCAGTAGGAGGAGTGGAATGATTTTTATTTAACTGTCCAGGAAAGCTCTTCCTCTTGGCACTGAGGGAGTTAGAGAGAGAGGTCACCTCTGTCTGGAATTTTGATACGCTACTGGGAGACCATACCAGCGGAGATCTGAGTGTCAGACTGGGAGTGAGGACACCCAGGGCAGGGAAGCACCTCCCACATCAAAGTAGCTGTACCACTCCTGCAGGGATCTGGAGCGTCCACTCAGCCTCTGCTTCCCACCGCTGATCATCTGAGGCTTTTGAGGGCCCCCTCTACAGTGAAAGGTCTCTGCAGCATCCCGTAGATTGGTGAGAGGGCTATTTACCCATTGCTGATACTGCTAGAAGGGACTGAGCCACTGAGAGCAGGACACCAAGTGTACCCAATCCATACTGAATTCTATGCTTCACTTACTCCACACCTAGACTGCACCTATACCAAACCTATAACACATTATACTGAACCTTTACCATCATAACCACATCTGCCTTGCACCCAAGCCAACACTATACCGTACCTATACTGCTTCAAGGTTTACGAGGACTGTTATTAGGTGCAAAGATACTTTTAAAGGACCCCAACAATAGCCGGCAGAAAAACATTTCAAAGGACTGCTTCTCCTGTAATAATTATTCTGCAAGTTCCTGTAATAATTATTGTGCAAGTCCCTGCCCCTCTGCTACCATCCTCCTTTTCTTTGGACAGTGCATACTCAGTCAGTCTAGGACTAAAATCGCCACCATAAATGCGCTCTGGCAGTATAGTTCCAGCACTCGGTAGATTAAACTTTACTACTGCTCACTGCTGCACTTGAGGTGGCCTTTCTACTGTTTATGCTGATCTGGACGCTGAGTGTCATCTTATGCCTAGTCCTTACTACTAATCACTTTGTATGCTGAATGTTATTACCATTGAATAGAAATATTTGGAATTGTTGGACCAGTTCTAGGGATAAATTGTCATATCTACATCCCTGAGAAATCGATTAGAACAAAATTAGAGAGAGCACCACTCTCCCATAAGGTGATGGGACTTTATCAGATATGTCACTGTCTCTGAGGTAAGCACATACACAGTGGACAATAATAAAATATAGATTTATTACAAAATATAAAAGTATAAAACTTTTTGACGTTAACATTAGGCCATATAGAGAATTGACCAAAAATCACAAAAAATCACACAATACGGTACATAAAAGAACAACTGGAAGGGGACGTGCACTTAAACGTGGTAATGGTGGTGGGTATGACACACAAGGTGGTACAAATAAGAAGCTTATTGTTTCACCTCAGGCACCCCCTCCAGGACTAAAACATGGGGGGAATATGGGGACACCAGTAGGTGAATCGGTGATGGACACAGCTTTGATGTCGATGTTTGGGGATGAAACTAATGCTAACCCAAGTACATATAAAGAACAAGGAGCAACCCCCAAAGTAAATCAAACCAAACAAAATACCAACTCAGGTACAGCCCCTAGGGTACTAGCCTATAGGCCTAGTTCATTGCCCTCAAACCCCTATGGTACAGACACGCATGGGTAAGATAGACCCATTCGTGGTCAAACAGACACAGAACCATCAGGACTAGATGTAGTTAACCTATCCTCCTACCCTCTGTCTACAATCGAAACAGAGGTACTCAAGTTGGGCCTAAGTTTCTGTCCCCTTCAAAAGATTTATATGTTTGAAATGGTTAAAGATCTGCATCTATTTGCAAGAAACCTAACTTATAAATATATTTTCGATAAGGATCATGAGCAAACAGGAACACGGGAGGAGGATATGTATAAAGGTTTTAAGGCTCAGGATTTCCGGACTTTAAAAACTCTCATCCAGTTGCTGGATGAGAATGAAAGAGCTGGTGGAGCCGAGCAAATGGCCCTTTCCTCTCCGGATGAGGAGGATATAGCTATAGATGTGGAACCTGAACCGGTGAAATTTAAAGCCAAGTCCAAAAAATTCCCTCAACTTCAGACATGTCCAGCTATTTGGGCTTTTCTTTAGCAAACCATGAAGGAAATTGATAGTCTTTCCCTCACACAAGTGCAACAACCGACCCTAACAAGCCTGACTCAGAATGACCAAATTATCATTAAACCAGCTGATAAGGGCGGTAATGTGGTCGTGATAGACAGGAATCAATATGTACAGATGTCATAGGCATATCAAAAATGCTTCATTGACAGGGATCTTCTTGAGTATTTAGAAGTTAAATGGCCTACTACATCTACTTTTTATGCCCTCCCGAAGGTCCATAAAAACCTCAAAAACCCCCCTGGATGCTACGGTAATTAGATGCCATACGGAAAAAGTGCATAAATATGTAGATAGCCAATTAAGATCCCACGTCATGGGACTGCCATCATATTTAAAAGATACTTTGGAGTTGTTAAAAGTAATTGAAGGCCTAATTGTTCCACCTGGAGCAATTTTAGTGGCTATAGACATTGAGGCCCTATACTCCAGTATCGCCCCTGGGAAAGGGGTTGAGGTCATTTCCAGGTTCCTGAGGGAACAGGATAGAAACAATTGGCAATTGTGCAACTTTGTTACAATGCTGTTGGAACATATTTTAACATCTAATATCTTCCTGTTCAATGGGTCCACATGCCCCCAGGTATAGGGGGTTGCGATGGGGACTTCTTGTGCCCCATCATATGCCAACCTGTACCTGGGGGGGTGGGAGAGATCCCTGTTCTCAGATGACAGTGCGTCGGTCTACCTCCGCCATATCTTATTGTGGCGGAGGTACATCGACGATGTGCTGGTCATCAGGACAGGGACAATGAATGAGCTTTCGGAGTTTATGACATTTATCTCCACCAATCAATTTAATTTAAAACTTACCATGCAATCTGATGCATATAGCATCCCTTTTTTGGATTTACGATTGTTTCTCAATCCTGATGGATCTATAGAGCACCCTATACCACAAAGAAACTGCCAGCAACACCATTTTACATTACTCTAGTGCCCATCCTCTCTCTCCGGTATGCCAGTATTCCATTCAGTCAGTATCTCAGGCTGCGTCAAAACTGCGCCAGAGAGGAGGATTTCAAAATTGAAGCCAAAGCCCGTTTTTGGGCGATTCTTAACAAAAGGCTATAGCAAAAAAGTCCTGAAAAAGACATACCAGGGGGTGAGGACTAACCAACGAGAACAACTTATCTTTAAATCTAGGCCCCAGAATAGTAACTCTTCCACAAAACTAATAACCACCTTTCTTGCCCACCAGAACCAGTTCCGCAGATTATTAGCCCACAATTGGCACTTCCTTGCAGAAGACCCTATAATCTCTAAATATGTATCAGATGGTCCAGAGATAGTCTATAGGAGATCTTGTTCTGTGAAGGATAGTCTGGTACATAGCCACTACTCACCCCCAGAAGTTTTAGAGGGAGCAGTGGGTGGTAAGGGTACCTATAAATGTGGCAGCTGTGACCAATGCCCTTGGATTAGGAATGGTGATGTTTGCCCACTACCCAGAGGTGGTTATCCTAAATCTAGGACATATGCTGGTTGCCGCACTATATTTATTTGGCTACTTGTATTTGTTGTGCTTTTTACATCGGAAAGACCAAAGGTACCTTTGTGAGACGAATACAGGATCATCTGTATTATCTTGATGTTGGCCTTTTATATATACCAATTTGTAAGCATGTAGGTCTTAACCATAGCTATAACCCCTCAGTTATTTCATTTTTTGTCCTAGAAGTAATTCCCCAGCTAGAACGGGGAGGTGATTTCGATAAAAAGAACTTGCAACAGAAGGCTAAATGGATCTATAATCAAAGGGTAACCAGTTCCCCAGGAAACCATTCTTGTAAAGGTGTAATAATTCCCAGAGGGATCATTAGGACCTGCTCCTGCTTTTGCCGCACTTTTGGTTAAGAAACATGTGAATTCCCATGTCTGTAAATAAACAACTATTAATGCAATTTCTGTAAATTTACACGTTTTTTGTGATTTCCTTTTTGAGAGATATATTTTTTAATATATTATTGATTCTGTTGTTGACTCTTTGTGACAATTTTACATTATTGGGAGTGAGCTGACCCTTATCTGGTGTGGTTAGTTGGTGTGGCATTCAGGTGCCCCTGGTGGACGAGGAGGCTCCCTTCTCCTCGATACCCGTCTGCCTAAAACATCTTTGGCAGACGGGAGGCGCTGTGCGCACAGTCCTCTGATTGCAGTCTATGACGCGGCTGAAGGCTTGACGCATGCGCTATTACAGGGGCACCTGCGCCGGATAGGATGTCGGTGAGCCATTTCTGGTTCAGTAATTTCCGGCAGGATCATATCTATAAAGGCGGAAGTGACAGGGATAGTCAGTGAGATGCATACTATGGTGATGGCGAGGCACAGATTTGAGACTGAGGGGTACCTGTATCTCCATTTTCTACACACAGCCATGCACCTTATCTTTGCTATACCCAGGTAACTAGCCATGGACCGGGATAACTCATTAATAATTATGTTTAGTTATCTAGGATATCAGCCCTTGACACGCTTTGGTGGGCAGCTGAGCATTCAGTGTGTTACTATATTTTCTATGGTGGTCTAGGTTTCGTATGTATATGTACACTGGTCTTAACCAAGTGATACCCTGGGACAGATAGGGGTCATGTTTTATGGATTAAGAAATTTGGGTATATGGGATTTTTAAGGTGCCAAATTAGAAGAAAATAATTTTATAAAAGTAGAAATTTATTCAAACAATAAAAACAGACATACAAAGAGTAAATATTGATATTACAGTACTAATACATTGCACGCAATGCATTTTTTTTAGTCAATGAATGTTTCTTCAATTTTTTCTATTTTGTATATATTCATATATATTGTGATATTGTTGTAATTGTTGATTGTTCTGTTTTTCAAAAAAAATTGTTTACTTCTAGTGCTTATTGTGCCTGATACCAATTATATCTCCTGAAGAAGCCAATTATCAAGGCGAAACGTGTAGAGATGAAATCAGTCAGCACATGTATTAGTACTGAAATATCAATATTTACTCTTTGTATGTCTGTTTTTATTGTTTGAATAAATTTCTACTTTAAAAAAAAATATTTTGTTCTAATTTGGCACCTTAAAAATCCCATACCCTTTTCAAATTTCTTAAATATTTTCTAAGGGATGTGATGCTATATTCTCTAGATGACAGGCAAAATACCTTTTCTCCTTATGTTTTATGGATGTTTCCATGCTGTTATACCTATGGTCCTGGCATATATATATATATATATATATATATATATATATATATATATATATATATATATATAGTGGAGCAAAAAAGTATTTAGTCAGCCACCAATTGTACAAGTTCTCCCACTTACAAAGATGAGAGAGGCCTGTAATTGTCATCATAGGTATACCTCAACTATGAGAGACAAAATGTGGAAACAAATCCAGACAATCACATTGTCTGATTTTTGAAAGAATTTATTTGCAAATTATGGTGGAAAATAAGTATTTGGTCAATATCAAAAGTTCATCTCAATACTTTGTTATATATCCTTTGTTGGCAATGACAGAGGTCAAACGTTTTCTGTAAGTCTTCACAAGGTTGTCACACACTGTTGCTGGTATGTTGGCCCATTCCTCCATGCAGATCTCCTCTAGAGCAGTGATGTTTTGGGGCTGTCGTTGGGCAACACGGACTTTCAACTCCCTCCAAAGGAGTTACTACTTCTAGCCATTAACTAGGGTAGTCTTAGGTAGGTCTAATGGGGATATTCTGCTATCTCCCCCTCCCTTCCTCTTTCCTTCTGTTTTCTTTTTCCTTTTTTTTTCTTTTTCCTCTTTCCCTTCTTTTTCTTCCTTCCTTTCTTTCCCTCTTCTTTTCTGTTTCTTCTTTCTTCCCTCCCCCTTCTTGTCAATTAGTATCTAGTGTAGATGTAGTCTATTTTTATGTTCCTACATATATGATGATGTAAAGGATTTTGCATCTGAATATACAGTGGGGACGGAAAGTATTTAGACCCCCTTAAATTTTTCACTCTTTGTTATATTGCAGCCATTTGCTAAAATCATTTAAGTTCATTTTTTTCCTCATTAATGTACACACAGCCCCCCATATTGTACACACAGCACCCCATATTGTACACACAGCACCCCATATTGTACACACAGCACCCCATATTGTACACACAGCACCTCATATTGTACACACAGCACCCCATATTGTACACACAGCACCTCATATTGTACACACAGCCCCCCATATTGTACACACAGCACCCCATATTGTACACACAGCACCCCATATTGTACACACAGCACCCCATATTGTACACACAGCCCCCCATATTGTACACACAGCACCCCATATTGTACACACAGCACCCCATATTGACAGAAAAACACAGAATTGTTGACATTTTTGCAGATTTATTAAAAAAGAAAAACTGAAATATCACATGGTCCTAAGTATTCAGACCCTTTGCTCAGTATTTAGTAGAAGCCCCTTTTGATATAATACAGCCATGAGTCTTTTTGGGAAAGATGCAACAAGTTTTTCACACCTGGATTTGGGGATCCTCTGCCATTCCATCTTGCAGATCCTCTCCAGTTCTGTCAGGGGGGATGGTAAACGTTGGTGGACGGCCATTTTTAGGTCTCTCCAGAGATGCTCAATTGGGTTTAAGTCAGGGCTCTGGCTGGGCCATTCAAGAACAGTCACGGAGTTGTTGTGAAGCCACTCCTTCGTTATTTTAGCTGTGTGCTTAGGATCATTGTCTTGTTGGAAGGTAAACCTTCAGCCCAGTCTGAGGTCCTGAGCACTCTGGAGAAGGTTTTCATCCAGGATATCCCTGTACTTGGCCGCATTCATCTTTCCCTCAATTGCAACCAGTCGTTCTGCCCCTGCAGCTGAAAAACACCCCCACAGCATGATGCTGCCACCACCATGCTTCACTGTTGGGACTGTATTGGACAGGTGATGAGCAGTGCCTGGTTTTCTCCACACATACCGCTTAGAATTAAGGCCAAAAAGTTCTATCTTGGTCTCATCAGACCAGAGAATCTTATTTATCACCATCTTGGAGTCCTTCAGGTGTTTTTTTTTAGCAAACTCCATGCAGGCTTTCATGTGTCTTGCACTGAGGAGAGGCTTCTGTCGGGCCATTCTGCCATAAAGCCCCGACTGGTGGAGGGCTGCAGTGATGGTTGACTTTCTACAACTTTCTCCCATCTCCCGACTGCATCTTTGGAGCTCAGCCACAGTGATCTTTGGGTTCTTCTTTACCTCTCTCAGCAAGGCTCTTCTCCCCCGATAGCTCAGTTTGGCGGGACGGCCAGCTCTAGGAAGGGTTCTGGTCGTCCCAAACGTCTTCCATTTAAGGATTATGGAGGCCACTGTGCTCTTAGGAACCTTAAGTGCAGCAGACATTTTTTTGTAACCTTGGCCAGATCTGTGCCTTGCCACAATTCTGTCTCTGAGCTCTTCAGGCAGTTCCTTTTGACCTCATGATTCTCATTTGCTCTGACATGCACTGTGAGCTGTAAGGTCTTATATAGACAGGTGTGTGGCTGTCCTAATCAAGTCCAATCAGTATAATCAAACACAGCTGGACTCAAATGAAGGTGTCGAACCATCTCAAGGATGATCAGAAGAAATGGACAGCACCTGAGTTATATATATGAGTGTCACAGCAAAGGGTCTGAATACTTAGTAGACATGTGCACACTGAAATATTTCGTTTCGGAATTTCGTTTTCGTCCGAAAAATAAATTGTATTTAGTTACTCCCGAAATTCGTTTTTATTTATCTAATTTTTCGTTAAAAATTGCATTCGTCCGAAAATCCAAATTAAGGTCGAATCTGTCATTGAAGGCTTATGGTGTCTGTCGAATGTGCAAAGAAGATTCGACGGAGCAGCTAAACTGTGAGACGCCGTATAGATTACCTGCTCCATCGAATCTTCTTAGAACTTTCAACAGACACCATAAGCCAAAGTACGTGTGTACTTAGTTCTAGCTATTTTACTGCTCCTCCTCTTTGGTTACAATCAGCCAATAACATTCATCATCATCATTATTTTTATTTATCTTTTCTCCCCTACGTCGAATCTTTTCTCTCTATGTAGAATCTTTTCTCTCTATGTAGAATAATCTTGGACTAATAGAGCTAAGCTTAGGCACATTCGACCACAGGTTTGATGGACACAGATTGTTATTGTCATCATCATGTCGAATCTCCTATCTATATCGAACTGTTGTAGCAACGAAAACGAAATTAAAGCATTTGTTTATGTCGGATCTTTCGTTTTTAGGACTCTGCACTTTCGTTATTGTTTGTTAAAATGATAACGAAAATACCTGAAATTCGGACGAAAATGCATTCGGACGAAAACGAATGCACATGTCTAATACTTAGGAGCATGTGATATTTCAGTTTTTCTTTTTTAATAAATGTGCAAAAATGTCAACAATTCTGTGTTTTTCTGTCAATATGGGGGGCTGTGTGTACAATATGGGGTGATGTGTGTACAATATGGGGTGATGTGTGTACAATATGGGGTGCTGTGTGTACAATATGGAGTGCTGTGTGTACAATATGGGGGGCTGTGTGTACAATATGGGGTGCTGTGTGTACAATATGGGGTGCTGTGTGTACAATATGGGGTGCTGTGTGTACAATATGGGGTGCTGTGTGTACAATATGAGGTGCTGTGTGTACAATATGGGGTGCTGTGTGTACAATATGGGGTGCTGTGTGTACAATATGGGGTGCTGTGTGTACAATATGGGGTGCTGTGTGTACAATATGGGGTGCTGTGTGTACAATATGGGGGGCTGTGTGTACAATATGGGGTGCTGTGTGTACAATATGAGGTGCTGTGTGTACAATATGGGGTGCTGTGTGTACAATATGGGGGGCTGTGTGTACAATATGGGGTGCTGTGTGTACAATATTGGGTGCTGTGTGTACAATATGGGGTGCTGTGTGTACAATATGGGGTGCTGTGTGTACAATATGGGGTGCTGTGTGTACAATATGGGGCGCTGTGTGTACAATATGGGGTGCTGTGTGTTCATTAATGAGGGAAAAAAAATGAACTTAAATGATTTTAGCAAATGGCTGCAATATAACAAAGAGTGAAAAATTTAAGGGGGTCTGAATACTTTCCATCCCCACTGTATATTAATTTTATCAGGTTTCATATGTATATGATGAATTCATTAATTGTAATTGTCATGAATTGGTATGACCAGACTGTGTGGATTGCACAGAGAGAACCAAAAACGCATGTAAGTGAATAATTAAGTTTATTTAAGGATAAGTGATAACAATATATAAACACCTCCAATATAAACAGTGAACAACCAACCAAACAGTGACCCGCAAACAACAAAAACTATATACAATATAAGGGAAGTACCACAATCTTAAATGTAGCCAGGCCAGAGTCATTCACAGGAGATCAGCAGATAAACAAGGGCAGTTCCAGAATCACAAACATAAGGCAGGCCGGGGTCATACACAGGGAATCAGCAGATGGGGAAAGGTGCAAAGGGATCAGGCTACAGGGCAGAGATGCAAGGTAACAGGAGGGACAGGATCAGGATCAGATGCACAGGGTATCAGGATCGGGTACACAGGTTACAGGTTGCAGAATCAGGTCCACAGGTACGGATCAGGGCAGAAGGAAGATACCAGGGCGATGAGAGCAATCATCAGCCAGGTATTTATAGGATCATTACTAGTAAAAAAAAAAAAAATAATAATAAAAATACTATAAATATATACCTATTTTGTAGACGCTATAACTTTTGCGCAAACCAATCAATATACGCTTATTGCGATTTTTATTACCAAAAATCTGTAGAAGAATACATATCGGCCTAAACTGAGAAAAAATTATCTTTTTTTAAAAAAAATTGGGGATATTTATTATAGCAAAAAGTACAAAATATTGTGGTTTTTTTTTCAAAATTGTCGCTCTTCTTTTGTTTATAGCGCAAAAAATAAAAACCGCAGAGGCGATCAAATACCACCAAAAGAAAGCTCTATTTGTGGTAAAAAAAAAAAGGACATCAATTTTGTTTGGGTGCAGCGTCGCACGACCGCGCAATTGTCAGACAAAGTGACTCAGTGCCAAATCACAAAAAATGGCCTGGTCATTCAGCAGCCAAATCTTCCGGGGCTGAAGTGGTTAAAGGCACACAATTATTTTTAACTGGATTTAACAAAACAAAAAAAAAAAAACGTTGGAAGGAGAGGAGTTTGAAGCGGAGTTTATAAATTCTTCCACTATGCGAAACCCCCAGCAGAGTTCCCCCCCCCGCAGCGCCTGCAAAGGGCGCATTCCCCACGCGTTGAACAAACAGCAGCATAAATGACTGCGCTTAATTATGCCGCAACACTCCGTATTTAATTTTGCACGTTACATTAGAGTTGTGATTATATTTACCAGAAAGCAAAACTTCAGACGTCTCTCCACCTATAGCGGCTACTCGGCGCGGATTAATCAGCCTTTGATGTGCGCCGTTTGGCGTGCTGGGCCTTCGCTGTGATCGTTCCTTGTCAGCATTGCGGCGGATTAGAAACCCCGTGAAGGGTCTGGCCTGTTACTGATACGTAAAAATTAAGACCCGTTTGTTCTCAGAATTCAAACACGTCGGAAGAAGGGAAGTCAATTGGATGCGGCCTGTTTACTCCGGCGTATTCGGCGTCTCGCCGCGGCTTCCTGGATTCACTGGTGAGAACTCCTCGCTAGGAACTCCGCGCTCTCCCATGTATCAATTACCTTTTTTTTTTATTCCAGCAATAAACGCGCCGTATGATTCCACATCGCACTATATACTGCCACAATTCCCCAAAATCTTACACCGGCGAATCAGGATGCGGAGCAGCCAATAAGATTAAAGTGGAACATTACAAGTTCTGAAATGTCATTAAAAAAAGTTCAACATTCTACATTTTATTGATAATCTCCAGTCCAGGTACTTTGCATAAGCCAAGATGATGTCATCAGTCTGCTGCAGGCAGGAGGAAGCATTTCCTTAGTCTCCTGTCAGTGATCACTCCGACTGTACATTGCAGCTTTGTAGGGGCTGATATTGGTGAACCCAGCCAAGAGCTGAGTCAGGATTCACACGATTGCCTCATCTCGGAGTCGACATCTCAGCCCAGGATGGTGAGCCTGGATAATGCCTGAACAAAGATGGCTCCGTCCTTCTGGAAATAGAAGCATCGTTACGGGAAGTCCTGTGATCTCTGGGAGAAGTAACAAATACCTGGAAGTGTTACAGTGACACATTACTCAGCATGCTGCACATAAGATAAAAAAATTACACCAATTAGCAATAAAATTATGACCACCTGCCTAATGTTGAGTAGATCCCCATTATACCATCCAAACGGTGGCAGCTCATGCATTAAGGGCCCCCTCTCTCCTGCCACCCCCCTCTATCACCAATAGATAGAATCTATCTATGGCCTCCGCTGCCACCCCCTATTCAGGCGCCCGGCCCCTTTTCAGGTGCAGGGTCCCATGAATTACAGCGCCGGAGGGGGGGGGTGGTGGTTTTGAAGCACCTGATAAGAGCCATAGGCTTTAATAGGCGTCAAAAAAGGTGACCTGCAAGCGCCATGCTGGGGGCTCGCAGGTCACTCAGCTGTGTTAGAAAAGCGAATGAATATTTGCTTTCCTAACACTAAAGCGCCTCTCCGCCAATCAGGTGCTCGGGTCTGTTACCTGTCACCTGATTGGCTGAAACAACAGGCACTTTGATTGGACGCTTATCAGGAGGAGAAGACGGGAGATGAGGGCGTCAGGAGACGCATGGAGGACCCCGCTTGTCGCCCTCACCCGCTGCCCCACCAAGACAGGGTAAGTGTCGGACAGACGGCGAGCGGGTGGGGGTCACACTGGTGGCATTCAAGGGCACACTGGCAGCATATGATGGGCACACTGGCAGCGATTGATGGGCACACTGGCAGCGATTGATGGGCACACTGGCAGCGTTTGATGGGCACAGTGGCAGCGTTTGATGTTGGCACAGTGGTAGCATTTGATGGTACAGCGGCAGCATTTAATGGGCACAGTGGCAGCGTTTGATGTTGGAACAGTGGCTGCATTTGAGGGCACAGTGGCAGCATTTAATGGGCACAGTAGCAGCGTTTGATGTTGGCACAGTGGCTGCAATTGATGGCACGGTGGCAGCGTTTGAGGGCACAGTGGCAGCATTTGATGGCACAGTGGCAGCGTTTTGTTGTTGGCACAGTGGCTGCAATTGATGGCAGAGTGGCTGAAATAGATTTTTGTTTTTTTTAAATTTTGCACCCCCCCCCAAAAAAAATTTTGAGCACCAGCCGCCACTGCGCCCAAACAACCCTGAACCATCGAGGAATGGACTCCACTAGACCTCTGAAGGTATGCTGGGGTTTCTGGCACCAAGCTGTCAGTAACAGATCCTTTAAGGTATGAGGTGGGGCTTCCATGGGTTGGACTTGTTTTTCAATCTCATCCCACAGATGCTTCATTGGATTGAGATCTGGAGAATTTGAAGTCAACACTTCAAACTCGCTGTTGTGTTTCTCAGACCATTCTTGAATTCATCAGACCAGGCCACCTTCTTCCATTGCTCCATGCTCCAGTTCTGATGCTCATGTGTCCATTGTTGGTGCTTTTGGCTGTGCACACGGGTCAGCATGGGCACCCTGACAGCCCCCTACACAACAATCTGTGGTGCTCTGTGTGTTCTGACACCTTTCTATCAGAACCGGCTTTCACTTTTTCAGCAGTTTGAGCTCCAGTAGCTCTTCTATTGGACCGAACTACATGGGCCAGCCTTCACTCACCATGTGCACCCATAACCCTGCCTCCGGTTGGCTGTTTTTTTTCTTCCTTGGACCACTTTTGGTCAGTCCGGACCACTGCAGACTGGGAACTTCCCACAAGAGCTGCAGTTTTGGAGTTGCTCTGACCCAATCGTCAAGCCGTTACAGTTTGGCCCTTGTCAAGGTCACTCAGATCCTTACGCTTGCCCATTTTTTTTTTTTCCAACACATCATCTTCACTTGATGCCTTATATATCCCACCCACTTTCAGGTGCTATTGTCATGAGATAATCAATATTATTCACTTTACCTGTCATTGGTTAGAATGTTATGGCTGACTGGTGTATAGCTGTATAGGACAGGTCCACTTTAATATACGGATGACACATATGCATTACAAATCCCCGTGTGGTTAACCTGTGAACATTAACCTTCTCCTTCTACTTACCTCTAAGCTCAACTGACTGTCAAAGTGTTGAAACCAGAGGACCAGTATAACAGCCAGACAACTAACATTTTCAGCAGGGAAAGGCGCCCCCTGTATTTTCCTAATGGCAGGTCCCCTTATTGAAGGCAGGTTGGAGTGCTCAGTAGGATCTCTGTGGGGGGTGACATATAGGGGGGCTCCAGGCCCAGATGGTGGCTGCATGGTAATTGTTCACCAGCTAATGAGCATTGACCCGAGGCCGGCTTCATTGTCAGGATAAACATGTTGGATCAATCGCAGCAGAAAGTGAAATTAATGGGGCTCTCACACAACAGAGTTGTCACTAATTGAGAGAATTCATTGTGAGCGGAGCCGGCGGATTAGGAAGATTGGTTCTAATTCAAATTGAACATTGCCGTTTTCTGGCAGGTGACGTGGGATTTGTGGAGTCATCAGGGGGGGGGGGGGGGTTCGTTATTGGCTAGAAATTGGACTTTACATTTAGATGGCACAGAAATAGGCAAGACGTGTACAGCTGACGCCACGCAAGAAATCGAGCTTGAAACTGTGACAAAATAGATCCAGAATCCCAGACTGGTCCCAAATTGTTTGTCCCTGCAATGCAATATTTAAAAGGTAACTGTACTTTATCAATATAAAAATTTCCATTAGGGCCCATTTACATGCGTTGAGTTAAAGTGCATGTTAATGCAAAGTGGGGCAATGCACATTGCATATCTTGCGGTGCCACTCATTTTGAATGGCACCTGTGACAATACTGTGTCCTGCCACTGTGTAAGAAGGATTCAATGTCATGCATGGTACTCACTGATGCAGGGTGAGGGGTTCCAGGGTGGCTACTCTGAGCAGAGAAAACTGGTTTTACAGTTTTCTGCAGGATTGGGTTCTGGAGTCTAGAGACTTCAAAGAGTCTTGGGAGGGATGAAGCCCCTGTGTCCGGAATTGGTAACTCCTGAATTGGGACCAAGAGTTTTGGGGGGATGAAGCCCCTGTGTCCAGGATTGGTAACTCTTGGATTGGGTTCTGGAATCTTGAGACTTCAAAGAGTCTTGTGAGAGATGAAGCCCCTGTGTCCAGGATTGGTAACTCCTGGATTGGGTTCTGGAATCTAGAGACTTCAAAGAATCTTGTGAGGGATGAAGCCCCTGTGTCCAGGATTGGTAACTCCTGAATTTGGACCTGGAATCTAGAGACTTCAAAGAGTTTTTGAAGAGATGAAGCCCCTGTGTTCAGGATTAGGTTCTGGAATCTAGAGACTTCGATGAGTCTTGGATGGGATGAAGCCCCTGTGTCCAGGATTGGTAATTCCTGAATTTGGACCTGGAATCTAGAGACTTCAACGAGCTTTGGGAGAGATGAAGCCCCTATGTCCAGAATTGGTAACTCATGGATTGAGTCCTGGAATCTAGAGGCTTCGAAGAGTATTTGGTGGGATGAAGCCCACATGTCCAGAATTAGTAACTCCTGGATTGAATCCTGGAATCTAGAGGCTTTGTATTGTCTTGGGAGGTATAAAGCCCCTGTGTCCATGGCTTTCTGGAGACCAGCAGCTGGACTGTGAAAGTGTGCACAGCCTTTACAATCAAGCGGCTGGCAGTGATTCAGGGCTCCACCGGGAGACAAGAGGTCCCCTGCCCAGGTCCGGGTGTAGGCCAGTGCAGCAGGGACCTGTGATGGGGGGGGGGGGGGCATGTCTTTAGGCAGAAGCCTATGCAGCCCAGGTAGGTGCTTTTGTTGTAAGACTTACTTAGGCCGCATGGTGTGCGGAGGAAGACTGCAAAGTCTGATTAGCCAGGGGGCTGGATAACATTGTGTTAAAAACTCCTGCAAGGGTAACCTCAAGATATTTTTTTTAAAACTTTCTTCTTTCTTTTAAAAATGGGCCAACAAGCTCTAAAATGTGCTTCCCGGCTGGACTGGACTGTTGATTGTTGGAGATCTATTGTTTTTTCCCTAAGTTTGGCCTTGTTGCACTTTTCTCTTCTACCACTAGGTGGCGGGGTACTTGGTGGTACTAGATATGAGAAGGGCAACACAAGGTCAGGTTATGGGTACGGGCTGCTAGGCCGGAGATTGGGCCTATCCCAGGCACGTCTGGCTGATAGGCTGTTTGAGGGCCTATCCAGAAGCAAACGAGCAGCGCAGGGTTGGGACTGCGGCTTGTAGTCCAACCAAAAGTAACGGTTCTGTCGGCCCGGAGAACCTGTCGTGGTCGGAGGTAGTGGGGAAGCTGTCGCCAGCAAGGAACTATCCGCCTAATTACCAGGGACCACAGTGAGTAACTGAAGCAAGTACCGCAGCAGCATTTTCACCAACTGGGGACGATGAAGAATCGTGAAACTTCAGTGAGAACCAAGCCAGGGACACAGCCAGCGGAGGTGATACTTACAGAGCAGCCTTGTGTGTCAAGCCAGGGACCGGGCAGGCCAGCGGGGTGAAGATTGAGAGGTATCTAGAGTGCCAAGCTAGGGACCCAGCAGAGAGGCGGGGGTGACGCTTGAAGAAGATACCACCATGAAGATTGGAGGAGCTCAAGGGATTCAGTGGCAGTGAATCAGAGGGACTAGTGAAAGACCGGGAGCTCAGTGGGCTGAAGAACTACAAGGAGTGATTGTAGTGAACGAGAAAGGAACTGTTACCATAGGAGACAGCATTCCTGCACATGCAGATGTGGCGTCTTGCTGGATGCCTTTCCCTGCACTCTATGCCCAACACCCTCCTGTATATTATGTAGTCCTGTGCTCTGTGTATTATGTAGTCCTGAGCCCAGCACTCTGTGTATTATGAAGTCCTGTGCCCAGCGCTCTGTGTATTATGAAGTCCTGTGCCCAGCGCTCTGTGTATTATGAAGTCCTGTGCCCAGCGCTCTGTGTATTATGCAGTCCTGTGCCCAGCTCTCTGTGTATTATGCAGTCCTGTGCCCAGCGCTCTGTGTATTATGCAGTCCTGTGCCCAGCGCTCTGTGTATAGTGTAGTCCTGTGCCCAGTGCTCTGTGTATTATGTAGTTCTGTGCCCAGCTCTCTGTGTATTATGCAGTTCTGTGCCCAGCGCTCTGTGTATTATGAAGTCCTGTGCCCAGCGCTCTGTGTATTATGTAGTCCTGTGCCCAGTGCTCTGTGTATTATGTAGTCCTGTGCCCAGTGCTCTGTGTATTATGTAGTCCTGTGCCCAGTGCTCTGTGTATTATGCAGTCCTGTGCCCAGCGCTCTGTGTATAATGTAGTCCTGTGCCCAGTGCTCTGTGTATTATGTAGTCCTGTGCCCTGTGCTCTGTGTATTATGCAGTCCTGTGCCCAGCGCTCTGTGTATTATGTAGTCCTGTGCCCAGCGCTCTGTGTATTATGTAGTCCTGTGCCCAGCGCTCTGTGTATTATGTAGTCCTGTGCCCAGCGCTCTGTGTATTATGCGGTCCTGTGCCCAGCACTCTGTGTATTATGTAGTCCTGTGCCCAGCGCTCTGTGTATTATGTAGTCCTGTGCCCAGCACTCTGTGTATTATGTAGTCCTGTGCCCAGCACTCTGTGTATTATGCAGTCCTGTACCCAGCGCTCTGTGTATTATGTAGTCCTGTGCCCAGCGCTCTGTGTATTATGTAGTGCTGTGCCCAGTGCTCTGTGTATTATGTAGTCCTGTGCCCAGCGCTCTGTGTATTATGTAGTGCTGTGCCCAGTGCTCTGTGTATTATGTAGTCCTGTGCCCAGCGCTCTGTGTATTATGTAGTCCTGTGCCCAGCACTCTGTGTATTATGCAGTTCTGTGCCCAGCTCTCTGTGTATTATGCAGTCCTGTGCCCAGCGCTCTGTGTATTATGAAGTCCTGTGCCCAGCGCTCTGTGTATTATGCAGTCCTGTGCCCAGTGCTCTGTGTATTATGCAGTCCTGTGCCCAGCTCTCTGTGTATTATGCAGTCCTGTGCCCATCGCTCTGTGTATTATGCAGCCCTGTGCCCAGTGCTCTGTGTATTATGCAGCCCTGTGCCCAGCGCTCTGTGTATTATGCAGTCCTGTGCCCAGCGCTCTGTGTATTATGCAGTCCTGTGCCCAGCGCTCTGTGTATAATGTAGTCCTGTGCCCAGCGCTCTGTGTATAATGTAGTCCTGTGCCCAGCACTCTGTGTATTCTGCAGTCCTGTGCCCAGCTCTCTGTGTATTATGCAGTTCTGTGCCCAGCACTCTGTGTATTATGCAGTCCTGTGCCCAGCGCTCTGTGTATTATGCAGTCCTGTGCCCAGCTCTCTGTGTATTATGCAGTCCTGTGCCCAGCGCTCTGTGTATTATGCAGCCCTGTGCCCAGTGCTCTGTGTATTATGCAGTCCTGTGCCCAGCGCTCTGTGTATTATGCAGTCCTGTGCCCAGCGCTCTGTGTATTATGCAGCCCTGCGCCATTTGCCAATAAAAAAAAAAAAAAAAAAAGATATGTCCCTGGATTTCATTTAAAAAAATCAGGGCACCTTAGCATAGTTGCTAAATATAATGATAACGTTAAATAAATCTCACATTTACATACAGGCCAAGCTGTCTGGTGAAAATGAGAGTAACAGGGATGGGGGCAAACAATACGATCGCCAGGGGGTCTCATCACCATTTATTCCAATGGTGTAAATTGTTTTTTTTAACCCCTTCGCTCCGTCCACCTCCAGGCCCTTTCAGAGTTCTAAAAGCTGGAGGCGGGCATTCGGGTCATGTGACTGCTGTGATTGGCTGTCATAGCAGTCACATGATCAGAAAGCTCCCGACTGCTAGTATGCATTGGGAGCTTACCGATCCTCACTGGCTACCATGTTGGGAGCGTGCAGGGAGTGCGCTCTCAGCACACTAAGTTGCGATCACATATATGCGTATGGCTGGTGTCAAAAATTGTCCCTGCATCTGCTCAACCACCTGGAGCAGGAAACAAAAGATTCCCCTTGAAATTATTATTACAATACAGGATTTATATAGCGCCAACAGTGTGCGCGGTGCTTTACAATATGAGGGCAGACAGTACAGTTAATGGCGGCTGGTGGGTTTTTTGTTCAGGGGGCTGCAAACAACCACCCCCCCGGCGGCGCAGCACTAACAACACCTCCCCGCTCATGTCTGCCGGTTGGTCTGGCACTTACCTGGATAGCTACATCCAGATAGATGGGGGGTGTCATCCAGCACGGCAGGGTACAGGCAGCTGCTCCAGGCTAGCGGGTGTGGTGTCCAGACAGCGGCTCTAGGCTAGCGGGTGCGGGGTCAGTTCAGCGGCTCCAGGCTAGCGGGTGCGGGGCCTGTGCAGTGGCTCCAGGCTAGCAGGTGCGGGGTCCGTGCAGCGGCTCCAGGCTAGCGGGTGCGGGGTCAGTTCAGCGGCTCCAGGCTAGCAGGTGCAGGGTCAGTGCAGCGGCTCCAGGCTAGCGGGTGCGGGGTCCGTGCAGCGGCTCCAGGCTATTGGGTGCGGGGTCCAGGCAGCTGCTCCAGGCTAGCGGGTGTGGTGTCCAGGAAGCGGCTCCAGGCTAGCAGGTGCGGGGTTAGTGCAGCGGCTCCAGGCTATCGGGTGCGGGGTCTTTGCAGCGGCTCCAGGCTATCGGGTGCGGGGTCTGTTCTGCGTCTCCAGGCTAGCAGGTGCGGGGTCCGTGCAGCGGCTCCAGGCTATCGGGTGCGGGGTCCAGGCAGCGGCTTCAGGCTAGCAGGTGCGGGGTCAGTGCAGTGGCTCCAGGCTAGCGGGTGTGGGGTCCGTGCAGCAGCTCCAGGCTAGCGGGTGCGTGGTCCGTGCAGCGGCTCCAGGCTAGTGGGTGCAGGGTCCGTGCAGCGGCTCCAGGCTAGCGGGTGCGTAGTCCGTGCAGCGGCTCCAGGCTAGTGGGTGCGGGGTCCAGGCAGCTGCTCCAGGCTAGCGGGTGTGGTGTCCAGGCAGCGGCTTCAGGCTAGCAGGTGCGGGGTCAGTGCAGCGGCTCCAGGCTAGCGGGTGCAGGGTCCGTGCAGCAGCTCCAGGCTAGCGGGTGCGTGGTCCGTGCAGCGGCTCCAGGCTAGCGGGTGCGTGGTCCGTGCAGCGGCTCCAGGCTAGTGGGTGCGGGGTCCAGGCAGCTGCTCCAGGCTAGCGGGTGTGGTGTCCAGGCAGCGGCTTCAGGCTAGCAGGTGCGGGGTCAGTGCAGCGGCTCCAGGCTAGCGGGTGCAGGGTCCGTGCAGCGGCTCCAGGCTAGCGGGTGTGGTGTCCAGGCAGCGGCTTCAGGCTAGCAGGTGCGGGGTCCGTGCAGCGGCTCCAGGCTAGTGGGTGTGGTGTCCAGGCAGCGGCTTCAGGCTAGCAGGTGCGGGGTCCGTGCAGCGGCTCCAGGCTAGTGGGTGCGGGGTCCAGGCAGCTGCTCCAGGCTAGCGGGTGTGGTGTCCAGGCAGCGGCTTCAGGCTAGCAGGTGCGGGGTCAGTGCAGCGGCTCCAGGCTAGTGGGTGCAGGGTCCGTGCAGCAGCTCCAGGCTAGCGGGTGCGTGGTCCGTGCAGCGGCTCCAGGCTAGTGGGTGCGGGGTCCAGGCAGCTGCTTCAGGCTAGCGGGTGCGAGGTCAGTGCAGCAGCTCCAGGCTAGCGGGTGCGTGGTCCGTGCAGCGGCTCCAGGCTAGCGGGTGCGTGGTCCGTGCAGCGGCTCCAGGCTAGTGGGTGCGGGGTCCAGGCAGCTGCTCCAGGCTAGCGGGTGTGGTGTCCAGGCAGCGGCTTCAGGCTAGCAGGTGCGGGGTCCGTGCAGCGGTTCCAGGCTAGTGGGTGCGGGGTCCAGGCAGCAACTCCAGGCTAGCGGGTGCGGGGTCCAGGCAGCGGCTCCAGGCTAGCTGGTGTGGGGCCCGTGCAGCGGGTCCAGGCTAGCGGGTCCAGGCAGCAGCTCCAGGGTGGTAGGCTTCCTCCCTGGCTCCACGTCAGGCATCCAATAGGATCGCCTGACGTTTTGGCCAATCGAGAAACAGGTCTCACACCTGCTCCCTGATTGGCGGGGAGAAGATTTAGTGTGAAAATAGCGAAAATTAATTCACTATGGTCACACAACTGGGTGGGATCGGGACGCAGGGCTCTGTGCCCCAAGCCCACCCCTTTTTGAAGCCTATTAGAGCCACTGGCTCTAATAATGTGCTTAAAAAAAATACACACCCCCCGCCTATCCCCGCCATAGGAATTCATGCGCCCGGTGCCCTAAAAGGGGCCGGGCGCATGGATAGGGAGGGCGGCGGCGGTGGTGTTAGGGGGGGGCAGCGCCCATGCCCCCACAATGCACGGGCCGCCACTGAATTCAATACAGGAGGAATCAGAGGGCCCTGCTCGTTAGAGCTTACAATCTAGAAGGGAGGGTCAAGTGAAAAAAAAAAGGTAATAACTGTGGGGGATGGGCTGATATAGAAAATAAAAGTACAGTTGTTAGGTGTGGGTAGGCTTCTTTAAAGAGGAGGGTTTTCAGGGATCATATAAAACGGGCATCACTAAATGGTGGCCCGCGGTCTGCCCCGAGCTACTGCTCTATCTGGACGGCTACAATCACGCCATTAGCTGCCGCTGTCATTAGCAGAGCCGACGGCGGGACAATTCTGGACTGGGGGCAAGACCAGCACTGCGTGGAGAGAGGCAGCTGCTAAACACCTGAATTAACTTTTCACGTGGACCAAGAGGTGATTGGCTGCTAGGAAGGAAAGGTTAACCCAGCAGCTCCCGCGCCCCATCCAGTGCTGCTGTGCCTCCGCCTTCAGTTTAGGATTGTCCCGCCTCCTGCTCTCCTCTCTGTGAAAGGTCGGAGATTGAAGGGAGGAAAGAACATGGAATTGTAAAGGACGGGGAGCGGGGGTACAGGGGGGCAGTGCTTTGTGTGTGTGTCTGGGGGGGTTATGTAAAGTAGAGCAATACTGTGGGGGGATGTGAAGGGCAGTGCTTTGGGGGTGATATATGAAAGGGGCAGTGCTTTGGGGGTTATATGTAAAGGGGGCAGCGTGTGGGGGGGAGGGGGGGCAAATATGAAAAGGGCAGTGCTGTGTGTATGGGGGGTGATGTGAAGGGAGAAAGTGCTGTGGGGGGATGTCAAAGGGGCAGTGGTACCATTGACTGCAGTATCCCGCACATAGATATTGCATGGTACAAACGTACCATGCAGTTTCCATGCGGCTGCATTTTTTTGAAAAGGTGCCAGGACCTTTTTCCAGCAGAAAACGCAGGCACAGCAGTCCATTCAAATGAATGGGCAGTCGTCCCAGCACATCTGGATTGTGATGTAAAGAGTCATCGCACAAAATTTGGATTCGGACCTCTGCTGGAAGAAAATTTTTAATAATCGGACCTCTATGAATTCCAATTCAAGACCCCTGATCTAAAAGCTAATAGGGTGCTTTTTCTCTGCAGCCGCCATCATGGGTCGCATGTACGCTCCGGGAAAGGGCTTGTCCCAGTCGGCTCTCCCATACAGACGCACCGTCCCATCTTGGTTGAAACTGACATCTGATGATGTGAATGAACAGATTTTCAAACTGGCCAAGAAGATTCCCATCCCAGATTGGTGTTATCCTGAGGGACTCTCATGGTGTTGCTCAGGTTCGCTTTGTAATTGGTAACAAGATCCGGCAGATCCTGAAATCCAAGGGACTGGCCCCTCGACCTGCCCGAGGACCTCTACCACCTGATCAAGAAGGCTGTGGCTGTCCGCAAACATCTGGAGAGGAACAGGAAGGATAAAGATGGCAAATTCCGTTTGATCCTCATTGAAAGCAGAATCCACCGATTGGCTCGTTACTACAAGACCAGGAGAGTCCTCCCACCTACCTGGAAGTACAAGTCCTCCACAGCCTCGGCCCTCTTCGCATTAATGGCGCTGAAACTTTAATAAAGTTCAAAATTTACTTAAAAAAAAAAAAAAAAAGCTAATAGAGTAGGAGATAATTGGACAGATTGGGGTAAGGAGTTCCATAGGATGGGAGAGGCTCAGGAGAACTCCTGGAGGCAAGCATGGGAGGAGGTGACGAGCGAGCTAGAGAGGAAGAGGTTTTGAGCGGAACGAAGAGAACGATTAGGTTGGTATTTTGAGACTAGGCTAGTGATGTAGCTGGGGGCCAAGTTGTGGATGGCTTTGTAAGTTGTTAGTATTTTGAATTTAATTTGTTGGGTGAGCGGGAGCCAGTGGAGGGATTGGCAGAGAGGAGTAGCAGACACAGAGCGATTGGTAAGGTGGATGAGTCTGCCAGCAGCATTCATGATGGATTGAAAGGGGGATAGACTATGTAGAGGTAGCCCAATGAGGATGGAGTTGCAGTAGAGATACTTGAGGAGACAGAGGGAGTGAGCTGAGGGGTAGAGAAATAGATTTGGGTGTCTTCAGCGTAGAGGTGGTATTGGAAGCCATGGGAGGCTATCAGCTGACCCAGGGAGGAGGTGTAGACTGAAAATAGGAGAGGTCCAAGAACAGAACCTTGGGAGACCCCAACAGAGAAAGGAAAAGGAGAGGAGGAAATAGAATTGTAAGTAACGCTAAAGGTTCGGTTGGATAGGTAGGAAGTGAACCAGCGAAGAGACCAAAGGCTAGGGGTGGCCGCCACTAGCCGAAGGCGTGGAGTTTTTTGTGGAGGAGGGGGTGGTCAAATGTATCAAAGGCAGCAGAAAGGTCCAGTAGTAGGAGTACAGAATAGTGTCCATTGGTTTTGGCCGTTAGTAGATCGTTTGTTAGTTTTAGGAGAGCAGTTTCTGTGGAGTGTTGAGGACAAAATCTAGACTGAAGGGGATCAAGAAGGCTATTCTCAGCAAGATGGTTGCTCCGCTGGTTGTAGACCAGACGTTTAAGGATTTTGGATAAAAAGGGAAGCAAGGAGATTAAGAGTAGGTTGTTAAGAGTGGTTGGGTCCAGTGAGGGCTTTTTAACCACTTCAATACCAGGGCACTTATACACCTTCCTGTCCAGACCAATTTTCAGCTTTCAGTGCTGTCGCAGTTTGAATGACAATTGCGCGGTCATTCTACGCTGTACCCAAAATAAATTTTTATCACTTTGTTCCCACAAATAGAGCTTTCTTTTGGTGGTATTTGATAACCTCTGCGGTTTTAAATTTTTGCTAAACAAATAAAAAAAGACCGAAAATTTTGAAAAAAATAAAAGTTTTGCTTTTGTTTCTGTTAAAAATTTATGTAAATAAGTTTTCTCTTTCGCTGATGGGCACTGATAAGACGGCACCGATGAGGTGGCACCAATGAGCAGGCACTGACGATGGGCACTGATATGCAGCACTGATGGGCACTTATGGGTGGCATTGGGTGGCACTGATGGGCGACACTGATAGGCACTGAAAGGCTGCAAAGATGGGTTCTTATGGGTGGCACTGATAGGCAGCACTGCTGGGCCCTGATACATGGCACTGATGGGCACTGATATGAGGCACTGATAGGCATCCCTGGTGGCACTGGCAGTGGTAGGCATTGTGAGTGGGCACTGATTGGCAGCTGCCTGGGCACAGATTAGTATTTCCCTGGGGGTCTAGGGGGCATACCTGGTGGTTTAGTGTGAATGGCCATCCTGGTGGTCCTGGGCGGCTTCCCTGGTGGTCCTGGATGGGATCCGAGGGGGGGCTGTGCTGATAAACAATCAGCACAGACCCTCCCCTGTCAGGAGAGCAGCCGATCGGCTCTCCTCTACTCGTGTCTGTCAGAAGCGAGTGAGGAAAAGCCGATCACCGGCTCTTCCTATTTACATTGTGATCAGCCGTGATTGGACACGGCTGATCACGTGGTAGAGTCTGCGTCAGACTGACACACCGCAACAACGATCGCCGTGATGCGCGCCCTCGGGGGCGTGCAGCAGCTCAATATCCTGAGGGCGTCATATGACGCCCAGTCAGGATAATGAAACCACTTTGCCGCCGTCATTCTGCTATATGGCGGGCGGCAAGTGGTTAAGTATGGAGCTGACTAGTGCATGTTATAGAGAGTTGGGTAAGATGCCAGAAGAGAGGGAGAAATTGAAGATGTGGGTTAGAGATTGTAGAATAGAGCCAGAGGGTGAACGTAGCATTTGCAAGGGAACAGGATCCAAAGGGCAGGTGGTTAGGTTGACGTTGGCAAGTAGTTTAACAACCTTGTATACAGTGGTTGGCTTAAAAGAGAGATAAGAATTAATTGTAGCTGTGGGCATGAAGCGTAAAGTGTGGAGGATACCTGAACAGTAGAGATCTCCTCACGAATTGTATCAATATTCTGTTTGAAGTGATTGGCGATCTCCTGGGCACTGAGTGAGTTGGCGGGTGAAGGACGAAGTAGAGAGTTGAAGGTAGAGAAGAGTTGACGGGGACGGGATGATAAGTTGGTAATGAGAATGATAAAATAGGTCTGCTTGGCAGTGAGGAGGCAGGAATTGTATTTTTGGATTGCAGATTTATATTGGTTGAAATCTTTCTGAGACTAATGCCGCGTACACACGGTTGGATTTTCCGACCGGAACTGTTGTATGTGAGCTTGTTGCCGGAAAGTCAGACCGTGTGTACGCTCCATCGAACATTTGCTGTCGGACTTTCCGCCAACAAATGTTTGATAGCAGGTTTTCAAATTTTCCGCCAAACAAAACTTTGTTGTCGGAAAGTCCGATCGTGTGTACACAAGCCCGTCGAACAAAAGTTCACGCATGCTCGGAATCAAGCAGAAGGAGCCGCAACTTCATTTTTCTCGGCTCGTCGTACGTCTTGTACGTCGCCACGTTCCAACATTCGTAATTGTTGGCCTACATTTGTGTGACTGACCATGTGTATGCAAGACAAGTTTGAGCCAAAGACCTTCGAACAAAAATCAACGGTTTTGTTGGCGGAAAGTCCGATCGTGTGTACGGGGCATTCGTCTTATGCCACAGGCGCTCAAGAGCACTGCTATGTTTTTTCAGACTTCTAGTGTCATCTGTTAATACTACGGCATGCCTTTGTCTTGCAGAGGTTTTTTTTTTTGGCCACTCGAGTTTACAACCTCTTTAATACTACAGCATACAAAAGCACTGTAGAGAATTGTGCCCTTCCAACCTTGTGGTTTTTATCCCTACCGGATTGCAATGTTAGCTAAGCAATACAACCTGGCCAATAACTGGCCTACAGCATGTGACCAGATATTGGAGAAACAGCAGCACACTAATAAAGTCATCCCTGCTGTCCCCCTGTCAGCAAGCTGCCAGTGTCAGACTGAATGCACATGTGCCATACCGCAGAGTCCTTTTGGCTCAGATTTCTGGCCCTCCCTTTCTGAGTGCTGATGTACAGGGGATGAACCTATACTAAGACCTATATCAGGACAGGCTTGGGTACTTATGCTAGCTTCCACGAACACACAGCTACATAAATAGTGTGGTTTTTTTTTAACCAGTCTTGAATTCTGCTTCAAATGTACAAAAACTATTTTTTTTTTTCTACAGCAAAGCTGACATTTCTCCTTCTATTTTTATCAGAAGTTTCTCTGCGGGAAGCACCAATTCTCATTCCTCAACAGTATAAAGCGCACAGCGCCGAGCGACGGCTTTCTAAAACAATCTGTACTACTACAAATATCGGGGAGGGGGGAGCAGGAACCTCGGTGTAGATGGCATAAAAAGCCTGTGATGTCGGGAAGGATGGAGGGGAAATTGGTAAGGAGGTGTGCACACTGTTATGGGTAGAGATTTATTTATTTTTTTTTGTGAAAATTTTAACTTTTGCAGAGATTTTTATTACATGCTGCTGGAAAATCTCTGCATGTAATATAAAGAGAAGTTCTGATTACGGGTCAGGAGCAGAGAGGAGCAAATTGATACTCAAATCCGGCAAGGCCAGGGAAATTCAATCTGACCCTTCAATATAAACATTATATAAATATTCTGACTGAATCTTCGAAAAACATAAATATCAGTAAGAATTCTCTCATTTTGGGTTTTTTTTTGTTAGAGGAAGAAAGTAATGGCTTGGAAAGGAGGACTTGCCTGTAAAATCCTTTTCATCGCGGGCTGCATCAGCATTATGGTTGCCCTCAAAGGGGCTGTAAAACTATTTAAATAACTCAATAACTTATAGAACTCAACCAAACTTCCCCCACCCCACCGAATCGCATCGAACGGTGAGTGTGGACAAACTGCACTCACAGAGGGAGGATCTTATAGGGGCAATAAATACCAGGAGTGCCTTATGTGCGGAGTAGTTCAGGGATGTGCTATGTACCAGGTGTAGAGTTCATGGGTGTAAATAGTGCGGTTTTGGGGTGCCCTATGCACAGAGTGCAGAGTTCAGGGGTGCGCTATGTACAGAGTGCAGAGTTCAGGGGTGCGCTATGTACAGAGTGCAGAGTTCAGGGGTGCGCTATGCACAAAGTGTAGCGTTCAGGGGTGCGCTAGATACAGAGTGCAGAGCAGTGGCGGCTGGTGTGCAATATTTTGGGTGGGTGGCGGCGTTGGAGCGAGTGAGGGGTTTTGCCACCCCCCCAAAATATTGAGCACCAGCCGCCACTGCTCTGCCCGCCACCCCCCGCACCCTCACTACCCCTTCCGTGGCATATGGATGGGTAGGCGGCCTAACCTAAGGAGGCAAATGACTATAATCCGGGGTAGGGCTGTTGCTCCAGCTTGCCAAGGGAAGAGTCGGGGCTTCTCCTCCCAGCCGAACAGGAAGTGGGTCCTGAGACCCTATTGGCCGGGAGTACCAAGACTCCCTGGCCAAATCGGGTCTCAGGACCCGCTTCCTGATTGGCCGGGAGGAGAATCAGGAAGACAATAGCGAATATTAATTTGCTAATGTCACACAACTGGGTGGGCTCAGGGGCGCAGTGCTCTGTGCCCCAAGCCCACCCTTTTTTAAGCTAATTAGAGCCTCAGGCTCTAATCATGTGCTTCTAAAAACAAAAAACCCCATTGAACCCATGCGACCAGCGCCCCTGTATATAGGTTAGGGGCCGGGTGCATGGATTGGGGGGGGCGCCCCTTATGGACAGGCTGCCACTGGTGCAGAGTTTAGGAGTGTACAGGGTTCAGCCCTCTTTCACATGCTGTCCACACCTCACTTCCACCCCTCCTCGGCTCTGACCTCTGCAGCATCCCCCCCCCCCCAAAACAAAAAGCTTCCTCACATCTCATCTCACAGCAGTGTAGGTGGCTCCACCTCTCACTTTTAGGGAAATCACTGGCTGGCATCTGTGCACCCGGCAGCCTACCACTTGATGCCCCATCTCACATCTCCCTTGTCCCCACCGTGAGTGAAGGGCAGACAGCGATCTGTGAAAGCCGCTGAGAGGAAAGCTGTCCAGAAGGCTTCTGTGTTTACAAGTGACAATGGTTAGCAGGGAGTGGAGGGTGAGAGTTGAAGGTGGTAGAACTCTGTTCCGACTGAAAAAAAAAACCCTGGACACATGAAATGGCCGGTAGGCCAGGTTTGGCCCATGGGCCTTGTGTAAGACACATGTGGGTTATAGCCTGCCAGGTGAGGACACTGGCATACCAAGTTGTTAGAATAGTTTATATAACCACTTCCCACTCCTAGCAATCCTCAGTTTTTTGTTAGTGTCCTTAGGTGATGGACAACTTCTCTCTACCGACAGTACGTTTCTTGCTTGTAATTCCAATTCTACCAAGAGGATTGAGAAGGCTATGCACTGTTCTTCGCATGGCTGAAGTCCTTTCTCCATCTGGCCGCATAGAACGCCACTGCAGTTAATTACTGCAGCCTCCAAGTCAGGTGCAGTGCGTTGGGGTACCATACCCCGACCCCTACCACTCCCAGCCGATAACCACCGCAATCGCAGGCGGCCGCCGGACCCACAGGCGCGCTCCCGCGGCACGCATTGGGCGGGAACACGCGCACACGGTATCTATTACACGAAACGACGTACAGATACGTCGTTTCACCCAATAGAGCCGCCCTGCCGCAGTATATGTGCGGTGGGTGGTCTTAAAGTGGTTAACACCTATGGTTTTCGAATGGGATGTCCAACAGGCTCATATAGGTGTGATGGTCAGGTGTTCACAAACCTTTGGCCATATAGTACATTTTGGTTTGAAGTCAATACTCTATAGACCAAGTACTGTATGTATAAAGTCTACAAGTCTTGGGACCTATGGACATTACACATACAGATGCTATATGTACTCTATTATCATTCAGCCCTGGTCTCCTTCCCTGGTCATTCCAGGGCAGGACTCTTATGAAGTCCTCATGTGTTGGCTTTTTTGGCATATTTTTACCGGTAGACTGGAGGTATTGGACTAGTGTTGGTTTTTATCTTGCACATGTGTGGTTTTACATACTCAATTTGTGTGTTTCTTGAAATTATATTTTTTTTCGTTTTCAATAAAGGAATTTGTACTTCGCAAACATATATTGTGGTATAGAGATCTTTCATGTGAAGGACAATTTTGTGTTTTTCATTGATCAGTGCAAACTTGACCCTTCCCGACTCCATCCAAAGCTAAATTAAAAAAAAAATCAGCTTTGATAGGGAACCTAGAAGGTGTTTATTTTTTTTTCTGTGAGGACTGTTATTAACCTTGATACAAGACTGCTGAGAAGATCAGTTGACCTCATAGGGAGTCACTGTGCAGCACTGCTAAGCATGTAGAGCAGGGGTTTCTCAACTTGGGTTCCTCCAGAGCAGGGGGTTTCAACCTCAATGTTATTGTAGGCCACACGAGCATTATGGTTTCTCTCAAAGGGCCAGATGTATATATAAGAGTAATGTCCAGAGCAACCCCCCTTAAATCAGATGTCAGATATACCCTCCCTTATATCACAATGCACCCCCCCCCCCCCTTACCTTATGCTGCTGCCAGGGAGAAGCTAGGGGCGGAGCTGTGAAGCAGAAAGTGCAGGTTCAGGAGGAGGACGTCTGGAGTCAGCTGCCAGAGTCTGCTGAATGCTGAGACCAAGGAGAAGGTGGAGATGAGCGGGTGCTGTAGCTGCACAGAGAGCCGCAGGATCATTAGGAGGAGTTCTGTCCTCCTCTCTGCTGCTATGGCGAGCCTTCCCATGGCTGCATGGAGAAGCGCAGGATCCGTTTGAGAAGTTCTGTCCACCTCTCTGTTGGCGACTGCTGAGACAAGGTGGGGGTGGAGACGAGGGGGGCGCCAGAGCTGCAGGAGCGGTGTGGGGGCCACATGAAATAGCCTGGCAGGCTGGATTTGGCCCACAAGCCTTGTGTTTGACACGTACTCCAGAGTTTGCTAGGGGTTCCTTGAGCAATTCCTGTCTCTCAGTTAGGTTCCTATTGACACCATTGACCCTTTTAGCTATCTGTAAGGGGGTAATTCTTCCCAACATTCACAAGTGTAAGGAGCAGTGGTGGCCGCTCCATTAGGGGTGCAGGAGCGTCGCCCCCCTCCCCTAATCCATGCACCCAGCCCCTAATCTACATGCAGGGCTCCACCCGCATGGATTTGAAGTTTTTTTTTTTTGAAGCACGTGATTGGAGCCCGAGGCTCTTATTGGCTTAGAAAAAAGGTGAGCTCACCCACTTGTGTGACATTAGCAAATTAATATTTGCTAACGTCCTTCTGCTTCTCCTCCCGACCAATCAGGAAGAGGGACGTGAGACCCGATTGGCCAGGGAGTCTTAGGACTCCCGGTGTTCTGTCGAATAGTGCCCCCCCTATCAAAAAATGCCTGCTCCGGGCTGCGCATACGCAGTGCAGAACGGCACAACAGCCGATTTCCCGATCAGCTGTTGTGATGGCACATGCGCAGCACGTCGGAGACGGAATTATTCTCCGATTCTGCCTCGCACTTAGTCTTGTGAAGAGCAGGTTTTGTTTGTGTTGATAGGCTGGTTCAGTGCTGCAAAGGGGCAACGTTATTCTCCGATTCTGTGCACAATGTATGCAGCACTGAACCCGCCCATCAACCACAAAACCCCCCCCCCCCACCCTTCACAACACTGAACACACCCCG
The DNA here is from genome assembly GCA_037952925.1 of Lithobates clamitans. Classification (NCBI taxonomy): domain Eukaryota; kingdom Metazoa; phylum Chordata; class Amphibia; order Anura; family Ranidae; genus Lithobates; species Lithobates clamitans. The sequence continues at coordinate 284,673 of JBBGZY010001878.1, forward strand.
CAAGTGCGAGGCAGAATCGGAAAATAATTCTGTCCCTCGGCGCTCTTCAGCTGTCGTTTCTGATGCACTGCGCATGCGACGTCACAACAGCCGATCGGGAAATCAGCTGTTGTGCCATTCCGTACTGCGCATGCGCAGCCCGGAGTGGGCATTTTTTCGATAGAGGGCGCTACTTGACAGAACACCGGTCAATCTGGTCTCAGGAGCCACTTCCTGTTCGGCCGGGAGCCTGGAGCGAGGAACAGCCGCCTAACGTAAGGCCAGACTGATCGCCGCCTTCCTGTCCGTCTCCTGTGGGAGGGGGTCGTTTGTGCGAGTGGGGGGGGCATGTTTGTTCGCCACCCCCCCAAAATATTAGGCACCAGCCACCACTGGTAAGGAGCATTCTTTCCACCGATCATCACACTAATGTATCATGAGTTGTAGATACAGTCATTATTAGAAGAGAGTTCCCTGAGACCTGGAAGTTATTTGAAGGGTTCCTCTGTGTTGAAAAGTTTGAGAAAGGCTGATGTAGAGAAGGAAGTTTCACCAGCATCTCCAAAATTGGGTCCAAAATTTTAATCACATAGTATCAAAAAAAAGAAATAAATGCAACGTTTCAGAGCCACACAGGACCCCTTCATCAGGCTCATGCCTGATGAAGGGGTCCTGCGTGGCTCCAAAACGTTGCTTCTATTTATTTTTTTTGATACTATGTGATTAAAATTTTGAACCCAATTTTGGAGATCCTGGTGTGCCGGTGACACTTCCTTCTCACGATTGTAGTCGGTTCCAGCCGTTGGTCATTTCAGCACCCAATTTAAGATACAGCCGTTTGTGCAGGAACGTGTGCGTTGGAGGCTGATGTGGAGTATTGCATTGGAGGCTGATGTAGAGGGTGCAAATAGAATCAAAGTATACAAAGCAACAAGATTATTATTATTATTTTTTTTTTTTATAATAACATCAACACTTATTCAATTTATTTACATTAAGCCAACCACATTCATAGGTGTATCTAAAAATTCATACACAAGTTTCCTTCTGAACAAAAGAGTGACGGTAAGCTCTGGGGATCAGCAAAAGTATTTAAAAGTCTCTACAATGAAGTCTGGATCACTCGCCATGAAATTAGAGCAAGTCCTTAGTGAATCTGTTGAAATAGGGAACTGGTCGGAGGGAAAACCATCTTTTCCAGTGTAAACAGAAAATCGGCAAGATAGGCAAAACGTGTCTACGGTGGCTTGGGTGACTGAACCCCCCCCCTGCCCTTTGATTAGTGCAAAATCAACCTCTGTGCATCCCCACCTTCCATGATTCCAAAGAGCATCAGAATAAGAAGATCCAAATTTAAAGGACAGAAGAAAGACAGATAGACCACCTTAAAGGTATCTTCACGTTCTGCCAACTGGGGTGTGCCAGAAGGTCCCTTGGAGTAGTTTGGAGAGCATTCGAAAAATGAGAACGCCACAAAACTTCCAATAGCTAACGAATACGAATTATCCAAAATAACGAATGCCACATCTAAATAAATGGAATTAATTAATAATAATAAATAATAATAACGTATTATTATTATTTTGTTACGTTCCATTTGTTTAGATGCAGCATTCTTTATTTCGGATAATTTGTAACTAAATTTTTCGTTACGTTCACTAACAGCCAAATTTGAAAGGAAATTCCAATACCTATAATTTAATAGTTATTAGCTAGTTATTTCAAATTTTCGGATTTTCCTTTCTTATTTTCGAACACTAAACAAATTTTTCGGCAGTGCGCATGTCTAATGCCGCGTACACATGAGCGGACTTTACGGCAGACGGGATTTCGGACAATTCGATCGTGTGTGGGCTCCAGCGGACTTTGTTTTCTCAAAAGTTGGACAGACTTAGATTTGAAACATGTTTTAAATCTTTCCGTCGAACTCGAGTCCGGTCGAAAAGTCCGCTCGTCTGTATGCTAGTTCAACGGACAAAAAGCCACGCTAGGGCAGCTATTGGCTACTGGCTACGAACTTCCTCATTTTAGTCCGGTCGTAAGTCATCACGTACGAATTCGACGGACTTTGGTGGATTGTGTGTAGGCAAGTCCGTTCATTCGGAAAGTCCGTCGAAAAGTCCGCTGGGCAAAGTTTGCCGTAGAGTCCGACCGTGTGTACGCGGCATAATACTTAGCTGAGGTCCACCTAGATCCAGTGATGTTGCAGGGGTGTATGACTTTTTTTTTTTTTTAAGGTAAAAATAACAAACGAGACTTTAGTATCATCTTAAGATTTGACAATAAAACCTGGAAGCCAAGAAGAAGACAAGAGAAAAGATCTTTTTACAAAGAATGCGCAGCACTGTACGCGTTGGTGCGCAGTGTTGCATTTTATTCTTAAATGGCGCCCCACCACACATGATCAACTACTGCTGGTTTTGGAGGGCTGTGTTACAAAAAAGAAAAAAATACTGCATGAACCTTTCTGGCGATTTAGACAATCCATCACTTAATGCAGCGAAAGTTAACCCGTGTTATAATATGTGAGGTATGAATCCCACCACCTTAGGGTGAGGAGCACTTGTTGACAAGCTTGCGCTCATTGTCCGAGTACCATCCTTCCTGTTGCAAATCCTGAAATCAAATGGCGACAAATAGTTTCTATTGAATCTGCACCAGACCCCCTCCCCCATCCCCCCCCCCCGGAGCTCAACATCAACCGTTTTTTTTTTTTTTAATTATGTGTAGCTTTTTCCTTCACGAACGGTAATTAAACTAACCACCAACCGTCAGTGTGATCCGTCTATTAGCTCTGATGTTCATCACATTAAAAAGGAAAACTTTGCTTTTAACTGTTTTCCCCATATTCTCCCTCTGCCACTCTCCAAATCACTTTTGCGGCAAAATTCTTGTCAAGATCCTTCAGGCTTATTCTCACACCGTGTCATAGTTTACATAGTAGGCGAGGTTGAAAAAAAGACACAAGTCCATCAAGTCTAACTTTTGTGCCTGAGAATCTTCATTTGAAGCCAAAACCTTTTTAAAAAGTTTTGGATGGACTTACGATGGCCATACACGCCCACTGAGAATTTCGGCTGGTTCTTCATGTGGGTGGCCTTGTTGGCCTCCTCCTGCCCAACATCCTTCAATTAAGAAAAAAAAAAAATCTAACGGGACTGGGTGGAAAGTGTTTGGACGGACAGACAGGAAAAGCAGGAGAGAAACATTTATCCAAACCGTTAGAACGATTGAAGGAATCTGTGAGGTATTTTTCCTTCAGTCTGTAGGCCAAACAAAAGATATCTAATATACCACGGCACAACCTGCCCGGAGTTTGCATGTTCTTCCTGTGCCAGTGCGGGTTTTCTCCCACCCTCCAAAGACATGCCGGTACGGTATTTGACTCCTGTCTAAATTGGCCTTAATATGTGTATGTATGAATGTGAGCTAGGGACCTTAGATTGTAAGCTTTGAGAGCAGGGGTCTCAAACTGGTGGACCTCCAGCTGTTGCAAAACTACAAGCCCCATGAGATTAAAAATTCATATCTCCACAGAGTGGTACTATGGATACGACACTTAGGTAGAATTTGCCACGTCCCAATAGTTGGAAGGCTGACAGTTACAAGCATGCCTCCTACAGGCAGGGGGCTTGTAGTTTTGCAACAGCTGGAGGGCCACCAGTTTGAGACCCCTGTTCTAGAGGGCAGGGACTGATATAAATATACCGGGCGGAACATAATTATTAGATCCCCTGCAGATGTATGTTTGCCCAGTTACAGAGAAATGAAGGATCTATAATTTTTATCATAGGTGTATTTTAAATGACAGAGACAGAATATTACCCAAAAATCCAGAAAAAAAAAAAAAAAAACACGATACAAATGTTATACATTGAGTTGCAGTTCAGCGTATTTGATCCCCAAGCAAAACATGATTTAGTACTTGGTGGAGAAACCCTTGTTGGCAAGCACAGAGGTAAGACGTTTCTTGTAGTTGATAGAGACAGAATATCAACCAAAAATCCAGAAAAAACACAATACAAATGTTAGAAATCGAGTTTCAGGTCAGTGAGTAAAATAAGCAATTGATCCCCAAGCCAAACATGACTTGGTACTTGGTGGAGAAACCCTTGTTGGCAAGCACAGAGGTCAGACGTTTCTTGTAGTTGGTGACCAGGTTTGCACACATCTCAGGAGGGATTTTGGTCCACTCTTCTTTACAGATCTTCTCTAAATCCTTAAGGTTTCTTGGCTGCTGCTTGGCAACTCAAAGTTTCAGCTCCCTCCATACATTTTCTATAGGATTAAGGTCTGGACACTGGCTAGGCCACTCCATGTTCCTAATCTGCTTCTTTTTGAGCCACTGCTTTGTTGCCTTGGCGGTATTGTCATACTGAAAGACCCATCCATGACCCATCTTCAGTGTTCTGGCTGAGGGAAGACGGTTCTCATCCAAGTATTTACAATACATGGCCCCGTCTATTGGCCCCTCAATGCAGGAAAGTCTGTCTCTACTTTTAGCAGAGAAACAGCCCCAAAGCATAACGTTTCCACCTCCGTACTTGTCTGTAGAGATGGTGTTCTTAGGGGCATAGTCAGCGTTTTTCTTCCTCCAAACAGGGCGAGTCCCCCTCCTCAAGAAGGTACATGTACAGTCATGAACATGGACATCTAAATGATTCAGTGAAGAATCGGGAGAAAGTGCTGTGGTCAGATGAGACCAAAATTGAGCTCTTTGGCTTTAACTCTATTCGTCGTGTTCGGAGGAAGAAAAATGCTGACTATGACCCTAAAATCACTATCCCTACAGTCAAGCACGGCGGTAGCAACAAAATGCTCTAGGGCTGTTTCTCTGCTAAAGGTACAGGCTGACTTTGCCGCGTTGAGGGGCCAATGGACGGGGCCATGTGTTGCAAGATTTTGGGTGAGAACCTTTTTCCCCTCAGCCAGAACACTGAAGATGGGGCGTGGATGGGTCTTCCAGCATGACAATGACAGGAAACATACCACCAAGGCAACAAAGGAGTGGCCCAAGAAGAAGCACATTAAGGTCATGGAGTGGCCTAGTCAGTCTCCAGACCTTAATCCGATAGAAAATTTATGGAGGGAGCTGAAACTTCGAGTTGCCAAGCGACAGCCAAGAAGAGAGAAGATCTGTAAAGAAGAGTGGACCAAAATCCCTCCTGAGATGTGTGCAAACCTGGTCACCAACTACAAGAAACGTCTCACCTCTGTGCTTGCCAACAAGGGTTTATCTACCACCTACGAAGTCATGTTTTGCTTGGGAGCAAATACTTGTTTTATGTGTTTTTTCTGGATTTTTGGTAAATATTCTGTCTCTATCATTTAAAATACACCTATGATAAAAATTATAGACCCTTCATTTCTTTGTAAGTGGGCAAACATACAAAATTTGCAGGGGATCAAATAATAATTTTCCCCGCAGTACAATATAAATGGTCAGTCCTATATAGGTACCTGTAATAAAATATTCCTATTCCTTTGTGGGGTTCAGTCTATCATGAATGCTGCTGCTAGATGTATACATCTTACTAAATCAATCCGTGGCTGCTGCCCCTCTCTGCCAATCCTTTTCACTGGCTTCCACTAGCCCAACGTATAAAATTCAAGATGCTAACCACAGCGTAAAAAGACATCCACAGCACTGGCCACAGCTACCTCACCAACCGAGATATTGCCCAAATGGTCCTCTCCGCTCCTCCCAGGACATTTTGTTCTCTAGCTCCCTTGTGATCTCCTTCTATACTCGCCTCCAGAACTTCTCCAGAACCTCCCCCATCCTCTGGAACTCACTATCCCAGGCTGTCCGGCTGACTCCTACCCTGTCCGTCTTTAGGCAATCCTTAAAAACTAATTTATTCAAGGAAGCCTACCCCACCTCCACCGAAAAAAAATGTACTTTGATCATACCCATCAGATCATCCACCACAGCTCTTACCTTCTGTACCAGCTCCCTCTTCCTTTAAATTGTTAAGCCTGGCACACACTAATCGTTTTTTTTTTTTCATTCAACCCAGTGGGCCATTGGCCGAGAGCGCTGACCGGGAGTCGGTCGGCAGACCTTTTTCCATCATGAGCCTTTGAGAGAAGGCGACCCAGCTGCCGTACACACGAGCTGCATGTTGGCTGGCTTCATGAGCAGGGCCCTCTTATTTTTATCTGTATTGAACTGTATTGTAATCGAACTGTCTCCCTTTCTAATGCAAAGCCCACGGGCTCTATCTGAAAATATCCATTGAAAATCTGTGGGGTGATCTGAAGAGGGCTGTGCACAGGAGATGTCCTTCGTAATCTGGCAGATTTGGAGTGTTTTTGCAAAGAAGAATGGGCAAATATTGCCAAGTCAAGATGTGCCATGCTGATAAGACTCATACCCAAAAAGACTGAGTGCCGTAATAAAAATCAAAAGGTGCTTCAACAAAAGTATTAGTTTAAGGGTGTGCACGCTTATGTAACCATATTTTAGTTTTTTATTTTTACTTCCACCCCCTAAAAGATTTTGTTCAACTGATTTGTACAGTTTATAGGTCACATTAAAGGTGGAAAAAACTCTGAAATTATTCAATTTTGTCTAATTTTTTTTCACATCACAGAAACATGACATTTTACCAGGGGGTGTTGTAGACTTTTTAGATCCACTGTATGTGTACCAAGGTAAACCCCTTGTTGGCTTTTTTGCCCATCTGTGTCCAATTTGGGAGATTTCGCCTCAATTCCTGATCTGGAGAAAACTCAAAATGTTGGACCTCCTGGTCCCGGTGACAATGGGGACAAATAAAGTTAATCTCAACAGTGGGCACACAACACAATAACAACCCATCACCTTCTGTAACAGGCCAAGGTGTCCAACAAAAGTGACACAGGTGGACAAACAACACAGCCAGGGGGGCTCACAATGGTCAGTTTTTTATTCATTTGGTTTAAACCAGGGGTCCTCAAACTACGGCCCGCGGGCCACATGCGGCCCACCGAGGACATTTATCCGGCCCAATCCACCCAGGGCCGGATTCCCGACAATCCAGGCTCGGGCCAGGGCCAGGTCGGCTCGGCTTCGGCAGGGAGCATATCCGCTCCGCTCAAGAGGCGTCCCCCACAGCGGTAATGGAGGGCTCCGTGTGCCGCGCTGCATGCTGGGAAGTGTAGTTCCCAGCACAGTCCCGCACGGAGACAGGAGGAGACAGGAGGCGCGAAGAGTGACAGAGAGAGCGGAGGCTTCAAGCAACAGCCTACGAACAAGTGAGGACCCCTCTGTCCCTCTGTCCACCCCTCTGTCCCCCCCCAATGTCCCCCTGTCCCCCCCACTGTCCCCCTGTCCACCCCCTCTGTCCCCCTGTCCACCCCCTCTGTCCCCCCCTCTGTCCCCCTGTCCACCCCTCTGTCCCCCTGTCCACCCCTCTGTCCCCCTGTCCACCCCTCTGTCCCCCTGTCCACCCCTCTGTCCCCCTGTTTACCCCTCTGTCCCCCTGTCCACTCCTCTGTCCCCCTGTCCACCCCACTGTCTCCCTGTCCAACCCACTGTCTCCCTGTCCAACCCACTGTCTCCCTGTCCAACCCACTGTCTCCCTGTCCAACCCACTGTCCCCCTGTCCAACCCACTGTCCCCCTGTCCAACCCACTGTCCCCCTGTCCACTCCTCTGTCCCCCTGTCCACCCCCTGTCCACCCCTCTGTCCATCCCACTGTCCCCCTGTCCATCCCTCTGTCCCCCTGTCCATCCCTCTGTCCCCCTGTCCATCCCCTATATATATTATTATTTATTATTCATTCTTTTATTCTTGTGCACTACAAAAAAGATGTGTGCATAGGAATTTAGGAATTAGTTCATATTTTTTTTTACTATAGTGCGGCCCCCCAACAGTCTGAGGGACCGTGAACTGGCCCCCTGTCTAAAAAGTTTGAGGACCCCTGGTTTAAACCTTTTGTTGTCCAAATGAAAACACTGCTAACGGCTTAAAATGTGTTATCTAGCGTTGGGCTTTGGTATGCTGAGGCATTTAACTCTACATGTTCCATCTGAGACCACCCTGTCCTCAGGGTGACAACACTGCAGCACTATTTCACTTCCGAATGACCAGTGATGTCACCTTGTTACAGGAAGTGTAAAAATTGCTGATCTACAGGCAGGATTAACAGATAGTAAAACTATTATGTTTATATTGTTCTAAAAGAAGAACCGGCATCTTAATGCTATTTTGCCCATAATTCCACTCTAAGGTCATAATGCTTTGCTTAAATAACCATCAAGTGTGCAAGAGTGACGGTAAACACAAATGGTGCTATACTACTGAAAGGAAGGTTGGAACATACTGATAGAAAACCATTTTGCGGCTTATTAAAGAATAAATGCACTTTGAGGCAAAGTGCATTTGTTGCTTTTTGCCCACTCTCCCCTGACCTCACCTACCCCCCCCCCCACCTCTTCCTCTACAGATGTATACTAACCTTGATCTGATATCTCTGGCCTCCAATGTTAGTTTACAACTAGTGCCGTGAGTTTATTTTCCTGGCCATGCCTGTGCATTACAGCCCTACAGACTTCTATGGGACTGTCTCTGGACTCAAGATACAGCTCCATGGACTTCCAATGAACCGTCTTTTACTGTCACCAGCCTCAGGCCCCATAGACTTCTATTGGACAGCCTCCAATTATCTCCAGCCTTGAAACACAGCCCCTTAGATGTTTAATGCAGGGGTCTTCAAACTGCGGTTTGAGGACCAGATGTGACCTTTTACTAGCCCTTGGTGCACTATTCCTCCCAATTATATGAGGTGCTATTATTCCCACTGACACCTACTATGGGGCACCATTTCTTACACTCATACCAATAATGGGGCACTACTACCACCAATACCAATACCACCGATGTTGGGCGCTGGACATTTTCTACCCCCACTAACCACAATTTCACACCCCTAAATTCTAAAGGACAGTAAACTGGCCCTTTGTTTGAAAAGTTTGGAGACCCCTGGTCTAAAGGATTGTCTCCGGCCTTGGGACATAGTCCCATAGACTTAAAAAGGATCACCTCTGATCATCTCCAGCATCGAGACACAGAGCCATAGACTTCTGATAGACAGTCTCCAATTGTATCCAGGCCTTGAGACACAGCCCCATAGACTTCTAATGGACCACCTTTAATCATCTCCAGCCTCAGGACACAGCTCCATAGACTTCTAATGGACCACCTTGTATCATCGCCATCCTCAGGACACAGCCCCATAGACTACTGATAAACAGTCTCCAATTGTATCTAGGCCTTGAGACACAGCCCCATAGACTTCTAATGGACCACCTTTAATCATCTCCAGCCTCAGGACACAGCCCCATAGACTTTTGACAGACAGACAGTCTCCAATTGTATCCAGCCTTGAGACACAGCCCCATAGACTTTTAATGGACTCTCTCCAATTGTATCCGCCCTCGGGACACAGACACATAGACTTAATGAACCACCATTTATCATCTCCAGCCTCAGGATACAGCTCCACAGACGTGACCTCTGATTATCTCTTGCCTCGGAACACAGCCCCACAAGACATCTGATGGACTGCCTCTAATCTCCAGCCAAAGAACACAGCTCCATAGACTTCTTATGGACCATCTCCAATAATCTTGGGCCTCCAAGCACAGCACCATACATTTCTATGGGATGGTCTCCAATTACATCCGGCCTCAGGACACAACCGAACAGTAGTCTATGGGGCACTAATCCACAGGTATGGCTGGGACAATGAGACAATTAAACAGTGGAACTGTGGCCATTTTTTATCGAGCTAAGTATGCATTTAAGAAGGGGGAGGCCGAGTTTGGTTAGGTCAGGCTAAGGGGGCAAAAAGGATAAAGGCACTTAGTCTTAACATTGCACTCATCCTTTAGAGAGAGAGAGAGAAAAAAAAAGGCAGACTCCCAACTGCAAGTGAACATTACTTTTATAGGAAATAGGGGAGGAGTTGGGGTAATTGTCAGTTACATCAGCGCACTTACACTGAATTCATCACTGAGAATCCTATTCAATAGAGTTACATCTGAAGACTTCCCAATATATACTTCTCTGTCCTTCATCGAGTAAATTAAGTGCTCAAGAATAATATCTGCTCCAGAAAAGCAGACTTTCTCTTTCAATCAGAAGTTCCTCTGCAGGGGGTCAGTTTTTCTGTTGGCAAACAGAGCACATACGGCGGCTCGTGACAGCCTGGTAAAACAATTTGTACTATAACAAAACACGGAAAAGGTGGGGGGAGGGTAACCGCCACTGCCGAACTCTGCCTACATGGAATAAAAAAAAAAAGATTCTGACTTGTCACGGATCTGCAAGCCGATCAATAGTAACTCTGTGTAGAGAGGAAAATCCAACTTCACAAGGCCAGAAAAGCAATAAATTCCTCAATTAGTCTCGTTCTGGGGCCACGATGATGCTTGAATTTCAACAGCCACTGGCCCAATTACCAGGCGACGTCCTGGACACGGTTGGAGTGAAGAGCTTGGGTGCTAATAGCGGTCTTGATGAAGATTGAATAGCAATTTTCCTTCCTCCAAGGCCGGATTTGATTCCTACAAAGTGGACGGCCAGATGCGGCCTTGGACCAACATCCCCCCCTCCCCCCTGCCCTGGCGTTACGACAGCACACAAAGGGGAGACGGAGGTTCAACATGGCTCTAGAAGTTCACGGTTTCAGCCAACTCTTCTTCACTGTGAAGGGACACTGCTGTTCTGATGAGTCGGTGAGGGACTGTCGCCGGCGTTTGAAATGCGCAAAGCTATACTGACGGATTGGCGGGCAGGAACAGGTGGTGGCTCGCTTGGCGGATTCTCCTCACAGTTGTCCTCCTTCTGGTTGACGATCTGTGCCGGACACTCAAAATGAACGCAGTGGAACACCTGCAATCAGAAAGTTTAGATGTTATCAAACGCTAGCAGCAGCTTTCATTGAAGAAATATGTCTACCGCTCAGAGAACCGAAATCCCAGATCACCCTCCAAGCAGACCAAGTGCCAGAAGCCAGGTAGGGGCTCATCCTATGCCTCAAAATGACAATGAATCCAGGAAGAAAAGGCTGGTGGTACCGCGTTAAAATTTAACACATGCATAATTATTGCTCTAGACCAGGCCCCCTAGACCAAGACCTGCTAGCCTTTATCCGGCCCTTGGGGCACTATTCTTCCATATGATATGAGGTACTATTCCTCCAACTGACACCAACAATGGGGCACTATTCTTCCATATGATATGAGTTACTATTCCTCCCACTGACACCAACAATGGGGCACTATTCTTCCATATGATATGAGGTACTATTCCTCCCACTGACACCAACAATGGGGCACCATTTCTTTCACTGATACTAGTGATTGGGCACTACTCCTCCTCCTATTGATCACTAACATTGAGGCCATGTTTACCCTTACTGATGTTGGGCCGAGGACATTTTCTACCCCCAATGGCCACAATCCGGCCCCCTTAAACTCCGAAGGACAGAAAACTGGCCCTTTGTTTGAAAAGTTTGGAGACCCCCTGCTCTAGACAAACATGCCCACCTGTGAAACCTAACGCGTTTCACCCCCCAAAAAATGAGGTTTAACTGTAGAACCTCCAATTACCAAGCTTTATTTTTTGGATAAAACACGTGAGAGGAGAGGGTCCCAAGGATAGTCTACAATCTGCGCTCCTTCTGAAGTGCCAGTGCAGATAGTTAACAATCACAAAGTTACAAAATTTATGTAAAGATCTCAAAAAAGTGAGAAATAACGTCCATAGTGAAAGAACAAAAAACACAAAACAGCAGTATGCATCAAAGTGTCAAATAGAGAAGGCACAAAATCCAAATAAAACAAATAATGTTCATAAATTGGTGTAGATATTCAAAACTTCTGGATAAATCCTCTTAGTAATCAGCAAACATCGAGGGAACAGTAATCCCCCACCATCACCGGCCACACAGCCTAATCACCAGATTGTGTTGACTCCCATCACAGGAGTCAAAAGCGCTCCAAAGACATGCCAGAAAAGCCTCGTGCGATCACGGTCTGGTCCAGGTACTGGAACGATGTGACTGTATGGACACTGGGTGGATGGTGGTGGATTACTGTTCCCTCGATGTTTGCTGATTACTAAGAGGATTTATCCAAAAGTTTTGAATTTTTGTTCTTTCACTATGGACATTATTTCGCACTTTTTTGAGATCTTTAAATAAATTTTGTAACTTTGTGATTGTTCACTATCTGCACTGGCACTTCAGAAGGAGCGCGGTTTGTAATTCATTCGTTAATTATTTTCTTTTTTCACTTTTCTTATAACGTGCTGCTCCTAAATATATTTAACTCATTAGTTTCCTCCTGCGCGGGTTTTTGGTTTGTACCATTTGTAATATGGAACCCAAGGATAGTCTGTTTGTCTGGAACAATAAAGTTACACCCAAATTAAACTTTAATGGAGTGCTGCCATCTTCTTCTTCTTGGATTCACCATCAGCTTTCAGTTGCAGCCTGGGAAACTATTAATGGTTTGCAGTCAATTTTATTTTATATTCCCAATTTATAAACTTTTTTTTTATTTTAAGGTAAACTTAGGGAAGGAACACAAGACATGAATTACCTAAAATGAAGCTGATTTATCTGTCATAGAATTTGTATTTCTCGCTTATGTCGCCATTTACACAGACGGGTGACACCACTGTTATGCCCCGTACACACGATCGGACTTTCCGCCAACAAATGTTGGATGTGAGCTTGTTGTCGAAAAAGTCCGACCGTGTGTAGGCTCCATAGAACATTTGCCGTCGGACTTTCCGCCAACAAATGTCTGAAGGCAGGTTCTCAAATTTTCCGACAACAAGACTTGTTGTCGGAAATTTCCGATCATGTGTACACAAGTCCGACGCACAAAAGTTCCACTCATGCTCGGGAATCAAGCAGAAGGAGCCGCAACTGGCTATTGAATTTAATTTTTCCTCGGCTCGTCGTACGTCTTGTACGTCATCCCGCGTTCTTGACGTTCGGAATTTCCGACAACATTTGTATGACTGTGTGTATGCAAGACAAGTTTGAGCCAACATCGTTCGAAAAAGAATCCACGGTTTTGTTGTCGGAAAGTCCGATCGTGTGTACAGGGCATGCGGGTTAACCACTTCAGCCCCGGAAGGATTTACCCCCTTCCTGACCAGAGCACTTTTTACAATTTGGCACTGCGTCGCTTTAACTGCTAATTGCGCGGTCATGCAATGGTGTACCCAAACGAAATTTGCGTCCTTTTCTTCCCACAAATAGAGCTTTCTTTTGATGGTATTTGATCACCTCTGCCATTTTTATTTTTTGCGCTATAAACGGAAAAAGACCGAAAATTTTGAAAAAAAATGATATTTTCTACTTTTTGTTATAAAAAAAATCCAATAAACTCAATTTTAGTCATACATTTAGGCCAAAATGTATTCGGCCACATGTCTTTGGTAAAAAAAAGTCAATAAGCGTATATTTATTGGTTTGCGCAAAAGTTATAGCGTCTACAAACTAGGGTACATTTTCTGGAATTTACACAGCTTTTAGTTTATGACTGCCTATGTCATTTCTTGAGGTGCTAAAATGGCAGGGCAGTACAAAACCCCCCCAAATGACCCCATTTTGGAAAGTAGACACCCCAAGGAAATTGCTGAGAGGCATGTTGAACCCACTGAATATTTATTTTTTTTGTCCCAGGTGATTGAATAATGACAAAAAAAAAAAAAAAAAAAAAAAATTTACAAAAAGTTGTCACTAAATGATATATTGCTCACACAGGCCATGGGCATATGTGGAATTGCACCCCAAAATACATTCAGCTGCTTCTCCTGAGTACGGGGATACCACATGTGTGGGACTTTTTGGGAGCCTAGCCGCGTATGGGGCCCCGAAAACCAAGCACCGCCTTCAGGATTTCTAAGGGCATAGATTTTTGATTACACTCCTCACTACCTATCACAGTTTTGAAGGCCATAAAATGCCAAGATGGCACAAAACACCCCCAAATGACCCCATTTTGGAAAGTAGACACCCCAAGCTATTTGCTGAGAGGTATGTTGAGTCCATGGAATATTTTATTTTTTGACACAAGTTGTGGGAATGTGACAATTTTTTTTTTTTTGCACAAAGTTGTCACTAAATGATATATTGCTCACACAGGCCATGGGCATATGTGGAATTGTACCCCAAAATACATTTAGCTGCTTCTCCTGAGTACGGGGATACCACATGTGTGGGACTTTTTGGGAGCCTAGCCGCCTACGGGGCCCCGAAAACCAATCACCGCCTTTAGGATTTCTAAGGGCATAAATTTTTCATTTCACTCCTCACTACCTATCAGAGTTTTGAAGGCCATAAAATGCCAAGATGGCACAAAACCCCCCCAAATGACCCCATTTTGGAAAGTAGACACCCCAAGCTATTTGCTGAGAGGCATGTTGAGTCCATGGAATATTTTATATTTTGACACAAGTTGCTGGAAAGTGACAATTTTTTTTTTATTTTTTTATTTTTTTGCACAAAGTTGTCACTAAATGATATATTCCTCAAACATGCCATGGGCATATGTGGAATTGCACCCCAAAATATATTCTGCTGCTTCTCCTGAGTACGGGGATACCACATGTGTGGGACTTTTTGGGAGCCTAGCCGCGTACGGGGCCCCGAAAACCAAGCACCGCCTTCAGGATTTCTAAGGGCATAAATTTTTGATTTCACTTCTCACTACCTATCACAGTTTTGAAGGCCATAAAATGCCAAGATGGCACAAAACCCCCCCAAATGACCCCATTTTGGAAAGTAGACACCCCAAGCTATTTGCTGAGAGGCATGTTGAGTCCATGGAATATTTTATTTTTTGACACAAGTTGCGGGAATGTGAGAATTTTTTTTTTTTTTGCACAAAGTTGTCACTAAATGATATATTGCTCACACAGGCCATGGGCATATGTGGAATTGCACCCCAAAATACATTCTGCTGATTCTCCTGAGTACGGGGATACCACATGTGTGGGACTTTTTGGGAGCCTAGCTGCGTACGGGGCCCCGAAAACCCAGCACCGCCTTCAGGATTTCTAAGGGTGTAAAGTTGTAATTTCACTCCCCACTACCTATCACATTTTTGAAGGCCATAAAATGCCCAGATGGCACAAACCCCCCCCAATTGACCCCATTTTGGAAAGTAGACACCCCAAGCTATTTGCTGAGAGGCATGTTGAGTCCATGGAATATTTTATATTTTGACACAAGTTGCGGGAAAGTGACAATTTTTTTTTTTTTTTTTTTTTTTTTGCACAAAGTTGTCACTAAATGATATATTGTTCAAACATGCCATGGGCATATGTGGAATTACACCCCAAAATATATTCTGCTGCTTCTCCTGGGTACGGGGATACCACATGTGTGGGACTTTTTGGGAGCCTAGCCGCGTACGGGGCCCCGAAAACCAAGCACCGCCTTCAGGATTTCTAAGGGCATACATTTTTGATTTTACTCCTCACTACCTATCACAGTTTTGAAGGCCATAAAATGCCAAGATGGCACAAACCCCCCCCAAATGACCCCATTTTGGAAAGTAGACACCCCAAGCTATTTGCTGAGAGGCATGGTGAGTATTTTGCAGCTCTCATTTGTTTTTGAAAATGAAGAAAGGCAAGAAAAACGTATTTTTTTTTTCTTTTTTCAATTTTCAAAACTTTGTGAAAAAAAGTGAGGTCTGCAAAATACTCACTATACCTCTCAGCAAATAGCTTTGGGTGTCTATTTTCCAAAATGGGGTCATTTGGGGGGGGGTTGTGCCATCTGGGCATTCCATGGCCTCCGAAACTGTGATAGGCAGTGAAGAGTGAAATCAAAAATTTACGCCCTTAGAAAGCCTGAAGGCGGGGCTTGGTTTTTGGGGTCCCGTACGCGGCTAGGCTCCCAAAAAGTCCCACACATGTGGTATCCCCGTACTCAGGAGAAGCAACAGAATGTATTTTGGGGTGTAATTTCACATATTTCCATGGCATGTTTGAGCAATATATCATTTAGTAACAACTTTGTGCAAAAAAAAAAAAAAAAAAAAAAAAATTTGTCTTTTTCCCGCAACTTGTGTCACAATATAAAATATTCAATGGACTCGACATGCCTCTCAGCAAATAGCTTGGGGTGTCTACTTTCCAAAATGGGGTCATTTGGGGGGGTTTTGAACTGTCCTGGCATTTTATGCACAACATCTAGAAGCTTATGTCACACATCACCCACTCTTCTAACCACTTGAAGACAAAGCCCTTTCTGACACTTATTGTTTACATGAAAAAAATATTTTTTTTTTGCAAAAAAATTACTTTGAACCCCCAAACATTATATATTTTTTTAAAGCAAATGCCCTACAGATTAAAATGGTGGGTGTTTAATTTTTTTTTTTCACACAGTATTTGCGCAGCGATTTTTCAAACGCATTTTTTGGGGAAAAAACACACTTTTTTAAATTTTAATACACTAAAACACACTATTTTGTCAAAATGTTTGATGAAATAAAAAAGATGATCTTAGGCCGAGTACATGGATACCAAACATGACATGCTTTAAAATTGCGCACAAACGTGCAGTGGCGACAAACTAAATACATTTTTAAAAGCCTTTAAAAGCCTTTACAGGTTACCACTTTAGATTTACAGAGGAGGTCTACTGCTAAAATTACTGCCCTCGATCTGACCTTCGCGGTGATACCTCACATGCATGGTGCAATTGCTGTTTACATTTGACGCCAGACCGACGCTTGCAGGGGGGGGGGCAGGGGTGCTTTTTTTTTTTTTTAATTATTTTTTTTGCTTTTTTATCTTATTTTTAAACTGTTCCTTTCATTTTTATTTTTTTTTTTATCATTTTTATTGTTATCTCAGGGAATGTAAATATCCCCCATGATAGCAATAGGTAGTGACAGGTACTCTTTTTAGAAAAAATTGGGGTCTATTAGACCCTAGATCTCTCCTCTGCCCTCAAAGCATCTGACCACACCAAGATCGGTGTGATAAAATGCTTTCCCAATTTCCCAATGGCGCTGTTTACATCCGGCGAAATCTAAGTCATGAAATGCTTGTAGCTTCCAGTTTCTTAGGCCATAGAGATGTTTGGAGCCATTCTGGTCTCTGATCAGCTCTATGGTCAGCTGGCTGAATCACCGGCTGCATTCTCAAGTTCCCTGTTGGGACAGGAGAGCCAGAGAAAAACATGGACGACGGTGTGGGGGGGGGGGGGCATTCCCTCCCACTGCTTGTAAAAGCAGTCTAGAGGCTAATTAGCCGCTAGGATTGCTTTTACAAGAAAGCCGACCACTGGCTGAAAAGAATGATACCAAGATGATACCTAAACCTGCAGGCATCATTCTGGTATAACCACTCAAAGTCCAGCAACATACCTGTACGTTGCTGGTCCTTGTTGGGCATACATTGTAAACTTTTTTTTCATGCAGCCTGTGGGCTGAACGAAAAAAAGATATTGATCGGTGGGTATGCCCACCATTAGAATACCTCCCTTCATCCACCCACTTCTAATGATGGGCATACATGCACCATTTATATATGCCGAAGCATGGGGGCATCCTCCCGCAAAAGGCAGGAGCAAATCGCTCCTCCACCCACTACTGCCCCCACGCTTCGGCATATATGCTGAAGTATGTAACTGTGGTGGTGAAATCACCTCCGACAGCGCTGGAGTCGCGGCTTTATGTATCGTGGGAGCAAACGCTGTTGCTGTCAAGATAAATAAATCCGCTCTGCAGCTGAATGGCGTACCTGCTAAGCAAATGATGGTTAACAAAAAAACAAAGTAACATTACAGTATAACAGTATTACTTACCATACCTGCAAAGCAAAATACAAAAAAAACATAGTAAAAAATAAAACATTTAACGCAACCTGTGCCTACCTAAAAATATATATATGCCGAAGCATGGGGGCATCCTCCCGCAAAAGGCAGGAGCAAATCGCTCCTCCACCCACTGCTGCCCCCACGCTTCGGCATATATGCTGAAGTATGTAACTGTGGTGGTGAAATCACCTCCGACAGCGCTGGAGTCGCGGCTTTATGTATCGTGGGAGCAAACGCTGTTGCTGTCAAGATAAATAAATCCGCTCTGCAGCTGAATGGCGTACCTGAAAACACAAAGGTGGTTAACAATAAAAAAAACAAAGTATAAAAAAATTGCATACCTATAAAGCAAACATGATAAAAACATAACAATAAAACATTGCAGTATTTTTTACACTTTTTTTTGTAACTTTAACTTTTTTAACTTTTACCAGGTTTGGGTCTCTCAAAATGCGACAGCATCTTGGGAGACCCTGTGGAAGTGTGCCTAGTCTGTGCAGTGCTGTACCCTACGCTAATACTCCACTAGTGTGTGGTAGCGTTCAAAACATTCACCAATGCAAAGACCAGGTTTGCCAGGACAGAGGGGACAACAATACCGGGTGTCACGCCTAAATCCGCGCTTGCTGCAGACACAACATCTTTTTTGGGGGGTTTGTTGGGTAGGGGTACTCGGGAGGGCATAAAGAAAATGCCTCTCATGCAGCCGGCTTACTGCATTTGGTTGGGGATGGTGAGGTGGAGCACCGTCTGGATACAGAAGGGCTCTGACGATCTCTTCCTGGAATTTAAGGAAGGATCCAGTCCGTCCTGAAGCTCTGTATAGCACATAAGCATTCAGCAAAGCCAATTGAAATAAGTAAACAGACACTTTTTTGTACCAGCGTCTGGCCTTACGGGCAATTAGGTACGGCGCCAACAACTGGTCGTTGAGGTCCACCCCTCCCATATTAAGGTTATATTCGTGGACACAGAGGGGTTTCTCCACAACACCAGTCGCCGTAGGAATTTGGACCATCGTGTCTGCATGAAGGGAGGTGAGAACGAAAACATTCTTCTTATCCCTCCACTTCATAGCGAGCAAATTATTATACTTCAAGCAGGCTCTCTCCCCCAGCCTAAGACGGGAATCTACAAGCCGCTGGGGAAAGCCCCGGCGATTAGGTCGCACGGTGCCACATGCTCCAATCTGATGATCAAAAAGGTGGCTAAAAAGTGGCACGCTCGTATAATAATTGTCCACGTACAAGTGGTACCCCTTTCCGAATAAGGGGGACACCAAGTCCCACACTATCTTGCCAGCGCTTCCTATGTAGTCAGGGCAGTTTGTCGGCTCTACGTGACTATCTTTGCCCTCGTAAACCATAAATCTACATGTATAGCCTGTGGCCCTGTCACAGAGCTTATACATCTTGACCCCGTATCTGGCACGCTTGCTGGGAAGGTACTGTTTGAATGACAAGCGGCCAGAAAATTTAACCAGGGACTCATCAACGCAGACAACTTGATGGGGGGTAAACAAGTCTGCAAAACGTTGGTTGAAGTGGTTTACGAGGGGCCGAATTTTGTAGAGCCGATCGTATTCAGGGTCTCCACGAGGACGACAGAGTTCATTGTCGTTGAAGTGCATGAACCGCAAAATCTGCTCGTATCGTGCCCTGGCCATGGAAGCAGAGAACAAGGGTGAATGGTAAATTGGGTCAGTGGACCAATATGACCGCAACTCACTCTTTTTATTCAACCCCATGAGGAGGGAAAGGCCCAGAAAGATCTTAAATTCGGAGACCGTAATTGGTCTCCAATCTCTGGCAAGGGTGGACTGGGGCATAGTGGCGATGTATTGACCAGCGTATAAATTGCTTTGGTCCACAATAGATCTAAAGAGATCTTCGGTGAAAAACAGCGAATAAAAATCCAGTGGCATAAAGTCAACTGTTTCCACCTGAATTCCGGGTTGGCCAGTGAAAGGGGGAAGTAAGGGTGCTGCAGAAGTGGTGGGTACCCAATTCGGATTGGCCAATGCAGCAGGAAGGGCACTATGGGCACGACGGGCCTGTGTTCGTCTTCTTGGTGGCAGCGGGACACTACTAGTGCTTGCCACCTCGCCAGCTTGAACTGCACTTATGGGACTCGCCACGTCACCACGTGATACTGCAGTGCTGGATGTACGACCAGGGTGTACTAGGCCGCTGGTGCTTGCCAGTTCACCAGAAGGAGTAGCGGCACTAGTACCTCTCTGCTCCCTACGAGAGCCCTGCGGTTCATGCACTTCAAGGACAGCATAAGTTCGGGGTCTGGTACGCCTGACCTTAGCAGGGACCACAACTCCGTCGTCAGAGCTATCTGTCATGGAGCCGCTGTCCTCTACAGGATCGTATTCTGAGCCTGAATCTGACAGATGAGTGACTTCCTCTTCACTATCTGTCATGCTCAGAATCCTGTAGGCCTCTTCACTAGTGTACCTTCGATTTGCCATTTTGGCCTCTAAATTTAGGGGTACACTAGTGAGACTCACAGGCAAAAAAGCTCCCGACTGTCAGCGACTGATTCAAAACGCTACCAAAAAACTGTTAGCGATCGCAGGGATCAGGCCTGACTCTGCGACCGCTGCAGTTATGTGTGCTTAGTGTTTTGTAAGTGTCAGTAATCGATCGATACTGCACTTGGGTGGGCTGGGCTGGGCTGGGCCGAGGAGCAAAACGCAGGTGCTAGCAGGTATCTGGGCTGATCCCGCTAACACTGCGTTTCAGGGAACCCTAAACTTCTGGGGAGTATAGATCTGATCGGATCAGATATCGATCCGTTCAGATACTATAGCACTAAGGGAGGTGTATGCTGCGTGCGTGGGTTTTAGCGGTACTGGCGCTAACCTGACGCTGCCTGGGGCGACGCAGACCTTATTTGATCCTAAAAACTTAACTTCTATCACCGCCGGGCAATTAGGGGGTTAAACCTTTATAGGGTAATAAACGGCGGGTGCCCTAAAACTATAATAAACTGTAATAAACTGTAATAAACTATAATAAACTACAAAAAACAAACTATCTAACCAGCGTCACCCGTAACACTTATACGGTGATCGCTGGTGAAAGGGTTAACTAGGGGGCAATCAGGGGGTTAAAACCTTTAGCAGGTAGTATATGGGGGTCCCTGTCGCTATAAAACACTGACAGCGAACCTATATACTTACCTCCCTAAACTAGCGTCACCTGTGTCACTAATACAGCGATCAGAAAAACGATCGCTTAGCAACACTGGTGACGGGGGGTAATCAAGGGGTTAACTTTTATTAGGGGGGGGTTAGGGGGTACCCTGGACCTAAGGGGGGGTACCCTAGACCTAAAGGGGGCTACCCTAACAGCCCTAACACTTATAACTGACAAACTGACACCAATGCAAAAAAAAAAAAAAAACTGCTATTGGTGTCAGAGTGACAGTGGGTACAGGGGGGTGATCGGGGGGTGATCGGGGGGTGACAGGGGGGTGAAAAGTGTGCCTGGCGTGTTCTACTGAACGTGTGGTGTTGGTGCACTTACTTGGATGTCTTCTCTCCTCGGCGTCGGATCAAAAAGACCGGCTCCGTGAGAGATGACATCACTTCCTCTCCCTCTGTTTACATTACAGAGGGAGAGGAAGCATTCGATTCGTGGGAGCGATCGGGAGGGGGTGGCCATCAATGGATGGCCTCCCCCTGACCCCTAATCGCCCGCGAACGAGAGCCGACCACTCAGGGCACCGGGGGGGGGGTCCGATCGGACCCCCCGCCCGCGGGAAGGCATCACGTACTAGGTACGTGATTTTGCCTGCCCGTGCCGACCTGCTCACGTATATAGGCGTGAGGCGGTCGGCAAGTGGTTAAAGAATTCTAGGTATGGATATTTTTTTTACAGCTTAAACTAGACTAACGTAAATGCCATACCTGTGGGATCCCTGTAGAAGCTGGAAATCACTGTGTAGACACCACTACTCCAGCGATCTCCACTAGCTTCTGGGTTCTGTGACGAGCGGCTGTCCTGCTGCATTATGAACACAGGAGGTCGGCCGCTGGAGGCACAGGTGTCATTCAGGGAATGGTCTGCAATTTCTAAATGAATGCAAAGTGGTTTTCTAATTGAACTAGGTGGAGAGGCGTGGCAGGGATGTCACACCGAGGCGTGGCAGTGACGTCACACCGAGGCGTGGCAGTGACGTCACACCGAGGCGTGGCAGTGACGTGACACCAAGGCGTGGCGGTGACGTCACACCGAGGCGTGGCAGTGACGTCACGCCTCTCCACCTTATCTAAATGGAGAATGCCTTGCATTCATTGAGAAAATGCAGACCTTTCACTGTATGACATCTGTGCCCAGCAGCCAACCTCCTGTGTTCACAAATCAGGAGGACAGCCACTCGAAACGGGACCCAGAAGCTATAGAGACCACTATAGTTGCAGCGTCCAATACAGTGATTACAGCTGCTAGAGGGATCCCACAGGTATGGTATATACATAGTTGGTCCAAGCTGGAACAATGTACCTATGTACAAATATCCATACCTGGAATTCTTCTTTAACCACTTTCCTGTCCAAGGACATCATATGACGTCTTGGACTTTGAGTGGAGATATCTGAATGATGGGTGCAGCTGCAGGAATCATTCAGCTATCATTCTTTTCTGCTGGCGATTCCCTGCAAAGTAAAAATCATATCGGCTATTCAGTCGCTTGACTGTTTTTACAGGTGGCGGCGGTGGGAGGCGACCCCCCCCTCTAATACTTCTACCGTCTCGCCCCGTGCGAGCCGGACAATGAAGTTGCCAGCGGCGCCCATTTACCATAGAGAATACCGCCGTCCAGATGGTCCCCGGCAATCTCTATGACCTTCGGAGGCCGGGCATGACGTTATGACGTCACGTCTGGCCTTGGCAGATGTAAACACTGCCGTTTCTTCGGCTGGGAAGGAGAGATTTTTTTTTTTGTATTTTTTGTTTTTAATCTCAGGCTTTCCAGCCTAGAGGATTGACGTGAGAACTTATAGACCCCAGATCTCACTGTAAAGAGGACCTGTCATACCCTACTCCTATTCCAAGGGATGGTTACATTCCACGAGTGTGCGCAATTTCAAAGCATGACATGCTAGGTATCTATTTACTCTGGGTAACATCTTTCACATTATACAAAAAAAATAAAAAATCAGGCTAACTTTAGTGTTTTTTTTTTTAATTCACGAACCCCCCCCCCCTCCAAAAAAAAGGGATGGAAAATTGCTGCGCAAATACCGTGCGACATAAAAAGTTGTAATGATCACAATTTTATTCCTTAGGGTCTCTGTTAAAAAAAAAAAAAAAACATAATGTTTGGGGGTTCTGAGTCATTTTCTTCAAAAAATTATGATTTTTACATGTAGGAGAGGAATGAAAGAATAGGCCTGGGCTGGAAGCGGTTAAGGGGCACAGTGATGTCATTTTCCCACCACCAGCCTGTGATTGGACAGTAAAGGGCCAAACAGAAGACCAACAAGATCATCTGCTCTCTTTTTTTTTTGGAACATTTGCAATCAGCACATCCAAATGAAAGCCAGTCCTAGCCCCTACCTCTCGGTATAGGAGAATAAAAGAAGGTGATAACTAAGCCATATGCAGGTGATATCACTTTTTGCATCTTAAAAATAAATTGACAATTTGATCACTTAAAGCAGGGTTTCGCCAAAAAAAAAAGAAAAAAAAAAAAAAGTCAGCAGCTACAAATACTGCAGCTGCTGACTTTTAAAATAAGGACACTTACCTGTCCAGGGCGCCCGCGATGTCCTCACCGGAAGCCGACCTGTCCCTCAGCTCCCGGGTAAAGGCGCCGCCATCTTCAGTAAGGGAATCAGGAAGTGAAGCCTTGCGACTTCACAGCATGGTTCCCTACTGTGCAAGCTTGAGTCGCACTGCTCGTCCTGACTGGTCCCTGCTGTCTTCTAGGACCTGTGGGTCTCCCAAAAGACAGTGGGGGGGAGGGGCAGGACATGGCATAGATCGCTGCAGATTTGATCACCGGAAGTGTGAGCAAATACCTGTATTAGACAGTTATCTGCTCCCCCCTCCCCCCTGAAAGGTGCCAATTGTGACAGCGGAGGGGGGGAGGAACCAGATAAACGGAAGTTCGATTTTTGAGTGGAACTTCGCTTTAATGAGTACATAGAAAAGAAACAATGGGGGTTTGGGAATTCAGAAATTAAAAAATTTGAAAATCTGAAAAAAAGAAAAAAATCAGTAAAATTCAAAATAATAACCAATAATTATAAGTATTGGAATTTCCTTTCAAATCTGGCTGTTTGTGAATGTAACGAATACGAATTATCCAAAATAACGAATGCCGTATCTAAACAAATGGAATGGAACAAATTAATAAAAAAATAATAATAATAATAAGGTTTTATTATTATTATTTATTATTAGATCGTTACATTCCATTCGTAACTTCGGATAAATTAGTTACGTTCACTAACAGCCAAATTTGAAAGGAAATTCCAATACCTATAATTTAATAGTTATTATTAGTTATTTATTTTAGGTTTTAGAATTTTCGGATTTTTCATTCTTTTGAATTTTCAGATTTTCATTCTTATTTTTGGATTTTCAAATTTCCTCATTCCAAAATTCGAATTTTCCAATTTCCGAAATTTCGCATTTCCGAAATGTTAAAACTTCGAATTTTCGGAAATTGAAAAATTCGGAAATTTCGGAATTAACAAATTTGTCAAAATGTGTTAAAAAACGAATTCGCAACTAAACGAATTGCACATGTCTACTATTGAGTCCTTATGCTGCTAGCATTAGTAAATAGATAAGAAAGCACATTATATTCATTTGTTTGAACCTTTGATTTTTTTTGTTTTGTTTTTTTACATTTCTTCAGTTACTTCCTGATTTCTGGCCTAGGCCAAAATGATGTCATACATCCCAGGAGTCTTCATCTGGGAGGAGTTTTCTCAGCCAAGCACACTCTGCTGCCGGTGTTTTGTCAGATTCTGCGACCCGTCAGAATGTGTAACAGAAGAGACGTTCCGTCGCCGCCATCATTCTACACCCCGCACTCTTCAACAGTAATGATACACTGAGAAGGGGGGAAGCGACATCTTGTTACACCCACCGGAGTTTTGCATTTTACACTTATTTTTTACCAGTAAAGTGAGTTTATATAGTGAAATACAATAGTTAGAATTCTGTCTGACTGGTTAGATGTTGAATTTTAAAAGCAGCGGCAAGCCCACTGATCTCACAGAAGTTTGCTGCTTTTAAAATTAAATATTTAAACATTGAGACAGAGTTCTAAGTACTGTATTTCACTATACAAACTCACTTTACTGTTAAAAATAAGTTTAAAATGCAAAGCTCCGGTGGGTGTAACAAGATGTCCGCTTTCCCCCTTCTCAGTGTATCCTTACTGTGGAGGAGTGCCGGGTGTAGCAAGATGGCGGCAACTAAACGTCACTTCCGTTACACATTCTGATGGGTCGCCTAATCTGATGAAACACCTGCATGCCTGAGCTAAGGGCAGATGGAATTCAGGAAGTAAATACTACATGAATCATCTGCCCTTACTCAAGATGACTGCAGCTAGAAATGCTAGGGGGGGGGAGCATAGAGACATGGGGTGATGGATGGGGGAGGGGAGCATAGAGACATGGAGTGATGCATGGGGGAGTTTGCTTTGAATATTAAAAAATGATTAAACAATGTTTTCAGTTTGTGGTTCTCAGATACAATTGAGTTCTTTAAAAATAAAATATTCCTATCCAACATTTCATATTAACTCAGCTAAAAAAAAAAAAAATATATATTTTTTTTAGTTCAGTCCCAACCAGACGCTCTCTTTATCCATTTAGATATAATGGGGAATGATGCAGTTTTGTTCTTGCTTGCTTTGTCTTCACTTCCTGTCCCAGGGACCCCCAGGACATCATTCTGAGCTGCACTTCCTGTTTCCTGGTGTAACGCACTCCATATATTCTTATGAGAGAGACAGCCTGTCCCCTTTAAGGGAAACAGAAAGTGCAGCTCAGGAGTGATGTTCTTCTTGGTAGCGCTTCACCCGTTTGGGAACCATTTGGTTACTATCCTTGATCCACTTATATTAGCAGATTTGGCTGCCTCTAATCATCTGTATACAGACCACAATAATTAACCCCCCTTTCGGGAGTATATTATGAAATATCCATATTACCTGAATATTTACATACGAGGTTCTTTCTCCTGCAAGACAGTGAGATCCGTTCTCTCCTTTGCTATCTTTGAAACCTTGACTGTGTCCTGAAGAAGTCTAACGGTGAAACGCGTTGACGCACAAGGGCTCACTGTATACTCTGTATCATTATATATGATTTTAACCTTTAAATGCTCTATTCATGTATTATATTTCCTAATAAACATTGTTTTTTTTTTTTCTATACTTCACTATTGTTGCGTATGCCTTAAAAGTCCAACCTAGGGATACTGAGCTAGTATCCCTTTCCTTTTTTTGTTCCCCTTTAATCTACAGATGTGAGTGCCTTCTTTCTTACTGATGTCCTGGGGGTCCCTGGGATAGGAAGTGAAGACACAGAGAAAGAACAAAAACGGGATAATTCCCCATTGTATCTAAATGAATAAAGAGCGCCTGCTTGGGACGCCGGGAGAGCATTATTTCCAGGAACGTTGAAGCATCTAAATCATCTGAGTCTAAACTCAAACAAAAATGTATTATGCGGTTTACAAGTCCTTAGATGTGATGGCTGCATTTGGTTTTCCTTTTTTTTGTTTTAGCTTTCTAATCCCTTTATTTCATCTGATGATCCTTCCAGAAACACACTTCCTGTCCTTGGGTGACAACACTCCCTGTACTGTACCTATGAAGTAGCAATGTTGTCACCCTAGGACAGGAAGTATGTAAGGACTACTAATGAGGTCTGTAGCCAATGAATTGTCGGCGTGTTTATGTAGCTTGATCTGCCATGTGCTACATGCAGGAAGTCCAGTTAAGACTATGGGGTTGCAGTGGCTGCATGGCCACAGCCGACTGTACCATTTGGAAAGGTGGGGGGAGGGGGGGTGGGATGAACCGCTGTCTGTTGCTGAAGTACTGCTAAAGACCAGGAATCTGACACTCCCTGAAGGTGGAAGGAACCACTGAGCACTGTGGAGGACCAGGAATCCGATATGATCAGAAGGTGGGAGGAACTGCTGAGCATTGCCAGAGAATCATTGAGCTCCGCGGGTGACTAGGAATCTGACATTCCCAGTAGATAGGGGAAAAATTCTAAGCGCTGTTGGAGACCAGGAATCCGACATTCCCAGAAGATGTGAGGAACCACTGAACGCTGTGGGAGATAAGGAGCCCGGCACTCCATGAAGGCGCTGAGCGTTGCAGGAGATGAGGAATCTGACACAACCAGAAGTTGGATGGAACCATTGAGCGCTGCGGGAGATGAGGAATCCGACAATCCCAGAAGGGGTGAGGAACCACTGAGTACTGCAGGAAGGCCAGGAATCTGATACTCCCAGAAGGTAGGGGAAAATGCTAAGCACTGTGGGAGACCAGGAATCCAAAACTCCCAGAAGGAACCACTGAGCACTGTGAGAGATAAGGAATCTGACACTCCCAGGTGTTGGGTAGAACCACTGGGTGCTGCGGGAAGACCAGTATTCTGACACTCCCAGAAGGTGAGTAGAACCCCTAAGCACTGCGTGAAGGCCAGGAATCTGACACCTGCAGAAGGTGAATAAAACCAGTGAGTGCTGCAGTAAGACCAGGAATCTGGCACTCCCAGGTGTGTAGAACCACCGAGCGCTGTGGGAAGGCCAGGAATCTGACACTCTCAGAAGGTGAGAGGAACCACTGAGCGCTGCGGGAAGGCCAGGAATCTGGTACTCCCAGAAGGTGAGAGGAACCACTGAGCACCAAGGGAGACCAGAAATCTGACACTCTCATCAGATGTGAGGAACCACTGAACGCTGCGGGAGATGAAGAATCCACCACTCCACTACATTCCCAGTAGATAGGGGAAAAATTCTATGCGCTGTGGGAGACCAGAAATCCGACATTCCCAGAAGATGTGAGGAACCACTGAACGCTGTGGGAGATAAGGAGCCCGGCACTCCATGAAGGTGCTGAGCGTTGCAGGAGATGAGGAATCTGACACAACCAGAAGTTGGATGGAACCATTGAGCGCTGCGGGAGATGAGGAATCCGACAATCCCAGAAGGGGTGAGGAAACACTGAGTACTGCAGGAAGGCCAGGAATCTGATACTCCCAGAAGGTAGGGGAAAATGCTAAGCACTGTGGGAGACAAGGAATCAAAAACTCCCAGAAGGAACCACTGAGCACTGTGAGAGATAAGGAATCTGACACTCCCAGAAGGTGGGTAGAACCATTTAGCGCTGTGGGAAGGCCAGGAATCTGACACTTCCAGAAGGTGGTAGGATGCGGTGTGTTGCGGGTGATCAGGAATCTGGCACTCTCAAAAGTTGGATAGATCCACAAAATCCTGCAGGAGACTAGGAATCTGACACTCCCAGAAGGTGTGAGGAACCACTGAGCGCAGGCAGAGACCAGGAATCTGACACTCCCAGAAGGTGGGAGGAACCACTGAGCGCAGGCAGAGACCAGGAATCTGACACTCCCAGAAGGTGGGAGGAACCACTGAGCGCAGGCAGAGACCAGGAATCTGACACTCCTAGAAGTGTCCGTTTCGGAGGTGACTTTGGGCAGCATGTTCACCTCATCACAGTTGTGTCCATTGGAGCAGACAGCATGATAGGTGTTGACTTCTTTGCGGGAAACCATTTTATTAAAGGTTTTAGTCACGTGACAGGGGCTTTATTGTTTGACTACAGGTCCACATAGAGACCTTTTTTTTCTTTTTTCCAATTCTTTATACATTAGGTTTGCCACATGTAAACACGGCATACACAATACACAATGAAGTCAGTTAACAGACAGAAGTAAAAGTACGGAGGCACGTTCATACTATCAAGGACACAGAAGCTTACAATGTGAAAAACGTTTTTGAGGGTTTCTTTAATAAGAACATGAATTGTTGTAAATTCCACATCCTATGTGATTGTATAAACAATGCAACATTCCCGAGCTCCTGTGAGAACCTGATCATCATTGTTCAATAGATAGTTTTTCTACTCTCGGGGCACTAATGGGAGAATAGTTGAGAATGGGGATGAGATTTTAAAATATATTAAAAAAAAAAAAAATCCCTAAGCACATCATCTATAAAAAAAATGGCAAAATAAAAGCTTTTTTTTTTTTTTTTATTACATCTACGTTGCACGAGTTTTACCAACAAAAGACTTTTTGGAATTGTGTAAGTGGTGGTGTGGTCGAATTTTGATAGATTGATAGACTGAATTGTGGGATGCCAAGAAGGGGAGCTGCAAGGAGCTCCACCTAAGGCAGTGATCTTCTAATTGTGGGGTGCTGTGGCACTGCAAAACGGGGTCCTTGTAGGTTGCGGTTAAGCAGGCAAGAATCACTATGGGAACCTATTTAACACCCCAAAGTGATCCAATAAGGCAGGACATACATTATGCAATTTCCTTTCCATCAACCTTGGATTGAAAGAAAGAAAATTGCTCTGGTCCCCCATCAACAGTCAGTATTGATGGCCCGCAGCACTATTGTGTTTTGCGAGTGAGGAGCCTTTACCACCAGCAGAATACAATGATTACTGCTGGCGACCAGCCTGCCCATAGATGGATCAAAATTTGTCTGGTTCCCGCTGAACTGTCCAAATTCCGATCCGTCTATGGCCGGCTTAAGGCACAGCAGCATTGTTCACTACAGCAGGTCACTAAGGAAACAAGATAGCCACCAAAAGGTGTCCACAGCTGTAGACTCTGAGGGCCATTTTGGGTTAGCTCATGTCCTATTTGAACATAGAACTTTTTCAAGGATTTGGCCGTAAATATAGGTGTCACTCTGGACCCTATAAACAAAAGACAAGTTCTCCAGGACTGGCAAGGAGCCTGTTGGGCCTAGAAGGTATATATTGTAGAGACAAAACCCCATGTCTGCTTGGGTCCTCCTGCTTTTTTATCTACATATATCTAAATGCCTGAAAGGAAGGTCAAAGAAGACCTGTATTTGCTATGTTATTTTCAGTTTAATAAAATAAAGTTTAGCCCGTTTTATTCTTAATATCTGATCCATTAAACGTGTATGGTTGGAAATAAATGTTGTGTTCATCTGCTTTCAAGAGGGGGGGGGGGGCTGCCAAAGTGAGAACCCCTCCTCAAAGGGCAACGTTTAGATATTCATAGTGTGCCCAATATGAAGTTTGGCAAGCCAAGCACCCCTATTGCCAACCCTCAATAACTGGGAGTAGAGTGTTGGCCAGAACTATAGAGGAAAAAGATTTGGGGGGAACTTAATTAACATGATTGCAAAATGAGCAAATAGTGTGGACAGGCAGCGGGGCAGGTGATAGTGATCATCACTAGTTTACCAGCAGGAGGTCCCGATTCCTCTATAGAGATCTTTATATCACTAGAGGGGTCACCATCAGGAGGAAGGAGGTCCTGATTCCTCTATATAGATCTTTAGATCACTAGAGGGGTCACCAGCAGGAGGAAGGAGGTCCCGATTCCTCTATATAGATCTTTAGATCACTAGAGGGGTCACCAGCAGGAGGAAGGAGGTCCCGATTCCTCTATATAGATCTTTAGATCACTAGAGGGGTCACCATCAGGGGGAAGGAGGTCCTAATTCCTCTATATAGATCTTTAGATCACTAGAGGGATCATCAGCAGGAGGAAGGAGGTCCTGAATCCTCTATATGGATCTTTATATCACTAGAGGGATCATCAGCAGGAGGAAGGAGGTCCTGATTTCTCTATATAGATCTTTATATCACTAGAGGGATCACCAGCAGGAGGAAGGAGGTCCTGATTCCTCTATATAGATCTTTAGATCACTAGAGGGATCATCAGCAGGAGGAAGGAGTTCCTGAACCCTCTATATGGATCTTTATATCCCTAAAGGGATCACCAGCAGGAGGCAGGAGGTCTCTATTCCTCTATATAGATCTTTATATCCCTAGAGGGGTCACCAGCGGGAGAAAAGAGGTCTTGGTTCTTCTATGTAGATCTTTAGTTATCACTAGAGGACTCACCAGCAGGAGGAAGGAGGTCCTGATTCCTCTATATATATATCTTTATTTCACTAGAGGGGTCACCAGCAGGAGGAAGGAGGTCCTGAATCCTCTATATGGATCTTTATATCCCTAGAGGGATCACCAGCAGGAGGTCTCGATTCCTCTATATAGATCTTTATATCACTAGAGGGATCACCAGCAGGAGGCAGGAGGTCCTGATTCCTCTATATAGATCTTTATATCACTAGAGGGATCACCAGCAGGAGGAAGGAGGTCCTGATTCCCCTATCTAGATCACTAGAGGAGTCACCAGCAGGAGGAAGGAGGTCCCGATTCCTCTATATAGATTTTTATATTACTAGAGGCATGACTAGGAGGAGGAAAGGAGGACCTTTTCTCTACTGGATATACAGTAGATATTTAGTCATCACTAGAGGGATGACCAGAAGAAGAAAATAGGTCCTGGTTCCTCTAAAAAGATCTTTAGTTAAACCTTATTTAAATGACTGTGTCCTATTCTGGAGTCCTCTTTTACAAAAAAAAATCATCATCCAGAGTCTGGCAACAAAAATGGTGAAAGGTCTGGGGGATAAAATACATTAGAAAAAAACTGAAGAAAAATAATCTGTAAAGCCGTGGGGAGAATCAGGAAAGGGGGGGGGACATGACAGAAACCTTTAAAAACATGAAAGGTATGAAAAAGGTTCAGAAGAAGGTGGAGGACTCGATTTTCAATATGAAGCCAAGATCAAGGGTACATGACCTGAAAGCAGCAATAGGAAAGTTCTAAACAAACCTTAGAAGAGATACCTTTTACTGAACGAGTAGTTGATGTTTGGAACAGAACTGAGTCAGTCAGTAAGTGAACTTAAAGTGGAGTTCTGGCCGAAATATGACTTTTAAGATAAAAAAAACCCCACTAGAATACTCATGCATCGTGCAATGTAACAAAGGTATGCTGTAAACTACACCCAGTTTTCGATCTGTGTAGCATCGTTTTCTTGCTTTGTGAAGTTTCTGCACAGCGCGGCCATCTCTAGCGTGGGCATCTAAAGCCACAGTGTCCCTCTTCTTGGATTCTGTGCATGCTGCCTACCCCGCATGCACCTGCTGATTTCGCACATGCGCATTTCGCACAAGTGCGGCGCAATGTGCATTTCGCACAAGTGTGCATTTCGCACAAGTGCGGCGCAATGTTGGTCAGCTTGGCATGGCACAGCCATGCCAAGCTGGCCCAGAATTTCCATAGAAGCCAATGTTAAATGTTACTGGAGCCGTGCAATGCCAAGCTGGCCAAGAATTTCCATAGACGCCAATGTTACTGGAGCCGTGCAATGCCAAGCTGGCCAAGAATTTCCATAGAGGCCATGCCAAGCTGACCAAGATCTCCCAGGAGCCAATGCAAAACCGGAAACGACACACAGCGTGTAATTAGATATAGGCAGAAATCAAGTAAGTGAACAGAAAAAAAATAAAAATAAATTGCCAATTCATTTTAACCCTTACGAACTGCTGCACGCCGATATACGTCCTAACTTTGAAGAGGAATATTGTTGTTATGGCAGCAGCTAGCTTTCTGATATGAGTGGTCTCTGTGGCGGATTCGCCGCAAGATTACTTTTATCTGCGGCAGGAGAGGGCCCCTCCCCGCCGTCCTCAGCGCCGGAGGCGATCAGATGTTTCCCCTTGCTTGACATAGAGACGAGTGAGGGGAAGATGGCCCCCCACCCGTCTCCATAACATCGCAGGGCGGAAGTGACAGTCACTTCCACCCATAGCTCTTAAAGGGCCATTTTTTTTTTTTTTTAAATGACAAAAAAATTTTTTTATTGCATTTTAGTGTAAATATGAGATGTGAGGTCTTTTTGACCCCCCAGATCTCATATTTAAGAGGTCCTGTCATGCTTTTTTTCTATTACAAGGGATGTTTACATTTCTTGTAATAGGAAAAAAAGTGACAACTTTTTTTTTTTTTAAAGAACAGTGTAAAAATAAAAAATAAAAGGTAAAATAAATAAGGAAAAAAAAAAAATTTACATTTATTTACATACATTTTTAATAATTCTATAGCCCTAGACCTCCTCTGTAACTCAAAACATGCAACCTGTAGAATTTTTTTTAAACGTCACCTATGGAGATTTTTAAGGGTAATAGTTTGTCGCCATTCCACGAGCGGGGCGCAATTTTGAAACGTGACATGTTGGGTATCAATTTACTCGGCGTAACATTATCTGTCACAATATAAAAAAATAAATTGGGCTAACTTTACTGTTGTCTTATTTTTTAATTCAAAAAAGTGTATTTATTTTCCAAAAAAAGTGCGCTTGGAAGACCGCTGTGCAAATAGGTGTGACAGAAAGTATTGCAACGACCGCCATTTTATTCTCTAGGGTGTTAGAAAATAAAATGTATAATGTTTGTGGGTTCTAAGTAATTTTCTAGCAAAAAAAAAAATGTTTTTTAACTTGTAAACAACAAATCTCAGAAAGAGGCTCCGTCCTTAAGTGGTTAAGGATGCACATTAGGGCTGCATGGTGAGGGGTGAAAAATTCCGCTTTAAAAATGTTGTTAGGGACAAACATAGATCCAGATATTGAAAAAAAAAAAAAAATTAAACTAAAGAGACAGACTTGGTCCACTTGGTCTTTTTCCGCCATCACCACGACTTTTCAGTAACCGTTCACTTAGATGCAAAAAAACAGAGATTTGGGTGCAGCAAAAACCGCCTCGTGTAATTATGTGGTGTACCACGCCACAAGTGGGAATTATCATACAGATTGTAGTCATTACCGACGGCAATTTCTAAGACTGTTTAGAGCGTAATAAAATGGATGGGTTGTGCGAATGACTCCGCGTACAACTCCAGACCGTGCCCGAGAAAAGGAGATTTGTTTTTATTTTTTATTTTTTCTCATGTGTTCGACTCAAAGCCATGATTGCATCGCACACATCACAATTATTACTGATATAAAGAAATAGGGACATAATGAGGCTGAAATATTGTGTATCTCGTGCAGGAGGGAAATTGATAAAGCTGCAATCAATGCTGACAATAGATTTACTGTCTGCGGGAGACGATGGATCAGCCGGGAATGAAGGGTAGAAAATAAGCCGTGTAACGTGCTAATCTACATAAATATACACACAATGAGGGGCTGGCGGATCCAACACACTAAATATTCGATTTGAAGTGGCTGGTTAGGGGTTTATTTTCATATATTTATGTTCAGAAAAAAAAAAAAAAGAAAAAAAAAATATACTATGCATTTGATAGCTGATGATCAAAAAATTGCAACTACCACCGTTTTACTCTCCAGAAAATCTATACATTTTCAGGGGTTTAATATAAATTTCTAGCAAAAAATGCAGATTTTCCCATGTGTACAAAACATTTTTTTTTTTTTAAATGGGCCATAGGCAGAGTGGTTAAAGAAAGCAGTTATATCTATATCTATATATATATATTTATTTTACTTTAACTGATATATAGATATATATAAAAAAAGAAAAAAATGTATATATATATATATATATATATATATATAAATTAAAAAAAGAAAAAAAATATATTATATATATATATATATATATATATATATATATTAATTTTTTCCTTTTATAAAAAAATATATATAATATAGCAGCTAAAGTAAAAAAAAAAAAATAAAAAAAAAAAAAAAAAGGAAAAAAAAAATTATATATATATAATTTTTTTTTTTTCTTTTCTTTTTTTTTACTTTAACTGCTATATTTATATATACAACATGTTTCACACCATATGTAGTGTTTAATCAGCTATGATTAATAGCTATGATTAAGCACTACATATAGTGTGAAACGCGTTAGCTCTTTTCTTCTGCTGTGGCATGTATTTTTGTTTGTAGTTTTTGAATAAAAGGCATATTCGGAGTGCGGCTGTCCAGAACCACTTTTTATCTGGTAGCAGAACAGCGATGGGGAGGCTGCGGGAGCAGCATGTAGAGGAACCGAACCCCTCCATTTCCCTCCTGCACCCGCTGAATGTCTGCGAGAGGGAGAGGAGGAGGAGGAGCAGACATTCAGCGGCTGCATGGCGGGATCGGTTCCTTTACATGCTGCCGCCCTCCTATCCAGCTGTACAGGGGGGGGGGCCGCAAGAGCACCCTGGAGGATGGAGCCGGGTCGCAATTATGACCCCTTCGACCCCTGTACGTACGCCAATGGGTGATGTTTAAGTCTCCGTTCACATATAGGCGCCCTGGATCGGGGGCAGAATCGCCACGATTCTGCCCCTGATCACGGCAAATCACGGGATGTCCGTGCGATCCCGGTCACTTCCAATGACACCCCGATCGCAGCGCGGTCTTCACCTGACAAAAGTTCTTTTACTTCTTTCGGGCGACAGGTGTTCCTGCGATTCTGCTTCGTCAGACAACAATCGCGGCAAAATAGCGCCGTGATCGGGGTGCCATTGGAAGTGATGGATATCGCACGAGCGTCCCACGATTTGCCATGATTCCGGGCAGAATCGCAGTGATTCTACCCACGGTCCGGGATGCCTAGATGTGAACAGAACCGAAAAGTCTTAAGGCAGGATATACATGATTCTGCCCTCGGAATCCCAGAAGACTGTTGCCATCACTTTGCCCGCTGATGAAACACACGTTGGCAAATGTATGGATTTCACTCAATGTATTTTTTGTGCTGCAATTTATTCCCTAATCTGTTGGAATTAGCATGTATAGCTAGCTGTCTAATTGTCCATTAGAGCGTTCGGTTTTCATTTATTTTGCATACACGTGCTTGACCTACGCTGTGCCTTAAAGGAGAAGTCCACCCTAACACTAAAATCTCTACATTTACAGACATCCACGATCTAACACTAACCTATCTAACCCTATAAAGAAGAAATCTCTACACATATCTTTTTTTGAAGCCGATCCGACCCGATCCCACGCCGAGCTGTCAGCTGCGACTCTGCAGTGGAGGCGAGTAAAGAGGACACTGCCGACAACGGAAGCCCCATAATAAGTCTATGGGCGACGTCACTTCTCATTCATTTCACAGCCGTTGTCGGCCGTGTCCTCTGCAGAGCTTCCGCCGCTGGAGACCGGACCGGCTTCAAAAATGGTATGTATACCGATTTCTTCTTTACAGGGCTAGATAGGTTAGGTTTATATTGTGGATGTCTGTAGATGTAGCGACTTTAGTGTTAGGGTCGACTTCCCCTTTAATATGGGATGGTGGGGGAACTTAAAAAAAAAATGTAGGTCTATCTATCTATCTATCTATCTATCTATCTATCTATCTATCTATCTATCTATCTATGTATCTATCTATCTATCTATCTATGTATCTATCTATCTATCTATCTATCTATCTATATATCTGTCTATCTATCTATCTATCTATCTATGTATCTATGTATCTATCTATGTATCTATGTATCTATGTATCTATGTATCTATCTATGTATCTATGTATCTATGTATCTATCTATCTATCTATCTATGTATCTATCTATCTATCTATGTATCTATCTATGTATCTATCTATCTATCTATGTATCTATCTAACTATCTATCTAACTATCTATCTATCTTTCTATCTATATTATTTGGAAAAATTCAGTGCAGTGCATAAAAAAAAATAATCAAACACACATAACATACAAGTGTTTAACATAAGAAATCAAAAGTATTCCCATATGAGTGTATACATGTAAGTTGAGAAAAAACAGTGCCAAAAAGTGATTGAAAAGCCCCTTTTCCAGTGTCTGTATATCATATATTAAGGTGTGGTGCCAGCTGCTTTGAGATTTCACACATTTGGGGTCCTAGCATAGTTTTTCTTCTTTGATTAAATACATTTTTAATTTATATCATTTTTTTGGGAGATTTGTTTTTATTGGTATCACAAGGGGGCTAAAAGGCTCCCTATGTGATAAGCATTGCACAAGTGACCGGTCCTTTTTATGGAGACATCAGGGGTCTATCAGACCTCCCCCCCTGCAATGTCTTCCTTGCCTTCCAATGCAGCTAATCAAGCACAGATCACTCTTGATTAGCTGCATCCTCAGCTACACTAGATGGAGGAATGACAGCTGTGACCCTGCAAGTGACTTAATACACACCACTACCAGTGTCAATAGCCACGGGGGGATCAGGGGAACAAATGCATCCCAATCATCTCAGGGTTTTACTATACAGTAGTTTCCTGCAGTGCCAGGCTCCCTGGAGGAATGATTATAGTAGCTCATTTCTGATCTGCAGACAAATTAAACAGAGTAGCTAAAGTAACAATGTTACTTTATATCTCTCCATCTCCTGTCTGATCAATGTTTATAAACAATGTTACTTTGTATCTCTCTATCTCTGACACCAGATCTGTTGCCTCTCCACCCCCCTCC
Source organism: Lithobates clamitans (assembly GCA_037952925.1). Lineage (NCBI taxonomy): Eukaryota > Metazoa > Chordata > Amphibia > Anura > Ranidae > Lithobates > Lithobates clamitans. The sequence continues at coordinate 321,992 of JBBGZY010001878.1, forward strand.
GTCTACGGTCATTGATAAAAACACAGCCGATTACTAATGCCCTGCATTTTGTGAATGGCTAAGCTTAGATGGGGGTGGAGACAGGACACTGGTGCTGGTGCTGGCAATAGGTGGGTGAGCGGAGGGGGAATGAGCGGGGGGGGGGAGATGAAAAACATCCCCTGAGCAACAGTCAGTGGGAGAGGAGAGGAGGAAAGCCGGCAGCACTGCGGGGGGAGGGGGAGGGAGGCCAGGGCAGTAGGGGGAATCTGTGCTGCACCGGGTGATTGGGGTGATCCTGCACACGCTCTGCGCAAGCCTATGACAAGAACGGGTTTAAAAGCCGTATGAAAAAAAGGAAACACTTTGGGAACTCTAAACATTGTCAGTGTCACTTATCATTAGGGTCGCACCAATACAGTTTTATTTTTTTTTATCAACGAGTACAAATACGGATACTTTGCGATGCGATCTGCGTCCATACAAAATGAATGGGCGCACGCTGCACTGCAAAGAATCGCATGCAATTTGAAGAGGAATGCGTTTCCTGTCCGAATCGCACAATGGTTTCCCAGGCTTGTCATAGCAATTTCAGGCTTGGTTCACACAGAAGCAGTGTGGGAAACCACATGCGATTCGGACAGGAACCACATTCCTGCTCAAATTTGCGTGCGATTCTTTGCAGTGCGGTTTGCGCCCATTCGTTTTGCATGGACGCAAATCGCACCGCAAAGTATCGGTTTTCAGTATCGGCAGCACTTTCACCAGTACCTGTGAAACTACTCGGCATTGGTACCAATACCGGTCACGGTGCATCCCTGGTTATCATGGATCTGGAATATAAGCAATCAGAAGTCTCACCTCATTGGCTGTGTTGTGAGTCCCGACTATCCTGATAAAACACGTCGCTTGTCGGTCAAAAGTGATATTCTGCCAGGACCTGAAAGAACAGAGGTGACCATTATAAACACGTCCTTCCATGTCACAGCGACACGCGTCCCCTCCTCAGAACATATCAACTCTGTGATCACAGCAACACCCGAGTCCAATATTATTATTATACATTTATATAGCTCTGACATATACCGCAGTGCTGTACAGAGAACACTGAGCCAGTCACAACAGTCTCTGCACCAGAGGAGCTTACACTCTAATGTCCCGACCACAGTCACACACTATTATTATTATACATTTATATAGCTCTGACATATACCGGAGTGCTGTACAGAGATCACTGAGCCAGTCATATTAGTCTCTGCACCAGAAGAGCTTACACTCTAATGTCCCCCCACTATTATTATTACACATTTGAACAGCACTATGGTATACACCAGAGTTCTATAAATGTAAGGCAACCTTGGGAGTTCTGAAAGATGTCTATAAATGAAATGTAGTATTATTAGTAATATATAGTATTATATTATAAATGTATAATAATAATAATAACAACAACACTGTGTGATTGTGATGGGACATTAGATTGTAAGCTCTTCTGGGTAAAAGTGACCGATGAGGGTCAGTGTTTTCTGCACAGCACTGTGGTATATGTCAGAGCTATATAAATGTGTAATAATAATAATAATTGTAGGGACAGAGTGTAAGCTCCTCTGGTGCAGAGACTGATGTAATTGGCTCAGTGTTTTCTGTACAGCACTGCGGTATATGTGAGAGCTATACAAGTGTATAATAATAATAGTTTGTGATGTGGTGGGAAATTAGAGTGTAAGCTCCTCTGGTGCAGTCACACACTATTATTATACATTTATATAGCACTGACATATACCGCAGTGCTGTATAGAGATCACTGAGCCAGTCACATCAGTCTTTTTACCAGAGGAGCTTACAATCCATTGTACCACCACAGTCATCGCTGTACTAGAGGAGCTTACACTTTATTGTCCCCCCCCAGTCACACACTATCATGGTTTATCAGGGATAGGAATTCATCAGTCGCCTCCCCTGGATGGATCTGTTGCCTTCATGGTCATCTCTTACTGTAGCTTCAGCTCCTTCAATATCCAGGAGCGGTGACCCCGCTGTATCATTACTACAAGAAATCAGATGGGGGGTCAGGGCAGCCCCCTCCGGGTTCCTATCTCTGCTCTCCTAAACCTTTATCCCCCCCTCTTCCCCCATAGCAGCACATCCCAGTACAGAAAGTTCCGTTATAAATTTCTTCCTCTGCCTCCTGACACCGATCTGCGGGCGGAGGGCGAACGTCCTTCTAATGAAGTGTTGGCAGCGGAGATCACACTGACTTTGCGAGACTGAAGATCCTCCATCTCCAGGAGGAAGAGACGGAACGAAGCTCTTCACAAAGGGCAGAAGGAGACGGATAGAAATGGAACAACTTATCCGTGTAATTGGCTCCTGCGGAGGGAAGAATGTGTTGTGTCGGGGCACCAAGTTACAGATGTGAAGAGGAAGAGCTTTGTTTCTCCTCCGGAGGGCTGGAGACACACAGGAGAAAAAAAAAGTCAACGAAATCCAAGATTAGGGAACTATTTCCTTTTAAATCGGACTTCCGGATAACTTACATATACAGCGGCAAGGTGGCTCTGCTGTGTACCTAGTACGTGATCTGACACCTCTTGGTAGGGGGCGCGCATGCGCGCCGCCGGCGGGCCCGCTCCCGCCTTGATTATACACAGTGGGACTTGATCTGCGGGTACCGTGGACTCAATGTCCACCACTACCCGCTGATCATTAGGCAAAGAGCCAGGACGGTGGTCTACCTAGTACGTGATCTGACACCTTTGGGTAGGGCGCGTGTGCGCGCCACCGGGGGAACGCTCCCGCTGTTATTATAAACAGTGGGAGTTGATCTGCAGGTACCGCAGTTTCGATGTCCACCGGTACCCACCGATCGCTAGGCAGAGAGCCAGAACGGTGGTCTACCTAGTACGTAATCTGACACCTCTGGGTAGAGGCATGCATGCCCACCGGCGGCAGCCCGCTCCGGTTACACACAGTGGGAGCTGATCTGCGGGTCCCATGGACTCGATGTCCACCGGCAACCCGCCGATTGTTAGGAAGAGAGCCAGAACGGTGGTCTATCTAGTACGTGATCTGACACCTCTGGGTAGGGCGCGTGCACGCACCGCCGCCAGCCCGCTCCCGCCTTGATTATACACAGTGGGAGTTGATCTGCGGGTACCGCAGTTTCGATGTTCAACCGGCACCCGCTGATCATTAGGCAGAGAGCCAGAACGGTGGTCTACCTAGAATGTAATCTGAAACCTCTCGGTAGAGTGCGTGTGCGCGCTGCCGGCTATGATTATACACAGTGGGAGCTGAGGTACTGGACTCAATGCCAGTTATAAGAAAGAGTGAGTATTCAGATGCTTGCATTCGCCCCATCCAGGCAGGTTGTCTAAACTCCTTGGTCGGTTCACCTGCTAGTCCTCCTAGGTGCAGTGGTCCTGGGGTTTGAAAACCGTGCCGACCTTCCTCTTCCTTCCCTAGGCACATTGAGATGGATCAGAACAGTTCTGGTTGGTCAGCACAGTCATATGCCAGCGTTGACTAATCAGGTGTCAGTTTACTTTTTCATTTCTTCTAAAAAGGTGGACACTTTTTTAATAATGTAACTGTATCTGACAATTACAGTACTAAACTGATGGAACTGCAGCCTAAAGGTGACTTCTTTAAGTGAAGCCTATATATGTCAAAGCTGATATAATAATCACACGAGTGGGAAATATATTTCTCTGCATTAGCACTACTTCCTCAGAGCAGAGACACACCCACACCCTACTGATTGGATACTGAACAGGTCATCCTTCTGCTCTTTCTTCTTGTCAGCACACATGTGCAGCAGAAAAGACTAACTGGCATCTAATGCTGCCTTATTCTCTTGACACTGGGCTTGAGAGTCCAACATACCTTTGCCATATGTACACGCTTGCAGCATCATTTTTTTTTTTTGAATGGTCAATCAAATAGAGAATTTAGGAGGTCAGGTATTGATGCTGAATAAGAAGGCTTGGCCCACATTCAGTGTTCCAATTCATCCCAAAGGTGTTCAATAGGGTTGAAGTCAGGGCCCTGTACAGGACACTCAAGTTTCTCCACACCAAACTGGTCAACCCATATAAAGACGTCTTCCCCAAACTGTTACCATAAGGTTGGAAGAGCACAATTGTCTACAATGTCTGTAGTTTTGAAATTACCCTGGACTATAAACCGAGGCAATTATTATGAGGCTGGTCCCCCAACCCTTTCCTTCTTTGTAGTTATAACATCCTTCATTCTTCTGGGAAGATTTCCACAAGATTTTGGAGGGTGTCTATGGGAATCTGTGCCCATTTGTGAGGTCAGGTACTGACGTTGGATGAGAAGATCTGGTTTACCATTGACGTTCCAATTCATCCTAAAGGTGTTCAGTAGGGTAGAGGTCAGGGCTCTGTACAGGTCACTCGAGTTCCTTCACACCAAATCGGTCAAACCATGTCTTTATGGAACAGGTTTAGTCAAACATAACAATGAATCCTTTTAAAGCAACTGATGCGTCATTGTGTAAGCCACAATCGCCCATAAGTAAATAGCAACTGTTACACTATATCAGCCTTTCTCAACCTTTTCAAAGCAGAGGAACCATTGAAATAGTTCTCCAGTCTCGGGGAACCCCTGCCAAAAATGTGAAATCTACAACTCATGATACATTAGTGTGATGGTCAGTGGGAAGAATGGTCCTTACACTTGTGGTCATTGGGAAGAATTACCTCCTTACAGATAGCTAAAAAGATCAATGGTGTCGGTGGGAATCCAAGAGGCAGATATGGCCCAATGCTGAAGGAACCCCTAGCAACCTCTGGAGGAACTCTGGTTGAGAATCACTGCACTATATGGTAAAAAGTCCATGGAAACCTGACCATCACACCTATTCGAGTTAATTGGTCTTTCCATTTCAAAGTCATAGTAATTAACATGGAATTGCCCCCCACACTCCTCCATGACGAGCAATATGAAGTAGCTCTACTCCCCCATGGCCATTAATAGGCAGTTGGCCCCACTTTGTGTGTAGAACCTCCTCCATTTTTTCTGGGATGGCTTTCTACAAGATTTTGGATGGTGTGTGGGAATTTGTGTCCATTTTTGAGGTCAGGTACTGATGTTGGATGAGAAGACCTGGCTCACAATTGGCATTTCAATTTATCCCAAAGGTGTTCAGTAGGGTTGAGGTCAGGACCCTCAAGTTCCTCCACACCAAACTGGTCAAACCATTTCTTTATGGAGCTGGCTTCGTACACAGGGGCACAGTCATGCTTGAACAGAAAAGGGTCTTCAAACTGTTACCACAAGGTTGGAAGAGCACAATTGTCTAAAATGTTTTTTTTATGATCAATGCTTTTAGTACCCTTTGTTGTGTGTAATATATACATATAAATTCCCTTTAGTTTTAGGAGCCTCCTCTGGTAGACATCTAGCAAGGCCACAATTTTTTAGACCCTGCTGCACCCAGCGGCTCAGTTGTGATAAGCGAGATGAAATGTTAACACAAAGCAGCACAGGTCTGAGTCATTCTACATTATTTCGGTGAAAGATCTTCCCTCTCGCTTGGATATGCTCGATGAGAGACAATTTATTACCAGCATAAAACTTCAGCCTGATAATGCATATTTATTACCTGCAGAAGATGCCATGACTTCAGTGTGGGTTTAATGAAGTCGGCACAGTGACATTTTAGAACGGTCCTTTTCCCTCTACCCAGCATACCTGCTACTGCCACCCTGTACAGGGGTCACACCTTGTGGAGTAAAGATTAGGGGACACGGTTAAAGGCCAAGTTCACCTTTTATATAAAGTGATCCATGCAAAGGGCCCCAGAAGTATTATATGCACTCTAAAAATACTGTTTAATGCAAATGCCACACCATTAGGGCTTTTCTTACACCCATGAAGACTGGCCAAAATACTCCCTCTGTTTTCATTCCTACGTCCTGGCTTATTTCCAGGACATGGACTATAACCAAATGGCCACCAAACCTCCATTTTTGAGGACAACTAAAAGATTATCACTTGACTTGTCCTCAAAGTAGAAGGCTCAGTTTTTAATTTTGTTGCTGCCCAGAGTGTGGGATGACAAAGGGCTATAGAATCCAGATGGGAAATCCTAGTGATGATGCTGGGGTGGTGAGCACCTAATAACTGCCCTGGAAATAAGCCAGGATGTAGGAATTTAAACACTGGGGGCAGTTTTCTATGTGCCCTGTCCACACCATAAGTGTGTGGTGGTGTGCAGAAAAATGCAGCCCAATGCATATGGTGTCAAGCCCTTGCATGACCCATCTGTGGGTCGACGTCTAGAACAGGGGTGTCAAACTCAATATCATTGGGGGGGCCACATTGGCATTTTGGTTGCCCTCAAAGGGCCGGTTGTATCTGTAAGGCCATATAAATGTATCTACTCTATCATAATAAATAATTACCTCTGCATTTGATTATTACTGGTTTTAGACAATAGATACAAGTCTCTCCATTCCTACAAATTCACAATCTGCACCCCCTACATCTCCAATACTCAAACACTTTGCACCTCCTAGATCTCATGTTACTTCACCCCCCCTCCCCCATATCCCCAATACCCTGACACTCTGCACCCCCTGCATACTCTAGCAACCCAACACTCTACATCCCACACTACCCCACATTCTGAACCTCCTGCATCCCCCATGACATTTTCTGTACAAGCTTCACCCCATTTACTTCAACCCCTTCATTTCTCACTACTCTTTCTGTACCTCCATTAAACCTCATTCTGCATCCCAACTACTTTATGCACCCCCTGCATCCCCCCCCCCCCCCATTACACTTTACTCTGCACCACCTGCAACCCCAGCTACTCTTTCTGTAAAGGAGTTCTGTCCTCCTCTCTGCTGCCAACTGCTGAGACAAGGTGGGGGTGGAGGCGAGGAGGGTGCCGCAGCTGCAGGAGAGGTACAAGAGCCACATGAAATGACCTGGCGGGCCAGATTCGGCATGCAGGCCTTTGTTTGACACATGTGGTCTGGAGAGTATGTGGTGACCCTGGATGATGACTGAACAAAGATGGCATCATCCTTTTAGAGGGAAAAGCCAATAAAAGAGGGGGGGGGGGGGGCACTTTGATCTCTATGAGAGGTAATAAATACCTGAATGTGTTACACTGACACCTTACTAATCATGCTTAACCTAAAAAAAAATATTATATCACATGGAAGATCCACTTTAACCCCTTTCCTTCTCTTTGAAACATTTGGAGCACCTCGGGGGCGGGAAGGTTCGGCGATCATTTGACCAATGACTGCAGAAAGGAGGTTTATGGAAAGGGATTTTTGGAAAGGCACCACTATGACAAATATATATAAAAATACAAATATAAATTCTATTAAATGCAATCTTAAGACGCTAATAAAAATACAGTAAATGCAAAATTTGCACAGGATGATGGGACTTTCTTCATACAAGAAAAAGCTCTAGATCCCAAAAAATGATGGGTACACGTTTCAACTCAAGGGTCTTCGTCTGGGGGTTCTCAAGAGCAACAGGTTGAACAACTGTTACATATGGCAGAGAACACATGCATGCAAGAGCACCGGGATCCCTCCAAAGCCCCCACGAGTAGAAAACAATTCAAAGGACATAAAACCTAAATTTCACATTTGAGTGCCTGTAGCCACGTCTCCTTGGTATTATAGACGTTCCTTGGAGTATCTTTTGGCTACTCTACAAGTTGATACAATACTATATCTGGGATTAGCATCCAATATTTACCAGGGAGGTTGTGAGGGGTTTCTCCCAGGGCCATGTGCTCTTGATTCATCTCCCTACTCTATGCTGCACAGTGGTGGTCATTTCCATTATCCACGTGACTACAGGCACACAAATGTGAAATATAAGTTTATGTCCTCTGAATTGTTTTCTACTTGTGGAGGCATTGGAGGGATCCTGGTGCTCTTGCATGCATTTGTTCTCTGCCATGTAACAGTTGTTCAATCTGTTGCTCTTGAGAACCCCCCAGACGAAGACCCTTGAGCCGAAACACGTATGGTTACCCACGATTTTTGGGGATCTAGAGCTTTTTCTTGTATGAAGAAAGTCCTATAATCCTGTGCAAATTTTTCATTTACTGTTACATGTATTTTATTAGATGTCTTAACCGCTTCAGCCCCGGAAGATTTTACCCCCTTCCTGACCAGAGCACTTTTTGCACTGCGTCGATTTAACTGACAATTGCGCGGTCGTGCGACGTTGCACCCAAACAAAGTTGACGTTCTTTTTTTCCCCACAAATAGAGGTTTCGTTTGGTGGTATTTGATCACCTCTGCGGTTTTTATTTTTTGCAAAAAAAAAAAAGTGTGTCAATTTTGAAAAAAGCAATATTTTTTTACTTTTTGCTATAATAATTATCCCCCCAAAAAATATAAAAAACACAAAAATTTTTCCTCAGTTTAGGCTGATATGTATTCTTCTACATATTTTTGGAAAAATTTTTTTAAAAAAAAAATCGCAAGAAGCGTATATTGATTGGTTTGCGCAAAAGTTCTACAAAATAGGGGATAGTTTTATGCCATTTTTATTATTATTTTTTTTTATTAGTAATGGCAGTGATCTGCGTTTTTTTTTTATCGTGACTGCGACATTATGGCGGACACATCGGACACTTTTGACACTATTTTGGGACCATTGTCATTTATACAGCGATCTGTGCTATAAAAACGCACTGATTACTGTGTAAATGCCACTGGCAAGGAAGGGGTTAAACACTAGGGGGCGATCAAAGGGGTTAAGTGTGTCCTAGAGAATGATTCTAACTGTAGGGGGGATGGGCTTCCACTCACATGACAGCGATCACTTCTCCCGATGACAGGGAGCGGTGATCTCTGTCATGTCACAAGGCAGAACGGGGAAATGGCATGTTTACATAGGCACTTCCCCGTTCTGCGCTCCGTGAAATGATCGCCGGGAGACCGGTGGACGTCGAATCCACGGGCGCGGACACGCTGTACGCGCGCCCGCTAGCCCCGCCATTTAAAGGGGGCGTACAGGTACGCCCATTTGCCCACCGCTGCCATTGTGTCGACGTATATCGGCGTGCGGCGGTCGGCAAGTGGTTAAGATTGCATTTCATAAAATGATATTTGTTATATATATATATATATATATATATATATATATATTTGTATTTGTATTTGATATTTTTATATAGATTTGTCAGAGTGGTGCCTTTCCAAAAATCTCTTCCATAAACCTTCATTTCTGTATCTACATACCGGGATGTGGCACCATTATGGCTACCAAACTGGGCATTCAGATAAGAATTTTTGACCACTGACTGGTTGTTACAGTGATCACATGATCCAAAGCTACCGACCGTTAGTGGGGGGCGGAGACCTGTTTTTGACAGCTCGGTCTCGGAAATTGGAAGCGCGCAGTGAGCACACTCTCAGTCCATAAACATCCCCCGCCCAGTAACGCATGTGTGTAGCTGTAATCTCACTCTTTTTTGCCGCTGCACATTTGTGTTACGCGATCGGCAACAGGTTAAAATCTATTGCAGCCAAAATGAAGGTTGTTGATGATTCCATAATGCTCTGTTGTCCTCTTCTATCAGTTCTGGGAGCGCTCCCCGTCAACCCCAATCAGAGGAGGCAGCCATCTTGTAGACCGATGTTCGCTAAATCACAAAAAGGTTCCCTGGCGGTTATGAACTGATCGTTCTCCATTTTGTACTCCTGACATCGAACTTATTTTTTTTTCTATAGATGACCTGACTGCCACAAGCGACATGTGAATGACCAAAAATCGGTCAACACACAGCTTCAATACCTGGACACCTAAGCTACCTTCAGACATGATCCCTCACTCTCATTTCCCACCTAGAAAACGGCATGCCAAATACGGCGACTGTGACCATCCCCTCCATTCCACACAAGATCTAAAAAAAGAAGAAATCGCAAGCCGATAATTCCCCAGAGGCGCAAAAAAAAAAAAAAAAGAATCCTAAATTCCGAACCTACAAAGGAACCCCGCAGAATAATACAGCGGATGAAAATATTGCTATCAAACAGGCAGCGATATAAAAAAAAAGACACTTGAAAGCCAGCCGGCGTTCGGCGGGTCTTTGTAGAGGAAGAAAGTGGGGACGCTTATCTCCGGCGCACATTCCGCACATGAAAGCGCGCGGTCTCCCCACCTCGGCGAGTCATTGTACTTATCTGAGGACGCAGAGAAGAGAGAGGACGTTGCCGTTGTCATGCTGGTATTTGGGGAGCGAGAAGAGACATCACAGAGATACCGGGGGACCTGACCGTGTCACACAAAATCGCTTGTCAGGTACGGATTACACATCCCAACTCGCCAATAACAGACGTGTAACCGGCTGGGCAGGTAGACAACAGAGGAGTCCACCTTAAAAACACAGCGATGTTAAAGCTGAACTCCGGGCACAAAAGCTTTATTCTGTATACACTATATTGTCAAAAGTATTGTGACGCCTGCCTTTACACACACATGAACTTTAATGGCCTCCCAGTCTTAGTCTGTAGGGTTCAATATTGAGTTGGCCTCGCCCTTTGCAGCTATAACAGCTTCACCTCCTCTGGGAAGGCCGTCCACAAGGTTTAGGAGGGTGTCTATGGGAACGTTTGACCGTTCTTCCAGAAGCGAATTGTGAGGTCAGGCACTGATGTTGAGCGAGAAGTCCTGGCTCGCAGTCTCCGCTCCAATTCATCGCAAAGATGTTCCATATTAGGTTGAGGTCAGGACTCTGTACAGGCCAGTCAAGTTCCTCCACCCCAAACTCGCTTAGCCGTGTTTTTATGGACCTTGCCATACTGATGGCATTGGTTACAGAAGGATTTCTAAACTTAAGAAATGTTCCAGTGAGCACTGTTGGGGCCATAATCTGGAAGTGGAAAGATCATCATTTTTTTTTTTTAAAGCTGTGGTGTGTGAACGCACTCACACTCCACTTGGTGCAAAAAAAAGTGTGCACAAAAAGTGAAAAAAAAACACAAAATGCACAGGGTGTACACATGGTCCTCCTCCAAAGTTAAAGGACCCTTGCCCTGATCAGGGCGTTAAACTCCTGACAGGGACTGGGTACTTCACTGGTCCACCTGGCCCGAAACCAGGCGGACTCCGTTCTCTGGGAGGTCTGCCGAAACAGACCAACCCAAGCACTGGGTGGGGCTCCCCCAAAGGGAGACCTCATGAGAGAGGGCGAACTAAGCCAAAAGGCCATATCCACCCCCTCCCAAGACTTTCAGGGCAGGCTCGAGGACCTACAACCCTACCAAGCAAACGTGAAAAAGACGTGTACAGTGCAACCAAAAATAAAGACAAACGTGACAAACACACACATAAAAGTGGGGGGGAAGGATAGTGGAGAAGTTCTACAGGTGCCAGTGTGCAATACAATGGCCGGCCTTCCGGCCAGGAATAAAAAAGGCTCGGCCCTAGAGGCAGGTGCGAAAAAAAAGTGTGTGTAGTGCAGTGAACCTGGTGCCGAAACTCAAACTGCCCAATCCGACAGAGAATTGAGGCACCCCTGGACTGCCACTCCAGGGGCACATACACCATGGGCATCTTTCGGAGCTTGGCCTTTGACCAGACCAGTGCAGCTCCATCCCTACCAGGAGGCTTCAGAATTTGGACAGCTTAGAGACAGCCTCGCCTACAACTGGGGACAAGAATTTTGCAACGGCCACCTTTCAACCCAGGAGGAAAAGGGCCCTCCCCTTACCATTCTCATTCCTTACCGATTACATCAGAAGGGATACTCGCCAGCGCCCACATCCATCTAAGGGTACCGGCAATCTCCCCTCTAAAGACTGATAAGAACAGATACTACACTTGATCTTAGCCAAAAGGCAGAGAAGCAGACATAGTTTCACCATAAACTGGCCACGACCAGGTACTCCTCACAAGATTTGACAGTGGAGTGAAAAGAATGATCAGAAGAGATGTCCAAGAGCCAAAGACCACTTGTGGAGAGCTTTAGAAAGACCTGGAATTAGCAGGTACACAATAAGTAATGCACTCGCCCGCCATGGCCAGTATGAACGCTCCCCAAGCAAGACTCCATTGCTGAAGAAGAAGCATGTTGAAGCTCGTTTAAAGTTTGCTGCACAACATTTAGAGAAGCCTGTGAAATACGGGGAGAATATAGTCTGGTCAGATGAGATCAAAATGGAACTCTTTGGATCCCATAATACACACCATGTTTGGAGGTCACATGGCACACCACCCCAAAAACACCACCTATACCAACAGTGAGGTTTGGAGGTGGGAACATCATGGTGTGGGCGGGGCTGTTTTTCAGTATACGGTACTGGCAAACTTCATATCATTGAAGGAAGGAATCAACGGTGATAAAAATCTGCTGCCATCTACCAGGATGATGAAGATGAAATGAGGGTGGACATCTTAGCAAGACAATGATCCCAAACACAAAGCCAAGGAAACTCTCCATTGGTTTGAAAGAAAGAAAATAAAGTTGCTATAATGGCCCAGCCAATCACCTGACTTGAATCCAATAAAAAAATCTATGGAAAGAACTAAAGATCGGAGTTCATAGAAGAGGACCATGGGACCTTCAACATGTGAAGACGGTTTGTGAGTAAGAATGGGACGAAATCACACCTGAGCAACGCATGAGACTAGTTTCTCCATACAGGAGGCGTCTTGAAGCCGTCATTACCAACAAAGGATTTTGTACCAAGTATTCAATACATTTCAGTTAGCGTGTTACCCGCTGTATATATTAACCACTTACCACAAAGCGCCGTAGCTGTACGCCGGGACTTTGACGTAGAATACTGGGGGGTTATGGCAGCAGATAGCTGCCATAACCCCGGTATTTTCTGCAACAGCAGGCGGTCCTCTTTAAGATAAAAGTGGTCTCTGCGGTGGATTTCCTGCAAGATCACTTTTAATCGGCGACGGGAGAGGTGCCCCCCCCCCCCTCGCCACGCTCCAGTTGTCTCTGCCGCTTACCGGAGCGGAGATGATCTGATCCTCTCCCCTCAGTAGCATGGAGCCGAGTGAGGGAAAGATGGCCCCTACACGGCCCTATAACATTGGATGACGGACGCAAACGTCAAAGGGTACTTCCACCCAATGGTCTTTTTTTTTTCTAAACACAAAGGACAGTGATTTATTGATTGCGTTTAAGTGTAAATGTGAGATCTAAGGTCTTTTTGACCCCAGATCTCAACATTAAAGAGGTCCTGCCATGCTTTTTTTTCTATTACATGGGATGTGGGCGCATACGCAAGTCACGCCCGCACATGAAAACGGTTTGAACGGTGTTCAAAGCACACATGTGAGGTATCGCCGCGATCGTTAGAGCGAGAGCAATAATTCTAGTACTAGATCTCCTCTATGAACTGGGCATAACATCATCTTTCACAATATAGAAAAAAAAATGGGCTAACTTTACTGTGGTCTTATTTTTTAATTAAAAAAAAAGTGTTTTCTTTTTCCAAAAAAAAAGAATTGCCTTTGTAAGTGTCAGGGCTGGGCTCAGCCCTTCCTTCTCTGAGCTGGCCACTCAGCTGTTGGCTAATTGCCAGATTCCTATCTCTCCACAGTTACTCAGCTGTTGATGATATCCTGCTCGTCAGTCCTGCCTACTGAAGCCGTCCAGTCCAGATGATCTCTGCCTTCGCCTTGGTCAACATCACAGAGACTATCTCCTGCGTTCCTGTTTAAAGACTTGCTTTGCCGACATCCCTTCTGGCTCCAGATCCTGCTTGCTATTCCACTACATTGATCCCTGATTTCTGGATTGGCTGACTATCCGTTCCCGGTTATTGAACTTTGGCTATGTTTTGACTACGTTTGTTCTTTTTACTTTTGTTATTAAACAAGTGTGATTTAACTGTACTTTTGTTATTAAACAAGTGTGATTTAACTTTACTTGTGTCTCGGTCTGGTTTCATGGTTTCGGACAGTAAGACCGCTGCGCAAATATGATGTGACGTAAAGTATTGCAATGACCGCCATTTTATTCTCTAGGGTTTCTGAATATATATATATATATAGATATATTTTTTTTGGGGGGGGGGGGGTTCTAAGTAATTTTCTAGCAAGAATACCCAAAGAATCTGATTTTAACTTGTAAACAACAAATCTCAAAAACAGGCTCGGTCCTTAAGGGGCTGAAAAAAAAAAAAGTCAGTGCATTTCCTTTAAAACACAACTCCCCCCAAAAATAAAAAAGGAAGAAAGAAAGTGAAAAAGAAAAAATTGGCAAGCAGAGAAGGAGTTTTATTAAAGTTGTGTGTGAAAGGAGAGCGGTGCGGAGGCAGGTACAGTATTCTCTGAATATTAGAGAAGAGTCACCGCTGAGCCCAATATACAGAACACACTTAATGATTTAAAAAAGTCATTCTGTTAAGAGACTCGCCGACAATGAGCTCAGGGCAGAGCGCGGTATGCAAACACATCCAAATCCCAGCCGAGATTACAGCGTGTTTAGATAATGGAGAAGAGAGGCTCAATATGAGCGGAGTCATTGTGCTGTCAGCGGGGTGACACTTTCCTGATTATACATCATACAGATGACAATACACAGGAGCCGGCAAAGAGGATCCCCATCACACAAAGGACCCGCTTCTGGCGCACAGCGGATGGGGGGACGGGCTGCCCGGGCACCATTGTGTGCCGCGTGGATCAAAACCGTCTTTTCTGTAATAATAACATTGTATTGTAAAGGAGCTTGTCTCCGTGAATACTGCGGGATGGGAGGGGCTTGTAATCAGAGCCGATATTATACTACTGAAATAAACTAGTTACTGGGGAACAAGAGAAGAGTGCCGGTCCAACATGCACCCCGCACAATCCCAAAAAACTGATTATTAACTGAAAGATAGAACTAAAGTCTGAGAAAGTAACGGAATATTCCTTTCCCCAGTCAAAGGACCTCACGTCTTTCTCCTATGCAGAGGACTCTTCTCCTTCCTCTATAACTCTCCTCTCCTGAAATACTCCTCTCTGCTGGAGGACTCTGCTCCTTCCTCTATAACTCTCCTCTCCCGAAATACTCTGCACTGCTGGAGGACTCTGCTCCTTCCTCTATAACTCTCCTCTCCTGAAATACTCTGCACTGCTGGAGGACTCTGCTCCTTCCTCTATAACTCTCCTCTCCTGAGATACTCTGCTGGAGGACTCTGCTCCTTCCTCTATAACTCTCCTCTCCCGAAATACTCTGCACTGCTGGAGGACTCTGCTCCTTCCTCTATAACTCTCCTCTCCTGAAATACTCTGCATTGCTGGAGGACTCTGCTCCTTCCTCTATAACTCTCCTCTCCTGAGATACTCTGCTGGAGGACTCTTCTCCTTCCTCTATAACTCTCCTCTCCTGAAATACTCTGCACTGCTGGAGGACTCCGCTCCTTCCTCTATAACTCTCCTCTCCTGAAATACTCTGCCCTGCTGGAGGACTCTGCTCCTTCCTCTATAACTCTCCTCTCCTGAAATACTCTGCACTGCTGGAGGACTCTGCTCCTTCCTCTAGAACTCTCCTCTCCTGAAATACTCTGCACTGCTGGAGGACTCTGTTCCTTCCTCTATAACTCTCCTTTCCTGAAATACTCTGCACTACTGGAGGACTCTGCTCCTTCCTCTATAACTCTCCTCTCCTGAAATACTCTGCACTGCTGGAGGACTCCGCTCCTTCCTCTATAACTCTCCTCTCCTGAAATACTCTGCACTGCTGGAGGACTCTGCTCCTTCCTCTATAACTCTCCTCTCCTGAAATACTCTGCCCTGCTGGAGGACTCTGCTCCTTCCTCTATAACTCTCCTTTCCTGAAATACTCTCCTCTGCTCTTTCCTCTATAACTCTCCTCTCCTGAAATACTCTGCACGGCTGGAGGACTCTGCTCCTTCCTCTATAACTCTCCTTTCCTGAAATACTCTGCACTGCTGGAGGACTCTGCTCCTTCCTCTATAACTCTCCTCTCCTGAAATACTCTGCACTGCTGGAGGACTCTGCTCCTTCCTCTATAACTCTCCTCTCCTGAAATACTCTGCACTGCTGGAGGACTCTGCTCCTTCCTCTATAACTCTCCTCTCCTGAAATACTCTGCACTGCTGCGGGTGCATGGTTGCACAGTTGCAATACTGCAGGGTTGTGGTGGTAACTGGTATTAGTGTTCTGCCGGGTGGCTGCGGTGCCGATCCTGACAGGCGGTGACAGGTCTTCTTTAATGGACTTGGAATACGAAGTGAAAGTCTTTCATTGTCTGTGTACAGATGCGTGTGGAGGAGACCGGCTGATGAATTAAGCATACATGAGAAACATGAAGAGGAAGGTAATTGGGAAAAGTTCAGGGAAAGTCGCAGAATATTTCATATTCATTTAATCTGAAGCAGAAAAAATAATGAACTTAATTAAACTTTATAATTAGAAAATCTTTATATAGCACAATGAATAAAGAACATTTCTATCTCTCGGTGTTCCTGTCCTCGCTTATCTCTCCAGTCAGGAGCATAGTGCAATTAAAAGCCAAGATCTATCTGCCGCTTTGCGTCTGTGCAATGTCCGGCCGGAAACCGAATCGCTAATAGAGTCATGTGACCCCGAGAATCAGTATATGGCGTCAGTCAAGACCATGTAGATTAACCAAGTCTAGGCCATTGTAACTAAAGTACAAACTGTGCATGTACGGTAATACTCCGCATATAAACCGGGCCTGTACTCCATAGGTACTGTGTTGATATAACAATACTCAAAAGTGTGAAGATGAAAGTAACGTGATATTCAGATTATTGAAGACCAACTGAGCTGCTGTCAGATGGTATGAGATAAATACATTCCAGACACAAATAGGTTATTCTACTGCCTACAGGAGGACTTGGATAAGAAAAGAGAACAACCCTTTATGCTCAAGATGGTTGCTCCGGCAATGGGCTCTAGAGGGGATCCCCCTCGAAACGGGTCACTCTGAATTAAAGGGGATCCCCCTCGAAACAAGTCCCTCTGAAGAGGAGGGGATCCCCCTCGAAACAGGTCCCTCCGAAGAGGGGTTCCCCCTCAAATGGGTCCCTCTGAAGAGGAGGGGATCCCCCTCAAAACGGGTCACTCTGAATTAGAGGGGATCCCCCTTCGAAACGGGTCCCTCTGAAGAGGAGGGGATCCCCCTCGAAACGGGTCCCTCTGAAGAGGAGGGGATCCCCCTCAAAACGCGTCACTCTGAAGAAGAGGGGATCCCCCTCTAAACATGTCCCTCTGAAGAAGAGGGGATCCCCCTCAAAACATGTCCCTCTGAGGCAGAGGGGATCCCCCCTCAAACCCATCACTATGAGGAAGAGGGGATCCCCCCAAAACGTGTCTTTCTGAGGAAGGGGGATCCCCCAGGAAACCAGTCAGCCATTTCAAGTGTCTTCTCTATATTGTGATCTGGCGATGTGGAACACTGTAGATATTGATGAGCTTGAGATTTTGTAAACTTCAAGAAACTGATTTTAGTCAGTACACAAATCTAATTTTCTTTATCGTTCATTAAGGGACATTTGGAGACAAATGGGGCGTCCAAAAGCATTCCAACGTAGGGAGGTGGACAATACGACACAAAATGAACAGGCCTGCAGTTCAAAGATCTGCCTGAAGGCCATTACATCTGGAAAGGTCATGAGATGAAGCCTAAAGATCCACCTGGTAAAACTTAGAAAACCTGCGAACAGAAGACCAGGTGGTAGCCTTGAAAATTTGGGAAACAGTTGCCCAATGCATAAAAACTCAAGAGGCACTTATCAGTCTAGTGGGGTGCATCTTAAAAGGAAAAAAAGGTGGCCATTCTGTCGAATGGGAATGTTGGATCAGCAGGTCAATCTGCTGTAGCCCAATCAGTGTATTCTGACAACAGAGCCCCCCCTATCAGAAGACAATAGCTCGGCAGGGAGGATTTCTTCATCCATCTCGCCTTTGAAGATGGGGCAATCTGGTGGTTTTTCCACAACTTTATCCCTGACCTGTCTGGTGAGCTCCTTGGCCTTCATGATACGGTTTGTTCACTAAGGTTCTCTAACAAACCTCTGAGGGCTTCACAGAACAGCTGTATTTATACTGAGATTATATTACACACAGGTGGACTTTATTTACGAATTAGGTGACTTCTGAAGGCAATTGGTTCTACTAGAATTTAGTTAGGGGTATCAGAGTAAAGGGGGCTGAATACAAATTCCCCCCACACTTTTCACACATTTATTTGTAAAAAAAATTGCAAAAACCATTTATCATTTTCCTTCCACTTCACAATTATGTGCCACTTTGTGGTTGTAACCTGACATGTCATATGAAAACTCCTGAAGGTTTCAAACCAACAAGATGGCCACAGTCCTCATGCACAGGGACACCATGCGTCCAAAAACAACCTTTTATGCTCAAGATGGTTGCTCCGGCAATGGGCTCTAGAGGGGATCCCCCTCGAAACGGGTCCCTCTGAAGAGGGGCTCCCTCTCGAAACGGGTCCCTCTGAAGAGGAGGGGATCCCCTTCGAAACGGGTCCCTCTGAAGAGGAGGGGATCCCCTTCGAAACGGGTCCCTCTGAAGAGGAGGGGATCCCCTTCGAAACGGGTCCCTCTGAAGAGGAGGGGATCCCCCTCGAAACGGGTCCCCCTCTATATATATATCCCCACATATATATATATAGATCCCCCCACATATATATATATGTGCTTTTAACAAATTCAAATGGTTTTGATATACTACACCATGAAGTGTTTTTAGTCTTTACACCTTTCAACATAAGGAGTGATGCCTGGATCCATGCTGGAGCAGTCCGTGGTGGATTGCGGTTTCAGCGTTTTTGACTACCTATAATCTAGTGGTCCAGTTGTGAGGGTAGGAGGCTTGACCCACTGTGGTGTTGGTGGAAGATTACGGTTCACCTTTTAATCAAGATCGATTCACCTATTGGGTGCCTCTCGGGATTGATGAACGTTTTCTTTGTTACCAAGGACATTTAAGCGCTGCATTTCTCCATCTTAAAGTAGAGTTCCACCCAAAAGTGGAACTTCTGCTTTAAGCACTCCTCGCCCCCTTACATGCCACATTTGGCATGTAATTATTTTTTTTTGGGGGGGGGGGATGGGTACCTTTTGACAGGTACCCAGTTCCCACTTCCTGCTCTTGTCACCTAGGTGACTCCTCCTCTCCCCCTCCCTCTCTGCAATCTTCTGGGACACGTCACAGGTCCCAAAAGTCAGCAGTTACACTTTTTGTAGCTGCTGACTTTTAATAAACTTACAAACGAGTGGAACCCCGCTTTGATACCCCATATCAACGTGAAAGAGGTTTGTTTGAAATCTTTGCAGATTTATTAAAAAATAAAAAAGCAAAACAATCCCATGTACATAAGTATCACAGGCTCCTCCCATGTACATAAGTATCACAGGCTCCTCCCATGTACATAAGTATCACAGGCTCCTCCCATGTACATAAGTATCACAGCCTTCGCTCAATACTTTGGTGAAGCTCCTTTGGCACCAATTACAGCCTCAAGTCTTTTTGAGTATGATGCTACAGGCTTGGTACACCTATTTTTGGGCAGTTTCTCCCATTCTTCTTTGTAGGACCTCTCCAGCTCCAGCTGGTTGGATGGGGAGCGTCGGTGCACGACCATTTTCGGATCTCTCCAGAGACGTTCAATCGGGTTCAAGTCTGGGCCAAAGGACATTTACAGAGTTGTCCGTAGCCACACCTTTATTATCTTGGTTGGGTGCTTAGGGTCGTTGTCCTGTTGGAAGATGAACCTCACCCCAGTCTGAGGTCCAGACTGCTCTGGAGCAGGTTTTTATCAAGGATGTCTCTGGACATTGCTGCGTTCATCTTTCCCTCTATCCTGACTAGTCTCCCAGTTCATGTCGCTGAAAAACATCCACACAGCATGATGCTGCCACCACCATGCTTCACGGTAGGGATGGTATTGGCCAGGTGATGAGCGGTGCCTGGTTTCCTCCAGATATGGCGCTTGCCATTCAGGTCAAAGCGTTCAATGTTTGTTTCATCAGACCAGAGAATTTTGTTTCTCATGGTCTGAGAGTCCTCCAGGTGCCTTTTAGCAAACTCCAGGTTGGCTGTCATGTGCCTTTTACTGAGGAGTGGCTTCCGTCTGCCCGCTCTACCATACAGGCCTGATTGGTGGAGAGCTGCAGAGATGGTTGTTCTTCTGGAAGGTTCTCCTCTCTCCACAGAGAAACACTGGAGCTCTATCAGAGTGACCATCGGGTTCTTGGTCCCCTCCCTGACTAAGGCCCTTCTCCCCCGATTGCTCAGTTCGGCCGGATGGCCCGCTCTAGGAAGAGTCCTGGTGGTTCCAAACTTCTTCCATTTATAGATGATGGAGGCCACTGTGCTCATTGGGACCTTCAATGCTGCAGAAATATTTTTCTGTACCCTTCCCCCAATCTGTGCCCCCATACAATCCTGTTTCGGAGATCTACAGACAATACCTTGGACTTCATGGCTTGGTTTGTGCTCTGACATGCACTGTCACCTGTGGGATCTTCTATAGACAGGTGTGTGCCTTTCCAGATCATGTCCAATCAACTGAATTTACCACAGGTGGACTCCAATCAAGTTGTAGAAACATCTCAAGGATGATCAGTGGAAACAGGAGGCACCTGAGCTCAATTCTGAGTGTCACGGCAAAGGCTGTGAATACTAATGTACATGGGATATTTTTTTATTTTTAATAAATTTGCAAAGATTTCAAACAAACTTCTTTCACGTTGTCAATATGGGGGATTGTTTTGTAGAATTTTGAGGAAAAAATGAATTTAATCCATTTTTGAAGAAGTCTGTAACATAATAAAATGTGGAAAAACTGAAGCGCTGTAAATACTTTCCAGATTGACTGTATGGTCCCAATACTCTAAGTCAGGGGTCTCCAAACTTTCTAAACAAGGGGCCAGGACTGTGGCCTGTGGGAGTGTAAAAGGTCCCAATGTCAGCAGGAAAAATCAATGCCCTATCTTTGGTGTCAGGAGGAGGAATAGTGCCCTAAAGTTGGTGTCATTGGGAGGATTCTTGTCCCATCATTTGTGTCATTGGGAGGATTCTTGTCCCATCATTGGCGTCATTGGGAGAATTCATGTCCCATCATTGGTGTCATTGGGAGGATTCTTGTCCCATCATTGGTGTCATTGGGAGGATTCTTGTCAAATCATTGGTGTCATTGGGAGGATTCTTGTCAAATCATTGGTGTCATTGGGAGGATTCTTGCCCCATCATTGGGAGGATTCTTGTCCCATCATTGGTGTCATTGGGAGGATTCTTGTCCCATCATTGGTGTCATTGGGAGGATTCTTGCCCCATCATTGGTGTCATTGGGAGGATTCTTGTCCCATCATTGGTGTCATTGGGAGCATTCTTGTCCCATCATTGGTGTCATTGGGAGGATTCTTGTCCCATAATTTGTGTCATTGGGAGGATTCTTGTCCCATCATTGGTGTCATTGGGAGGATTCTTGCCCCATCATTGGGAGGATTCTTGTCCCATCATTGGTGTCATTGGGAGGATTCTTACCCCATCTTTGGTGTCCTTGGGAGCATTCTTGTCCCATCACTGGTGTCATTGGGAGGATTCTTATCCCATCATTGGTGTCATTGGGAGGATTCTTGCCCCATCTTTGGTGCCATTGGGAGGATTCTTGCCCCATCTTTGGTGCCATTGGGAGGATTCTTGCCCCATCTTTGGTGCCATTGGGAGGATTCTTGCCCCATCTTTGGTGTCATTGGGAGAATTCTTGTCCCATCATTGGTGTCATTGGGAGGATTCTTGTCCCATCATTGGGAGGATTCTTGTCCCATCACTGGTGTCATTGGGAGGATTCTTATCCCATCATTGGTGTCATTGGGAGGATTCTTGCCCCTTCATTGGTGTCATTGGGAGGATTCTTGTCCCATCTTTGGTGTCATTGGGAGGATTCTTGTCACATCTTTGGTGTCATTGAGAGGAATCTTGTCCTATCATTGGGAGGATTCTTGTCCCATCATTGGTGTCATTGGGAGGATTCTTACCCCATCTTTGGTGTCCTTGGGAGGATTCTTGTCCCATCACTGGTGTCATTGGGAGGATTCTTATCCCATCATTGGTGTCATTGGGAGGATTCTTGCCCCATCTTTGGTGCCATTGGGAGGATTCTTGCCCCATCTTTGGTGCCATTGGGAGGATTCTTGCCCCATCTTTGGTGTCATTGGGAGGATTCTTGTCCCATCATTGGTGTTGTTGGGAGGATTCTTGTCCCATCATTGGGAGGATTCTTGTCCCATTACTGGTGTCATTGGGAGGATTCTTATCCCATCATTGGTGTCATTGGGAGGATTCTTGCCCCTTCATTGGTGTCATTGGGAGGATTCTTGTCCCATCTTTGGTGTCATTGGGAGGATTCTTGTCACATCTTTGGTGTCATTGAGAGGAATCTTGTCCTATCATTGGGAGGATTCTTGTCCCATCACTGGTGTCATTGGGAGGATTCCTCTCCCATCTTTGGTGTCATTGGGAGGATTCTTGTCCCATCTTTGCTGTCATTGGGAGGATTCTTGTCCCATCTTTGCTGTCATTGGGAGGATTCTTGTCCCATCTTTGCTGTCATTGGGAGGATTCTTGTCCCATCATTGGGAGGATTCTTATCCCATCATTGGTGACATTGGGAGGATTCTTGTGCCATCATTGGTAGGATTCTTGCCCCTTCATTGGTGTCATTGGGAGGATTCTTGCCCCTTCATTGGTGTCATTGGGAGGATTCTTGTCCCATCATTGGGAGGATTCTTGTCCCATCACTGGTGTCATTGGGAGGATTCTTGTCCCATCTTTGGTGTCATTGGGAGGTTTCTTGTCACATCTTTGGTGTCATTGAGAGGATTCTTGTCCCATCATTGGGAGGATTCTTGTCCCATCACTGGTGTCATTGGGAGGATTCCTCTCCCATCATTGGTGTCATTGGGAGGATTCTTGCCCCATCTTTGGTGTCATTGGGAGGATTCTTGCCCCATCTTTGGTGTCATTGGGAGGATTCTTGCCCCATCTTTGGTGTCATTGGGAGGATTCTTGCTACGTCATTGGCGTCATTAGGTCATTGGGAGGAATTATGCCCCCTCACTGGTGTTAGTGGAGGGGGAAATATGCCCCATTGTTGATATCAGTAGGGTAAATAGTCCCCCAAAGACCGGATAACAGCAAGCAAAGGGCCGCAGTTTGGAGACTACTGCTCTAAGTAGTAAGGACCTCTGACACCAAGAAGAAGTGAGCTCCGCAGAGCATCCCTGGTGATATACTCATCACACCGGGGACATTTTCTTGCCCACTTTCACAGTGACGGCCGTCACCCACCACAAAGCAAAGGTTATCCAGCAGAGGGGCGCTGTGCTAATTACTGTCCGGCTCTCAATTTAGAACCCAGACAGACCATTTCTTCTGCTAAAAGGCATCCTAGTGATAAGCCGAGCCCGGCGACGCCGAAAAACTTTATCACCGACGTTTGCCCTTTAAGGAGAAATAAAAGGCGAGAGAAGGAAAGACTTTCTGTTATTGTCTTTTTTTTTTTAATGTGCAGGGAGGAATAAATTCAGCCCGACATTTAAAAGGGATGACAATGACATCAGCGCACATAACGCTAATTGGCTTCTACTAGAGAGGCAGCGAGACGAGCGTTCTCCTCCGGATTGCACGTGGACAGCCCCGGCTCGGCTCCCGAGGAGTGAATTATTAATACAGATGACGGTTTCACTACATCAGCCCAAAAGAGCAGAATAACAAGTTCCTCTTTTCATGGGCCTGACAAGCGGCTCTTTACTGTCACCGTGACATCAGCCCGGCGCCCATCACCGCCATCCTAACCTTTATCAGCCCCGCTCTCCGCCGCGCTGGAATTAAACACCGTCTAATAAGAGCTAAGTGATGGCCGACCGAGGAGGAAGAACAAAGTGCTGTGAAGGGTACATGGCACCATTCAAAGTGAGGGATGGGGGGGGAAACGGGGGGCTAAACCAACACCGCGGGAGATGGGAACAGGAAGGTTCGGACAAGGGCAAGGAAACTTTAAAAATCCATTAAAGTGATATTAAGCCCTTGATTTTTTGGAAACATGTACATCCCATGTGCCGAACACAAGGCCCGCAGGCCAAATCTGGCCCACCAGGTCATTTCATGTATCCCCCGCACCTCTCCTGCAGCTGCAGCACCCCCCTTAGTCTCTACCCCCACCTTGTCTCAGCAGTCGGCAGCATAAAAGGAGGACAGAACCCCCCCACCCTTCTCCATGCAGCCGTGAAGAGGCTTGTTTCTGCCCCCTACCACTGTCTCAGCAGTTGGCAGCAGAGAGGAGGACAGAACTCCTCCTACAGATCCTGTGCCTCGCTGTGCAGCTGCAGCAACCCCTCCTGGTCTTGGCATTCAGCAGACTCTGGCAGCTGACTCCAGCCCTCCTCTGGTCCTCCTCCAGACCCTGCACTTTCTGCTTCCCAGCTGCACCCCGAGCAACAGCACAAGGTAAAGGGGGTGCACTGTGATATACTGTAAGGGAGGATAGAGGACTCTTGACATTCGATTTAAGTGTGTGTGTGTGTGGGGGGGTGCTCTGTACATCTAGTCTTACAGATACAAGTGGCCCTTTAAAGGACAATCAGAATGCTGATGCGGCCCACATTTAAATTGAGTTTGCCACCCCTATCGTATATAGCGTGTACTTGCCTCAATGCTAAGCCCCTATTGGTGGTTCCTGTCTGCTCTCTTCACCCTCCGCTATCTGCATCAGTTTCTTCTGACAGGTAATGCCAACACCACAGAATCCCAGAGGATGGCTCTGCTCCCCCCCTCCAGCACACAGAAAGTGATTGACAGTCTCAGCTGTGCATGGTTCCTTATGAGAGTGTGTAGAGCCAGTGGCCTAGAAACCACAGCCCTCCAGTCGTTCAGGAACTACAACTCCCATCATTCCTCGTCATGTCTGTGAATGTCAGTTTTACAGTGTGTGATGTCAGATCTCGCAGCTTTCTGGAGCTCAGAAATGCTTTGTAAAATGTGTGCTTTGGAAGGCTGTAGAGAAGAGATTGCTCCAGATAAAACAGGTACAACTTACAGTGAGGAAAAAAAAAAATATTTGATCCCCTGCTGATTTTGTAGGTTTGCCCACTGACAAAGAAATGATCGGTCTATAATTTTAATGGTTGGTTTATTTTAACATTGAGAGAGACAATAACAAAAAAAATATCCAGGAGGATTTGTTTAACACCTTCCCGCCCGGCCTATGGCTGAATGACAGCGGGGGGCGGAGGCCGTACCGTTCTGACTGGACGTCATACAACATCCTTCAGAACTAGCCGTCCGTGCGGGGTCCCTGGGGGGCTCGGTGGGGCGGTGTGCCGCTCCGCCACACTGCATCTACGATCGTGGTAAAGAGCCTATGATGTAAGCGCTTTAGCATGTGATCAGCTGTGTCCAATCACAGCGTAACTAGAAAGTGCCGGTTATCCGCATTCCTCTATTCACACTGACAGAGCATGAGCAGAGGAGAGGTGATAAGTGGCTCTCCTGACAGAGGGGGGTCTGCACTGATAATTACTGCAGTGATCATCAGTGCAGCCCCATTAGTGATGCCCACCAGTGCTGCCCATCAGTGCTGCCCATCAGTGCCCATCATTGCCGCCTTTTAGTGGCCATCAGTGCTGCATATTAGTGTCGCCTCATCAGTGCCACCTATCAGTGCCCATCAGTGCCACCTATCAGTGCCCATCAGTGCCACCTATCAGTGCTGCATATTAGTGTCGCCTCATCAGTGCCACCTATCAGTGCTGCATATTATTATTATTATTATTATAATACGAGACTTATATAGCGCCAACAGTTTACTCAGCGCTTTACAATGTATAAGGGGGACAACACAATTACAGTTCAATACAAAAAGGTACAGGAGGGCCCGGCTCGTAGAGCTTACATTCTAAAGGGAGGGGGTGGTGGTACAAAAGGTAATAGCTGCAATGAATGATTTGATGGGGGTGGCTCAGGGACAGTTATGTGGGTGTGGGATAGGCTTCCCTGAATAAATGAGTTTTCAGGGATCTCCTAAAGGTGGACAGGGTAGGGGCTGATCGGACATACTGGGGCAGGGAGTTCCAGAGGATGGGAGAGGCTCTGGGGAAGTCCTGAAGGCGAGCATGGGAGGAGGTAACAAGGGAGCTAGAGAGCAGGAGGTCCTGGGAGGAGCGGAGGGGGCGATTTGGGCGATATCTGCAGATGAGGTTGGTGATGTAGATGGGGGCGATGTTGTGAATGGCCTTGTATGTTATGGTTAGCATTTTGAATTTTACACGGTGGGGGAGGGGAAGCCAGTGAAGGGATTGGCAGAGAGGAGCAGCAGTCACGGATCGATTAGTGAGGTGTATTAGTCTAGCAGCAGCATTCATAATAGACTGAAGGGGGGATAGCCTGCTTAAGGGTAGGCCATTAAGGAGAGAGTTGCATTAGTGGAGGCGGGAAATAATCAAGGAGTGAATAAGTTGATTTGTGGTGTCATTAGTCAGGAAGGGTCGAATTTTGGAGATGTTGCGGAGGTTAAGGCGGCAGGATTTAGCCAGTGATTGGATATGGGGGCTGAAGGAGAGGTCAGAGTCAAGGATTACACCCAGGACTCTGGCATGTGTGGAGGGACCAATGGTTGTGTTGTTGATATTAATGGTGAAGTCACAGGAGGGGGACCGTGAAGGAGGAAATATAACAAGCTCAGTTTTAGAAAGATTAAGTTTGAGGAAGTGGTGTGACATCCATACCGATATGTCATTCAGCAAGTTTGAGATCCGTGAGGAGATAGTGGGGGTGAGTTATTAGTGCATATTAGTGCTTCCTCATTAGTGTCGCCTCATCAGTGAAGGAGAAAACTTACTCATTTACAAAATTTTACAACAGAAACGAAAAAAAAACTTTTTTTTTTCCCAAAATTTTCAGTGTTTTTTCATTGGTTTAGCAAAAAAAAAAAAAAAAAAAAGTTCTATTCGTGGGAAAAAAATGATACAAATTTAGTTTGGGTACAGCGTTGCTTGACTGAGTAATTGTCATTCAAAGCGTGAGAGCGCTGAAAGCTGAAAATTGGCCTGGGCAGGAAGGGGGTGAAAGTGCCCGGTATTAAGGTGGGGTAATCTCTGTGTATCACCTGAGGCCAGTCACTTCACCGGGTATTTGTAAAGGTTTCTACCTTTACTAACCACTTAAGGAACCCCACACAATGTATTAGATGGCTTCCCCAAGCTGCTGCCCTAATGCCAACCCGACAGTTTTCAGGTGCTTGGCGGCCAAAAAAAAAACCACACTCATGCATACTCCTCTCTGGTGCTATGTGCATCCAAAGACCCCGAGCGTCCGGGCAAGCCAAGGCCCTGCTCCCTCCTCCTAGCAATCTGGGGATTGGGCATTACAAATCACTATGCTGTGTTCTATATACGGTTGGCAGGAGACTGAGCCGACCAACTATCAGCCCGGACTCTATGGCTTATGATCAGACAATGCCCGGGGTAAGACTAGCCCCTGCTTTGCCATGAACTGTAAATGACAGGGGGAGTCCCGGTCAATCAAATAATCTTACCCGCCCACCAGGGGGTGCTCCTAGTGATGCAGGTCGCTGAGAACCTGGCAGGGCAGGTAAGAGCATTCGAATGACAGCGGCTCCTCATGTCCAAGTCTCAACATACTGCTGGACCTCTTACGTTGGTAGAACCATCAAGAAAGGGGGGACTGAGCAATCATGTGACTACAGTTAAAAGGCCTAATTAAAAAGGTACGTGTGTAGGTTTCTTCTGTTTGATAATGGAGTGAGGTCCTTGTTGATGGTTCCAGGTGCGCTTGTGTTTAACCCTTACAAAATATCCACTATTGTGGGAAATCGCACTAAATACACAACCAATGTTACCGGGAATGCAATGCTGTAGTAGCCAATGAATGATCTGTATTCTGATCACTTAAGACAGGCAGTTGTAAGAATACGGATGATCGGAAGTCAGCGCACCTGCATGGGACCTTTGTTCGGTCACCGACCATCGTCCATTGCTGCTGGTTGGTGGACACCTCGATGTAGTAACTGTAACTTCGATCGTCACAATCCCACAACAATAACCTGGAGAGGAGAAAGAAAAATCCTGATTAAAGCATGTATTAAAAAAAAAAAAACACCACTTGGATGACATTTCTTGAGCTCTGTGCATTGTGTGTGATAAACAACTGAGTTTTTTTTATGGCTAAAATCTTTGTTTTTACCCTTTTCCATTTTTTGCTATATCCCAGTGATCCTGATCTCCTGCGTCTTTAAAACCACCATCTACAAGCCGCCTCTCGCTCCCCATCTACAAGACCCCCCACGCTCCCCGTCTACAAGCCGCTCCCCGTCTACAAGACCCCCCACGCTCCCCGTCTACAAGCCGCCCCTCGCTCCCCGTCTACAAGCCGCCCCTCGCTCCCCGTCTACAAGCCGCTCCCCGTCTACAAGCCCCCCACACACTCCCCGTCTGCAAGCCGCCCCCCGTCTCCCCGTCTACAAGCCGCCCCCCGTCTCCCCGTCTACAAGCCGCCCCCCGTCTACAAGCAGCCCCCCGTCTACAAGCCCCCCACACACTCCCCGTCTACAAGCCGCCCCCCGTCTTCCCGTCTACAAGCCGCCCCCCGTCTCCCCGTCTACAAGCCGCTCCCCGTCTACAAGCCCCCCACACACTCCCCGTCTACAAGCCGCCCCCCGCTCCCCGTCTACAAGCCCCCCACACACTCCCCGTCTACAAGCCGCCCCGCGTCTCCCCGTCTACAAGCCGCCCCCCGTCTCCCCGTCTACAAGCAGCCCCCCGTCTACAAGCCCCCCACACACTCCCCGTCTACAAGTCGCCCCCCGCTCCCCGTCTACAAGCCGCCCCCCGTCTCCCCGTCTACAAGCCGCCCCCCGTCTCCCCGTCTACAAGCCGCTCCCCGTCTACAAGCCCCCCACACACTCCCCGTCTACAAGCCGCCCCCCGCTCCCCGTCTACAAGCCGCCCCTCGCTCCCCGTCTACAAGCCGCCCCTCGCTCCCCGTCTACAAGCCCCCCACACACTCCCCGTCTACAAGCCGCCCCCCGTCTCCCCGTCTACAAGCCGCCCCCCGTCTCCCCGTCTACAAGCCGCCCCCCGTCTCCCCGTCTACAAGCAGCCCCCCGTCTACAAGCCCCCCACACACTCCCCGTCTACAAGCCGCCCCCCGCTCCCCGTCTACAAGCCGCCCCCCGTCTCCCCGTCTACAAGCCGCCCCCCGTCTCCCCGTCTACAAGCCGCTCCCCGTCTACAAGCCGCCCCCCGTCTCCCCGTCTACAAGCCGCCCCCCGTCTCCCCGTCTACAAGCCGCCCCCCGTCTCCCCGTCTACAAGCAGCCCCCCGTCTACAAGCCCCCCACACACTCCCCGTCTACAAGCCGCCCCCCGCTCCCCGTCTACAAGCCGCCCCCCGTCTCCCCGTCTACAAGCCGCCCCCCGTCTCCCCGTCTACAAGCCGCCCCCCGTCTCCCCGTCTACAAGCCGCTCCCCGTCTACAAGCCCCCCACACACTCCCCGTCTACAAGCCGCCCCCCGCTCCCCGTCTACAAGCCGCCCCCCACTCCCCGTCTACAAGCCGCCCCGCACTCCCCGTCTACAAGCCCCCCACACACTCCCCGTCTACAAGCCCCCCCACACACTCCCCGTCTACAAGCCCCCCCACACACTCCCCGTCTACAAGCCCCCCCACACACTCCCCGTCTACAAGCCCCCCCACACACTCCCCGTCTACAAGCCCCCCCACACACTCCCCGTCTACAAGCCCCCCCACACACTCCCCGTCTACAAGCCCCCCCACACACTCCCCGTCTACAAGCCCCCCCCACACACTCCCCGTCTACAAGACCCCCCCCACACACTCCCCGTCTACAAGCCCCCCCACACACTCCCCGTCTACAAGCCCCCCCACACACTCCCCGTCTACAAGCCCCCCCACACACTCCCCGTCTACAAGCCCCCCCACACGCTCCCCGTCTACAAGCCCCCCCACACGCTCCCCGTCTACAAGCCCCCCACACACTCCCCGTCTACAAGCCCCCCCACACACTCCCCGTCTACAAGCCCCCCCACACACTCCCCATCTACAAGCCCCCCCACACACTCCCCGTCTACAAGCCCCCCCACACACTCCCCGTCTACAAGCCCCCCACACACTCCCCGTCTACAAGCCCCCCCACACACTCCCCTATCAGTGAAGTCTATCCGCGCACATCACAGAAGTAGAAAAATTACTGGTTTGCAAAATTTTATAACAAACTATGAAAACTTTTTTCTTCAAAAATGTTTTTTTCTTTCATTTATTTACCAAAATTAAAAAAAGCCAGTGGTGATTAAAGTGATTGTAACTTTTTTTTTGTTTGTTTTAAATGCCAAATACGTTATACTTACCTCCTCTGTTGCAGTTGGTTTTGCACAGAGCAGCTCCGACCCTCCTCTTCTCGGGTCCCTCTTCTGTGCTCCTGGCCCCTCCCTCTTCTCGGGCCCCCCTTCTGTGCTCCTGGCCCCTCCCTCTTCTCGGGTCCCTCTTCTGTGCTCCCAGCCCCTCCCTCTTCTCGGGTCCCTCTTCTGTGCTCCCGGCCCCTCCCTCTTCTCGGGTCCCTCTTCTGTGCTCCCGGCCCCTCCCTCTTCTCGGGTCCCTCTTCTGTGCTCCCGGCCCCTCCCTCTTCTCGGGTCCCTCTTCTGTGCTCCTGGCCTCTCCCTCTTCTCGGGTCCCTCTTCTGTGCTCCCAGCCCCTCCCTCTTCTCGGGTCCCTCTTCTGTGCTCCCGGCCCCTCCCTCTTCTCGGGTCCCTCTTCTGTGCTCCTGGCCTCTCCCTCTTCTCGGGTCCCTCTTCTGTGCTCCCAGCCCCTCCCTCTTCTCGGGTCCCTCTTCTGTGCTCCCGGCCCCTCCCTCTTCTCGGGTCCCTCTTCTGTGCTCCCGGCCCCTCCCTCTTCTCGGGTCCCTCTTCTGTGCTCCCGGCCCCTCCCTCTTCTCGGGTCCCTCTTCTGTGCTTCTGGCCCCTCCCTCTTCTCGGGTCCCTCTTCTGTGCTCCCAGCCCCTCCCTCTTCTCGGGTCCCTCTTCTGTGCTCCCGGCCCCTCCCTCTTCTCGGGTCCCTCTTCTGTGCTCCCGGCCCCTCCCTCTTCTCGGGTCCCTCTTCTGTGCTCCTGGCCCCTCCCTCTTCTCGGGTCCCTCTTCTGTGCTCCCGGCCCCTCCCTCTTCTCGGGTCCCTCTTCTGTGCTCCCGGCCCCTCCCTCTTCTCGGGTCCCTCTTCTGTGCTCCTGGCCCCTCCCTCTTCTCGGGTCCCTCTTCTGTGCTCCCGGCCCCTCCCTCTTCTCGGGTCCCTCTTCTGTGCTCCCGGCCCCTCCCTCTTCTCGGGTCCCTCTTCTGTGCTCCCGGCCCCTCCCTCTTCTCGGGTCCCTCTTCTGTGCTCCCAGCCCCTCCCTCTTCTCGGGTCCCTCTTCTGTACTCCCGGCCCCTCCCTCTTCTCGGGTCCCTCTTCTGTGCTCCCGGCCCCTCCCTCTTCTCGGGTCCCTCTTCTGTGCTCCCGGCCCCTCCCTCTTTTCAGGTTCCTCTTCTGTGCTCCAGGCCCCTCCCTCTTCTCGGGTCCCTCTTCTGTGCTCCCGGGCCCCTCCCTCTTCTTAGGTCCCTCTTCTGGGCTCCTGGTCCCTTCCTCTTCTCGGGTCCCTCTTCTGTGCTCCCGGCCCCTCCCTGTTCTCGGGTCCCTCCCTCGTCTCGGGTCCCTCTTCTGTGCTCCTGGCCCCTCCCCTCTAGTTGGGTCCCTCTTCTGTGCTCCCGGCCCCTCCCTCTTCTCAGGTCCCTCTTCAGTGCTCCTGGCCCCTCCCTCTTCTTGGGTCCCTCTTCTGTGCTCCTGCCCCCTCCCCTCCTGTTGGGTCCCTCTTCTGTGCTCCTGGCCCCTCCCCTGCCGTCGAGTGCTCTCACAGCAAGCAGCTTGCTATGGGGGCACCCAAGCCTCTTCTGTGCTCCCGGCCCCTCCCTCTTCTCGGGTCCCTCTTCTGTGGTCCCGGCCCCTCCCTCTTCTCGGGTCCCTCTTCTGTGCTCCTGGCCCCTCCCTCTTCTCGGGTCCCTCTTCTGTGCTCCCGGCCCCTCCCTCTTCTCGGGTCCCTCTTCTGTGCTCCCGGCCCCTCCCTCTTCTCGGGTCCCTCTTCTGTGCTCCCGGCCCCTCCCTCTTCTCGGGTCCCTCTTCTGTGCTCCCAGCCCCTCCCTCTTCTCGGGTCCCTCTTCTGTACTCCCGGCCCCTCCCTCTTCTCGGGTCCCTCTTCTGTGCTCCCGGCCCCTCCCTCTTCTCGGGTCCCTCTTCTGTGCTCCCGGCCCCTCCCTCTTTTCAGGTTCCTCTTCTGTGCTCCAGGCCCCTCCCTCTTCTCGGGTCCCTCTTCTGTGCTCCCGGGCCCCTCCCTCTTCTTAGGTCCCTCTTCTGGGCTCCTGGTCCCTTCCTCTTCTCGGGTCCCTCTTCTGTGCTCCCGGCCCCTCCCTGTTCTCGGGTCCCTCCCTCGTCTCGGGTCCCTCTTCTGTGCTCCTGGCCCCTCCCCTCTAGTTGGGTCCCTCTTCTGTGCTCCCGGCCCCTCCCTCTTCTCAGGTCCCTCTTCAGTGCTCCTGGCCCCTCCCTCTTCTTGGGTCCCTCTTCTGTGCTCCTGCCCCCTCCCCTCCTGTTGGGTCCCTCTTCTGTGCTCCTGGCCCCTCCCCTGCCGTCGAGTGCTCTCACAGCAAGCAGCTTGCTATGGGGGCACCCAAGCCAAGCTGCCATTCGGCCCCACCCCCTCTCTCTCCTGATTGGTTGACTGACTTTGATGGACAGCAGCGGGAGCCAATGGCGCTGCTGCTGTGTCTCAACCAATCAGAAGGGAGAGTATGGGACAGGTGAGGGACTCATGGACATTGATGGACAGAGAGGGGGCTCAGGTAAGTATTAGGGGGTGCTGACATTACACTTTAAATACCACCAAAAGAAAGCTCTATTTGTGTGAAAACCAAATGATAAAAATGTCATCTGGGTACAGCGTTACACGACCGCATAATTGTCATTCAAAGTATGAGAGCGCTGAAAGCTGAAAATTGGCCTGGGCAGGAAGGGGGGTAAAGGTGCCCGATAGGCAAGTGGCTAAGACAGGAATTTAAAGGGCCCCCCCAAACAAGCTGCACGGCCCCTTTAAGAGAAGCCAGGAGTGATTTGAGAGATGAAGAAATGTGTTTGGAATGTATTTCACCCCGCTGAGTTCAATATCACATTACACTTTGCAGCTGCGAATCTTATTGAAAATGGATTAACGTCAGTAATTTTGCTTACATATTTCATAAATAAGCCTGGAAGTGGAAGGCCGGCATCGATTGGAGGGGAGTCGCTCCCTGAAGCTAATTGCGCTCGCTGACAAGTTGCTTTAAAAAAAAAAATCATCAGAAAAACGAAAAAAAAAAAAAAATGGATTTGTTTTGTACGATGGGAAGAAGATTGCTGAGTAGAGCGTCAGCTCTGTGGGAACAACAACAAGGGCCTTCCATTAGCCTGTGCAGAGACCAGAGACAGATTGTCCGTAATTGGGGGGGGAGGGGCGCAATCTAATCTCACAGCCTGTCCAGGACTAAAAAGGGGGACTCCGGTTGAAGCCCATCTACAGCCCAATATTTATGTCACTTGTTTTTATTTAGCGTACATTTGTGTCATTTAACCACTTAAGGACCGAGCCGCTTTCTGAGACTTGCTGTTTACAAGTTAAAAACTGTTTTTTTTGCTAGACAATTACTTATTATACATTTTTTTTGTAACACCCTAGAGAATAAAATGGCGGTCGTTGCAATACTTTGTCACACCGTATTCGCGCAGCGGTCTTGCAAGCGCACTTTTTTTGGAAAAAAAACCCACTTTTTTAAATTAAAAAATATAACAAAAATGGTAAAGTTAGCCCAATTTTTTTTAATATTGAGAAAGATAATGTTACGCCGAGTAAATTGATACCCAACATGTCACTGTTCAAAATTGCACCCGCTCGTGGAATGGGGACAAACTTTTACTCTTAAAAGTCTCCATAGGCGACGTTTAAAAAAATTCTACAGGTTGCATGTTTTGAGTTACAGAGGAGTTCTAGGGCTAGAATTATTGCTCTCGCTCTACCAATCGCGGCGACACCTCACATGTGTGGTTTGAACACCATTTTTATATGTGGGCGCTGCTCACGTATGTGTTCGCTTCTGCACTCGAGCTCGGCGGGACGGGGCACGTTTAAAATTTTTTTTTTTTTTAATTTATTTTACCTTTTATTTTTACACTTTATAAAATGTGTCACTTTTATTCCTGTTACAAGGAATGTAAACATCCCTTGTAATAAAAAAAAGCATGACAGGTCCTCTTAAATGTGAGATCTGGGGGGTCAAAAAAGACCTCACATCTCACATTTACACTAAAATGCATTAAAAATTAAAAAATTTGTCATTTAAATTTTTTTTTTTTTAAATGTCCCTTTAAGAGCTATGGGCGGAAGTGACGTTTCAACGTTGCTTCCACCCTGCAATGGTATGGAGACGTGGGGGCCATCTTCCCCTCACTCAGAATGCATGCGCCGGTGACGTCACCGGCTGCATCCAGGGTGAATATCTCCTAAGCGGTGCACGATTAGGAGATATTCATTTTACTTACAGTTAAAGTGATTGTAAGGGTTTGTTTTTTTTTGTTTTTTTAAACAAACATGTCATACTAACCTCCACTGTGCAGCTCGTTTTGCACAGAGTGCCCCGATCCTCCTCTTTTGGGGTCCCCCGGCAGCTCTCGCGGCTCTTCCCCACATCAGATAACCCCCCTAGGGCAGGGATATGCAATTAGCGGACTTCCAGCTGTTGCAAAACTACAAATCCCATCATGCCTCTGCCTCTGGGTGTCATGCTTGTGCTGTCAGAGTCTTGCTATGCCTCATGGGACTTGTAGTTCTGCAACAGCTAGAGGTCCGCTAATTGCATATCCCCGCCCTAGGTGAAGCGCTGTCCTGGGGGGGGGTTACCTTGCAGGCGCGCTCCCAAGTCCAGCATTCGGCGTTCATAGCTGCCAAATGTATGACTCGGCCCTGCCCCCTGTCGCCCACGTTTGACAGCAGTGGGAGCCAATGGCTGTGCTGCTATCAATCTATCCAACCTACAAGACTCTGGTCCGGCCGCACCTGGAGTATGCTGTCCAGTTCTGGGCACCAGTCCTCAGGAAGGATGTACTGGAAATGGAGCGAGTACAAAGAAGGGCAACAAAGCTAATAAAGGGTCTGGAGGATCTTAGTTATGAGGAAAGGTTGCGAGCACTGAACTTATTCTCTCTGGAGAAGAGACGCTTGAGAGGGGATATGATTTCAATATACAAATACTGTACTGGTGACCCCACAATAGGGAGAAAACTTTTTCGCGAAAGGAAATTTAATAAGACTCGCGGCCATTCATTAAAATTAGAAGAAAAGAGGTTTAACCTTAAACTACGTAGAGGGTTCTTTACTGTAAGAGCGGCAAGGATGTGGAATTCCCTTCCACAGGCGGTGGTCTCAGCGGGGAGCATCGATAGTTTCAAGAAACTATTAGATAATCACCTGAATGACCGCAACATACAGGGATATACAATGTAATACTGACATATAATCACACACATAGGTTGGACTTGTGTCTTTTATCAACCTCACCTACTATGTAAGAGCCGAGAACCCCAGGCAGAAAGACAGCGCGTCCCTGCCGGGTCAAGTTCCAGGGCTCAGGTAAGTAAAACGGGGGGGGGGGGGAGCGGTCACTGCCAGATGCATTAAGGTGAAAAAATGGCGAAGGATTACAACCTCTTTAATCCTCATTATAGGTCTTATTATAGGCTTACCTGTAGGTAAAATAAATAAATCACAAGGTGGACTTTACTACCCCCTTAAAGTGGTGGTAAACCCTTACAACACTCTTTTTTGCTACAGGTAAGCCTATAATAAGGCTTACCTGTAGCTACCCTGGAGAGCTCCTAAACCTTTGGGAGATGTCCCCAGTATTTGCGTGTGCCGACGTCATGGGCACGTGCACTGAAGCAACGGCACGCATGTGAGTGTGCCGCTACCGCATGCGCGTGGGAGTGACGTCATTGCGGCTCCGCTCAATCACAGCGATACCTGTAAGTAACTCAGGGAGCGATGTCGGCCGCCGGAGCGGTGTGCGAGGACGGCTATAGGGGCTTCGAACCCAGGTAAGGAATTCATAATGAGCTAGCATGCTATGCATACTAGCTCATTATGCCTTTGCCTTGCAGGTTTTTTTTTTTTTGCCCTAGGGTTTACAACCACTTTAAGTGGTCAATGCAACACAAGTCCGATACTGCAGTGCCTGATGTTAGCAGGTCCTGAGAGCGGAAGACCACGCCTGCACAGAGTCCTTCCATTCATTGTAAATAGAAGATCGGAGGGATTTCCTAATGGCGACTACTAGATGAAAATGATGTAACGAAAATGGTATCCTCATCATTTTTCCTCCTTTCTTGTACTCTGCGTCAGTAATAGACTCAGAAAGAATCATGCGATGATGTGGAAGTAAAGCGCGGCTCAGCGCTATTACACAAAGGCAAACCCACAATCATTACTCCTGAAATAGAACTTATTACTAAACAGGACAATTTGCGAAGTTCTGTTCTGTAATTTGTAGCCTTTCGCCGTCTCTGCCCTCTGGAGAACGTTCCCGGTGAATGCAGATTACACATAAATTGGATTTTATTTGATTTTTTTTTCTTCTAAACAGTTGATGAACTCCGGGTCTTCTGAGCAATTAGATAAATAAAAAAAAAACTTTACTTGGGTTAGTGTAGGAGTGCTGAAACAAAATCACAGAATTTTTATCTGAAGGGGGGTTTTCTTTACAATGGGTTTTCTCCAATAGGAGTCCTTGTTTGGCCGACCCAAAATTGCTGCCCCCCCCTCATTTCCTGCTTTAGTGTGATGGAAGGCTTTGCACTCCCCCAAACCCCCCCCCCCGGGTGCTTCCGTCAGCAGACAGACTCCTCCAGTCTGGAACCAGGTCCCGGGTATTATAGCTGAGCACCCAAGAACTAGACGACACTAGCTTAGGTGCAAACTGGAACTGACTTTATTGTAAACTCAAAGTATACACTTATCGGTCACTTAATTAGGTACACCTTGCTAATGCCAGGTTGAACCCTCTTTTTTTCCTTCGGAACGGTCTTAATTCTTCCTGGCATTGATTCAACAAGGTGTTGGAAACATTCCTAAGATTTTGGTCCTTAAGCCTCGTTACACACGATCGGATTGTTGGCCAACAGAGCGTCAGACTTTTGTCTGAAGGGCGTGTGCCGGGAACTTGTCTTGCATACTAACGGCACACAATTGTCAGCCAACAAACACAAACGTAGTGACGTACTACGTGGAATTTCAGCTCTTGAGCGCCACCCTCTGGGCACCTTCTGCTAATGTCGTGTTGGCTGAGCATTGATTCTGAGCATGCGTGTTTGTACTTTGGACTTTTGTGTGATGGACTTGTGTACACACGGTACGAAAATCTGACAACGTTGTCCGGCGAAAATTTACTAGCCTGTCATCCAACATTTGTTGGCCAAGAGTTGGACAACAATTGTCTGATGGAGCGTGCGAACGGTTGGATTTTAGGCCAACAGTCTGTCATTACACAATTCCCGGATGAAAATTTGATCGTGTGTACGAGGCTTTAAGGCAAGCTACTTGAGACAGCACTTTGTGTGGGAGAGGTTCCAGGCCATTGGACCAAGAGAGTTGGGCCAACTGAGAGAGTCTGGGAGACTGCAAGAGTCTGGGAGACTAGAGCTGAGGCATATGGGAGAGAGTCCAGGGGACCAGAGGAATCTGTGGATCTCAAAATGAGAGTGCCTGAGGAGAAGAGACCTTCTACCTAGAGGCTAAGAGTTGGCCCGTGCAGGAACCTGTGATCATCAGGGAGACCCTTGACAGCAGTGACAACAATTGTCTGAAGGAGCGTACTAACGGTCGAATTTTAGGCCAACAGTCTGTCATCACACAATTCCCTGCCGAAAATCCGATCGTGTGTACGAGGCCTAAGTGACACGATAACATCACACAGTTGCTGCAGATTTGTCGGCTGCACATCCATGATGCCAATCTCCCGTTCCAGCACAACCCAAAAGTGCTCTATTGGATTGAGATCCGGTGACTGTGGAGACCATTGGGAGTACAGTGACCTCATTGTCATGTTCAAGAAACCAGAGAGCTTCATGATGACGGCTGTTCCTATTGGCTGAAATGCCTCGAGGCTTGATCGCTTCATCGCGACCATACATCCGCCCAGAAATGCGGTTACTGGGGACCGAGCCACAACGCAATCCAGCGGCGTCCAACGGAGACTGGCCGGATTACCCTTACACTAATACAACTGATCACACCGTGTGCCAGGCATAGGCATTAAACCATGTGAGTGCATGCCATTTATACTGGATTTGTGTTTTTAAATAAATTATGGTTTTACACTATGGGAGCCCCCCTTCTGTCATTTTTTTTTGCTCCCCATCTATGGAGGACCATCCTAAGCACAAGCTGGCTTGGAATTCACCACCTAGGGGTTACATATACTTACACAGCGCAAGTGACCACTCTAGCGCTAGGTTCAC
This sequence comes from Lithobates clamitans, assembly GCA_037952925.1. Lineage (NCBI taxonomy): Eukaryota > Metazoa > Chordata > Amphibia > Anura > Ranidae > Lithobates > Lithobates clamitans. The sequence continues at coordinate 360,595 of JBBGZY010001878.1, forward strand.
ATTCACATTGCTGCTGGCAACCATTTGATATATATATTTTTTTTTTTCTTTGGCGCAAAGGTTTTTTTTCTTTTAATTTGGACCCTCTCTTAACATCCCAAAGGTGCTCTATTGGATGAGATGTGGTGAGTGTGGAGGCCATTGGAGTACAGGGACCTCATTGTCCAGTGGTGAGATGATTGGAGCTTTGTGACATGGTGCATTATCCTGCTGGAAGGAGCCATCAGAAGATGGGGACACTGTAGTCATAAAGGGATGGACATGGTCAGCAACAATACTCAGGTAGGCCGTGGTGTTTAAACCATGCTCCATTGGTACTAAGGGGCCCAAAGTGTGCCAAGAAAATGTCCCCCCACCACAAGCCTAAACTGGTGATACAAGGTAGGATGGTTCCATGCACCAAATTCTGACCCCACCATCTGAATGTCGCAGCTGAAATCCAGACTCATCAGACTAGGCAACGTTTCTCCAATCTTCTATTGTCCAATTTTGGTGAGCCTGTGCGAACTGTAGCCTCAGTTTCCTGTTCTTAGCTGACAGGAGTGGCGTCCGATGTGGTCTTCTGCTGCTGTAGGCCATCTGCTTCAAGGTTGGATGTGTTGTGCATTCAGAGATGGTATTCTTCATACCTTGGGTGTAACGAGGGGTTATTTGAGTTACTGTTGCCTCTCCATCATCTTGAACCAGTCTGCCCATTCTCGTCTGACCTCAACAAAGCATTTTCCTCCACACAACTGCCGCTCACTGGATATTTTCTCTCTGTCCCACCATTCTCTGACATAAAGAAACTTTCTACTCCCACCGGCCACAGTCCTGCCCTCCTAAAGTTTAAAGGAGAGTAAACTGGCCCTGTTTAGAAAGTTTATAGAGCCCTGATTTAGACTAAGCTGATGTGTTTCTGATTAAAAACTCGAGGCTTTAGATGACAGTCTGAGCTCAGGGAAGGAAGTTACAAGATGCCAGAGCCACCACTCCAAATCTCCACTTCAAGCCACCTGAAGCCAAACAAGTTTTGGAGCTTCTTTTGTAGCCCGAATTTGGCCGATGAGGGAGTTTTTGAAGCATTTTTACCCCGCATAGAGTGTTTGAGTGTTTTCGCACATTTTCTGCTCAAATGCAATAATTAAATAAAAAGTAAATAAAATAACCCCTAACCCAAAAAAAAAAATTATTATATAATATATATATAATAAATTAAAATAAATAAAAATAACCCCTAACCCGAACACATTAAATAAATAACAAAATCAATAAAATAAATTAACCCCTAACCCCAGCCAACCAAATAATCATCAATAATTAAATGATAAACAAAATAACCCCTAAACAAAATAAACAAACAAACCCCTAACACTTACCCCAAACCAAATAAAAACAAAATGAAAAAGCTGAAAAACATAGCAACAAATAAAGAAACAGATATTTTACTCTATTGGCTTAAAAAAAAAAAAAAAAAAAAAGCCAAAGTTCAAAAACACGCATAAAAAATTATAAAAAAAGATAAAAAATAAAATAGGTGGCAAAAACTCCAGAAAAACACTCAACGCGAACATGTTAATACAGCCTCAGTGATAGAAAAGAATTACTGGAGGACACAATCCACGATGAAGGCAAAGGTTATTTTTTATATTTTATTATATATTATTTACAAGTGTTTACAAGCAGGCAGGGTACACAATAGAACATTTGTAAACACGGGTAATACAACGGATGGACCTACAACGAGCTCTACCAAAAAACTCAAAACAACCATCACTTTTTTTAATTCTTTTCAGGTTTTTTTTCCATTTTGAAAACGGCCAGCAACAGAGATCTGACCTTTTTAAAACGGTATCCACATATTGTTCCTGTCAGCGGCATTGACCCGTGTTCATTATTTTTGTGTTAGGTGTCTACTCTTCTCCAGAAAGAACGTTGTGATCACTGTGATCAGCAACTATAATTCACAGCCTAGCTCGGGGTGGTGCGGGGGAGTTGGAGTTCAGAATCTTGAGAAAGTTTTCTGGTGACAGATCAGCCAATAATGGGAAGAATCTAAGAAAACCCAGCGCCGGTGTGTGCATACATCTGTCGGCGTATACACCTGTAGATGTGCAAGTCACTACCGCCATTTCCAAGACTCCCTCACAAATTCAAAATTCCCCACAACTCTTATTTTAAGTTCCAAAAAGCGTTTAGCATATACACTATATTGTCAGTTGGGAGCATGAAATTGCCCAAAATGTCTTGGTATGCCGACACCTTAAGAGTTCCCTTCACTGGAACTATGGCCCCCTTAGACAACCCCCCAGAAAGACAACCCCACACCATAATCTCCCTCCACCAAATGATTTGGACCAGTGCACAAAGTAAGGTCCATAAAGACATGGATGAGTTTGGGGTGGGGGAACTTGACTGGCCTGCACAGAGTCCTGAGCTCAACCCGACAGAACACCTTTGGGATGAATTAGAGTGGAGAATATGAGCCAGGCCTTCGCGTCCAACATCAGTGCCTGACCTCACAAATGCGCTTGTGGAAGAATGGTCAAACATTCCCATAGACACACTCCTAAACCTTGTGGACAGCCTTTCCAGAAGAGTTGAAGCTGTTATAGCTGCGCCAACTCAATATTGAACCCTACGGACCAAGACACCATTAAAGTTCATGTGTGTGTAAAGGCAGGTGTCTCAATACTTTTGACAATATAGCATATGTCAGTGCCACTATGGACATGGATTTAGAAATGGCACAGGATTCCCAAGGGTACTGATTGAGAAGCTTCCAGAGACTGCAATCCACATTGGAGGGGTTCTATGTCCATGGGATTGAGAGAGTTGAGGCAGCTGCATGAGTCTGGGAGACCAAAAGAGGGTCTGGGAGATTCAGAAGGCCAAGACAACTAGGTGAGGAAACCCAAGTCTCAAAGGAGTGAGAGAGCTTGGGGTGTCAGGAGAAACTCTATCTAGATGTCAGAAGTGGACCCACACATCACATGCCTGAAGAAGGGGTCCTGGGTGGCTTCCAAATGTTGCATCTAAATCTTTGTGACGTGACCTATCAATGCAATAAAAGCTTTGGGTGACATTTCAAGATCCATGGTGTGCTGCCAAGTATGTGGGTTGTTTCCAAGACTCACATATTCAAAACACCCATGAACTCTTTTTTATGTCCCAAAAAGTGTCTAGCATACGTGTCAGAGCAAGGCCCTGCCACTATGGAAATGGATATAAAACTGGAACAGGATACTCAAGGTTACAGTCTGAGAAGCTTCAAGACACTGCACTCCATATTGGAGGGGTTCTATGTCCATGAGACCAGAACTGTCGAGGCATTTACACGAGTCTGGGAGACCAAGAAACAGCCCGAGATACTGAGAAGGCTTTAACAATTAGGTGAGGGAACCCAAGTCTCAGAGGAGCAAAGAGCCCGGGATGTCAGGAGAAACCCTATCTAGAGGTCAAGAGTGGGCCCACACATCAAATGCCTGAAGAAGGGGTCCTGTGTGGCTCCAAAACGTTGCACCGGTTCCTTTCTGATGTGACATTTCTGCAATAAAAGCTTTGGACCACATTTGACGATCCATGTTTTGCTGGCAAATATGTGCGCTATTTCCAAGACTGCCACAAATTCAAAACACCTCACAACTCTGGTATGTTCTTAAAAGTGTTTAGCATATGTTACAGTACAAGGACCTGCCACTATGGAAATAGATCTAGGAATGACACAGGATTCTCAAGGTTACAGACTGAGAAGCACCTAGAGACTGCACTCCATGGGACTGAGAGTTGAAGCAGCTACGCGAGACGGGGAGACCAAGAGAGGGTCTGGGAGACCGAGAAGGTTAGGACAACTAGGTGAGGGAACCCAAGTCTCAGAGGTGTGGGAAAGCATGATATGTCAGGAGAACTCCTATCTAGAGACAAAGAGTGGACTCAAGGTGCTGTACTCAAGGTTGAGAGAGCCAAGCGAGGTTGGGTGAGAAAGATCTGAGAGACAAGCAACGGTGTTGCCAACAAGAGAGCCAGGTGGCCCAGCGTTTTAGCTGACCGTTTGTTTTCTGAAGCCAACACCCTGGGTGGGAATCTTTAGGTGAACTTTTAACTCTTAACCACAATTTGGACTGAAAGGACTTGCTTAGAAACACACACCACCACTGAGCTTAATCACTCTATATCACACATATTAGGCACAGGAGGATATACAGGATATTGACATTTTCCAAACACCAACAGTGGAAGCAACATGTCCCAGATGATGGTTACACCATGAGCCTTCAAGGACTTCTCTTTAGAGGGTCATTATCTGTTGGTTTCTTCAAGGTGGTGGCTCTCTACAGAAAGTGGTAGTGGAGGATCTTCGTTAGAAGATTGTCCTCTTTGTGGATTGTTTCACATGCATTATTCACTAATGAACATTTATACAGAATATCGATATGTGGATGGCTTTTTCATGTGGATTTAACCAATGGACATTAATGTAATTTTTTTTTACCAAAAATACGTAGCAGAATACATTTTAGCCTAAATTTATGAAGAAAATATTATTTTTTTATTAGATAAAAATATATTAAAAAAAAAACAAATTTGTCTTTTTATGTTCATATAATAAATGAAAAAAAAAAACGTAGTGGTGATCTAATACCACCAAAAGCTCTATTTGTGGGGAGAAAGAATTACAAATATTATTTGGGTACAGCGTTGTATGACCGCGCAATTGTCAGTTAGAGTAATGCAGTGCCATATCAAAAAAAATGGCCTGGTCATGAAGGGGGATCAAGTGGTTTATATTCACTTATTGGGATTATATAGCACAATACATTTTGGCCTAAATATATGAAAATATATGAAGAATTTTTTTTTTATCATTAGATATGTTTTATACTGAAAGTAAAACATTTTTTTTCTTCCTAAATTTCAGTCTTTTTATGTTCATATAATAAATAAAAAAAACTAAATAAAAAAAAAAAACGCAGTGGTGATCCAATACCACCAAAAGCTCTATTTGTGGGGAAAAAAAAAATTCAAATATTATTTGGGTACAGCGTTGTAACGCCACGCAATTGTCAGTTAAAATAACAGTTCCGTATCACAAAAATGACCTGGTCATGAAGGGGGGGGGGGGTAAAATCTTCCAGAGGTCAAGTGGTTACAATTCACTTATTGGGATTTTTTTTTTACCAAAAATTCTGTAGCAGAATACATCTCGGCCTAAATTTATGAAGAAATTTGTTTGTTTTTTTATTAGATATGTTTTATAACTGAAAGTAAAAAATACTGTTTTCTGTTCAAAAATTTCAGTCTTTTTATGTTCATATAATAAAAAACAAAAAACAAAAACAAAAAAAAAAAACGCAGTGGTGATTAAATACCACCAAAAGAAAGCTCTAAATGTGTGGAAAAAAAAATAGACAAATTTCATTTGGGTACAGCATTGCATCACAAAAAATGGCCTGCTTATAAAGGGGGGGTGACTCTTCCAGAGGTCAAGAGGTTAATATTCCCTTATTGGGATTTTCTTTTACCAAAAATATGTAGCGGAATACATGTCGGCCTAAATTTATGGAGACTTTTTTTTTTTTATAACCGAAAGTAAAAAATATATTTTCTTCTTCAAAAAAGTCAGTGTTTGTGTTCATATAATAAAAATAAAAAAATGCAGCGGTGATCAAATACTACCAAAAGAAAGCTCTATATGTGTGAAGAATATATATATATATATATATATATATATATATATATATATATATATATATAAATTTCATTTGGGTACAGCATTGCATGACAGCGTAATTACCAGTTAAAAGTAGCACAGTGCTGAAAAGCAAAAAAATGCCCTGGTCATGAAGGGGGTAAAAAAAAAAAGTAAAAGTAAAAGATGCCACATTCCTTTCAAGTGAATAGTCTCTAAATATACCGCGGCACAGTTTAGCGGTTGTCGGCGTGCACGGCTGTCAGCTGGTTTCCTAACTTTACGCCAGTAACAGGCGTGAAAAAACACGGACAAAGAGCTATGCAAATGAGCTTCCAGCTAATCAGCCTTGTCAACATGACGGCTTTGATCGCGGGATTCGCTCCACGCTTTTTTTGGATTCGGGTCTTCAAAGAAAAAGATAGACTAAATTAAATCAACAGATGTACGATGTGATCGGGGAGCTTCAGAAGTGGCGGGGACGCGGGCGTCTGATCGCCTGATTAGAAGGAAGATGCCCATCTCGCTGGTCTGAGGAAAAACGGTGCCAAGTCAGCATTAAAAAGCCCGGCCTGTGATCACACATTAAACGAAGCATCTAGTCATGCCAGCCGTAACATGAAACATGAGTGCCGGTGTTCTGCTGAAAACGCCAACTCGCCAAAATCTCCAACCACGCCACTTCTGGTGACTCCACAGCAGCAATAATTTGGGGAGATTTGGACCGAGTTGCCAGTTTTCACAGAACACCGGGTAAGGAGGAAAAAAGTGGTTGCCGCCTTGGAGGCCGCCATGTTGTTGGTTAGTAGCGGGCAAACTAATAAACAATGTCCACTCATAGCGAGACCATAGTGGATTGGCTGCCAGTGGTCTGTGAAAACAGCAGTTCGTCCAAATCTCCAATTTTTGCTGCTTTACAGTCACCGGAAGTAACATGGTTGGAGTTTCAGCAGAGCACCGACAGAAGGAGACGAGGGCGGGGGACTGTAGGAGGAGACGAGGGCGGGGGACTGTAGGAGGAGACGAGGGCGGGGGACTGTAGGAGGAGACGAGGGCGGGGGACTGTAGGAGGAGACGAGGGCGGGGGACTGTAGGAGGAGACGAGGGCGGGGGACTGTAGGAGGAGACGAGGGCGGGGGACTGTAGGAGGAGACGAGGGCGGGGGACTGTAGGAGGAGACGAGGGCGGGGGACTGTAGAAGGAGACGAGGGCGGGGGACTGTAGAAGGAGACGAGGGCGGGGGACTGTAGAAGGAGACGAGGGCGGGGGACTGTAGAAGGAGACGAGGGCGGGGGACTGTAGAAGGAGACGAGGGCGGGGGACTGGAGAAGGAGACGAGGGCGGGGGACTGGAGAAGGAGACGAGGGCGGGGGACTGGAGAAGGAGACGAGGATGGAGGACTGGAGAAGGAGACGAGAAAGGAGGACTGGAGAAGGAGACGAGGATGGAGGACTGGAGAAGGAGACGAGGATGGAGGACTGGAGAAGGAGACAAGGATGGAGGACTGGAGAAGGAGACGAGGATGGAGGACTGGAGAAGGAGACGAGGATGGAGGACTGGAGAAGGAGACGAGGATGGAGGACTGGAGAAGGAGACGAGGATGGAGGACTGGAGAAGGAGACGAGGGTGGATGACTGTAGAAGAAAGAGACGAGGATGGAGGACTGTAGAAGGAGACGAGGATGGAGGACTGTAGAAGAAGGAGACGAGGATGGAGGACTGTAGAAGAAGGAGACGAGGATGGAGGACTGTAGAAGAAGGAGACAAGGATGGAGGACTGTAGAAGGAGACGAGGGTTTAGGACTGTAGAAGGAGACGAGGATGGAGGGCTGTAGATGGAGACGAGGATGGAGGACTGGAGAAGGAGACGAGGATGGAGGACTGGAGAAGGAGACGAGGATGGAGGATTGAAGAAGGTGACGAGGATGGAGGATTGAAGAAGGAGACGAGGATGGAGGACTGGAGAAGGAGACGAGGATGGAGGACTGTAGAAGGAGACGAGGATGGAGGGACTGTAGAAGGAGACGAGGATGGAGGGACTGTAGAAGGAGACGAGGATGGAGGGACTGTTGAAGGAGACGAGGATGGAGGACTGTAGAAGGAGACGAGGATGGAGGACTGTAGAAGGAGACGAGGATGGAGTGCTGTAGACCTGTCATTACCTATACAAGTCTGCATGAACACACTCCTGACATACCACAATATACAGCGACATCACAATTGTTTTGCTGTAACAGCCAAGGAATGACAGCTCTGATACTACTGGTACTCTCTATTGAGCCATCAGGGGTCCATTAGTCCCCCGATGTCTCCCCTGCCCTTAGAGCAGCTAACTAAGCACAAATCATGCTTGGTTAGCTACTTCCCTGGCTGTAACAGCTAGGGAATGCCGATGTCGGAAGTAACGAAATCCTCCATGACAAAGCCCAAGGGGCAGGACGAAACGCGCCGGATGCAGCCACTTTTTTAGGATACACTTTGCTGGTGTGCAGCAATTGGGGGAGGGGTTCCTTTCTTTTAAAGCAAACTGTCGTCACTTCCAGGTTCACTGGTCACAGAGGAGATCGGGGGAACGGATCTACCTCCGTCTCTTCTGTATGAAGCAATCCTGGCCGCCTACCATGGCCTCGGGCTCCCCAGATGAATGGGAGAGCCTGGGAAGCACCGCGGTCCTCACTTCGCAGCGCTGCAAAAGTGATCACCTTTACAAAAACAGCCGATTGCCGGCTAAAAAAAAAAAAAAAAAGACGTGCTGAAGCCGCAGTCTAGTAATAACGGCCTCCTGACGTTTATACGTACGCTGGTCAGCAAGCAGTTAAGAAATGAACAATTTTATTGTAATTTTTTTGCAAGTCCAATGAATTAGAATGTTGGAATTTATGAATATTTGAGCACCGAGCGTGTCGTCAAAACTCCCAAGCCAATCCCGTCTCGCTCCCCCCTTGTGTATCGGCCTTCAATCCGCGTCGATAAAATGGCGCGGCTGCCCGGCTTGGTAGTGACGGCGGCGCTCTGAAGTCAAGACAGAAGTCAGAGTTGAGTTGGAGAGACGAGCGGGTCTCCGGGGAGCCGGCACATTAACACACGATGAACGTCGCGCCATTATTCTGCATGAGATGCCGGTTATGGCATGAATATTCACAAGATCGCATTAGACAGAAGGGCCAATTTCTGTGCCGCCTTCCCTAATCCTTCACAATCTATTCCACATGAGCTCACGTCTGCGGGGAATTCAGAGCCGTCAGAGTCATGAGGACACTTTGCAAGTGCGGGGGGGACGCAATAAGGCTGGCGCAGAACCGACCGAATTTTAAAGCAGACCCATCGGCAGCTTTACGTAGAACGTATTATTTTGGTTTGCACCTGTTATCATTGCTTTGCAAACAAGTGGCAGTGCCTAGGCAAAGGCCTGCCAGAGTGGTGCGTCCCAGACAGGCCTGGAAAAAATTATTTCCCCTAAACCCCCCCCCCCCCCCCGGTTGACGTCATATGACGTTGGGGACTCGAAGTGGGCATATCTGAATTATGGGTGCAGCTGGAAGCATCATCCAGATATCTTTTTTTTTCAGCAGGCAATTCCCGGCAATGTAAAAGCTATCATAGCGGCTGTTGAGCCGCTTGACTGCTTTTAAATGCATCGGGAGGGGACATATCCGACACCGCCTCCTCCCACCGCCGTCCAGTGCTTCCCCAGTCTTGGGGGAGTCTCAGCATGAATCAGCTGCTTTAACATAGAAGCTAGCCATGGACCAGATGGTCCCCGACCATCTCTATGACCCTCGGAGGCTGGAAGCGACGTCATGATGTACACTGCAGGTTTTTTTTTTTTTTGCTGGAATTTTTTTTTTTTGATCACTTTTATTCCTATTACAAGGAATGTAAACATCCCTTGTAATAGGAATAGGGCAGTGATGGCAAACCTTGACACCCCAGATGTTTTGGAACTACATTTCCTATGATGTTCATGCACTCTGCAGTGTGGTGGAGCATCATGGGAAATGTAGTTTCAAAACATCTGGGCTGCCAAGGTTTACCAACACTGGAATAGGGCATGACAGGTCCTCTTTATGGAGAGATCTGGGGGTCTATAAGTCCCCACATCTCTCCTCTATACTGGAAGGCCTGAGATAAAAAAAAAAAAAAAAAAAATCATCGATCTCAGGCTTTCCAGTATAGAGGAGAGATGTGGGGACTTATAGACCCACAAATCTCTCCATAAAGAGGACCTGTCATGCCCTATTTCTATTACAAGGGCTGTTCACATTCCTTGTAATAGGAATAAAAGTGATCAAAAATTAAAAAGGTAAAGGGAAAGTGTAAAAAAAAAAAAAAATTTAAAGAGCATCCATCCCCTCATGCTCGTGAACACATACGTAGGTCACGCCCGCATATGTAAACGGAATTCAAACCACACAAGTATCGCTGCGATCAGAGCAAGAGCAATAATTCTAGCACTAGACCTCCTCTATAACATGTAACCTGTAAACATTTTTATATCATTGCCTATGGAGATTTTTAAGTACCCAAGTTTAGCGCCATTACACCAGTGTGCGCAATTTTAAAGCGTGACATGTTTGGTATCTATTTACACTGTGACATAAAAAATTGCAACAACTGCCATTTTTTTCACCTAGGGTCTCACTAAAAAAAAATATATATATAATATTTGGGATATCTGAGTAATTTTTCTTGCAAAAAAAATATTTTTACATGTAGGAGAGAAGTGTCAGAATAGGCTTGGGTGGCAAGTGGTTAAAGAGGTTCTTCACCCGGTTGGAAAAAATAAAAAATAAAATAAGAAAAAATTACTAATAAAAAATCCTAAATTTTGTAGCTGTAAATTGCTGCGCAAATACAGTGTGACATAACAAATTGCAACGACCGCCATTTTTTTCACCTAGGGTCTCCGCTAAAAAAAAATATATATATATAATATTTGGGTGTTCTGAGTAATTTTTTTTTTTTTTAATAGAAAAAGATGATTTTTTACATGTAGGAGAGAAGTGTCAGAATAGGCCTGGGTGGCAATTGGTTAAAGAGGTTCTTCACCCGGTTTGAAAAAAAAATAAAATAAAAAAATTACTAATAAAAAAATTCTAAATTCTGTAGCTCTAAATTGCTGCGCAAATGAAGTATGACATAAAAAATTGCAATGACCGCCATTTTTTCCCCCTAAGGTCCCTGCTAAAAAATTCTATATAAAATATTATGGATTTCTTAGTAATTTTCTAGCAAAAAAAATATTATTTTCACATGTAGGAGAGAAGTGTCAGAATAGGCTTGGGTGGCAAGTGGTTAAAGAGGTTCTTCACCCGGTTTGAAAAAAAAAAAAAAAATAATAACATAAAAAAAAAATACTTATAAAAAATCCTAAATTCTGTAGCTGTAAATTTGTGCGCAAATACAGTGTGACATAAAAAATTGCAACGACCGCCATTTTTTTCACCTAGGGTCTCTGCTAAAAGAATATATATATAAAATATTTGGGTGTTCTGAGTATTTTCACATATATATTTATATATATATATATATATATATATATATATATATATATATATATATATATATACACACACACACACACACACATACATACACATTATATATATATATATATATATATATATATATATATATATATATATATATATATATACATAATTACACATATATATACACGGTAAATATATATATATATATATATATATATATATATATATATATATATGATATAAATGAAATAAAAAAAAAAAAAAGATTCTTTTTACATGTAGGAGAGAAACGCTTTAGAATAGGCTTGGGTGGCAAGTGGTTAAGGAGGTTCTTCACCCGGTTTGAAAAAAAAAATACTAATAAAAAATTCTAAATTCTGTAGCTGTAAACTGCTGCACAAATACGGTGTGACATAAAAAATTGCAACGACCGCCATTTTTTTTACCTAGGGTCTCTGCTAAAAATATATATTTTTATATATATATATATATATATATATTTTTATATATATATATATATATATATATATATATATATATATATATATATATATATATATAATGTGTGTATATATATATATATATATATATATATATATATATATATATATATATATATATATATATATATATATATATATATATATATATATATATATATATATATATATATATATATATATATATATATATAATTTGGGTGTTCTGAGTAATTTTCTATAAAAAAAAAAAGGTCTCTGCTAAAAATATATATATATATAATATTTGGGTGTTCTTTTTTTTTTTTATATAGAAAATTACTAGAAGATTATTTTTACATGTAGGAGAGAAAATTTTTAGAACAGGGTGGCAAGTGGTTAAAGAGGTTCTTCAACCGGTAAAAAAAAAAAAAAAAAAAAAAAGAAAATTACTAATTAAAAATTCAAAATTCTGTAGCTGCTGACTTTTAATAAAAGGACACTTACCTGTCCAGGGATTGAGCGCCATCCTCACCCGGGCTGGCTCTTAGCTGGTCTTTGGGTCCCCGATGCCGGCATGTTAACTGTGGTGAAGCCGACTGCGGCTCCACAGATGGTTTTCAGGCGCGCTGTGGTATGTGTGAAGAGTCCCGCGGCCTTCTGGGACCCCATAACGTGACTCAGAAGTTTTGGGGTGGGGAAGATGGAGAACTTCAGGTGGAATCACCTAAGCAATCTGACCAAAGTGGGAGTGGGTACCCGTCAAAACTAGGTAGACTGAAATTCTTGCCTAAGCCCATTGAGGACAGGTTCTCTTTAAATATTACCACCTGTGGTGAAGCCGACTGCGGCTCCTTGCAGCTTCACAGATGACCCAGAAGTTTTGGGGCAAGGGGTGGGGGAGATGGAGAACTTCAGGTGGAATCACCCAAGCGATCTGACCAAAGTGGGAGTGGGTACCTGTCAAAACTAGGTAGACTGAAATTCTTGCCTAAGCCCATTGAGGACAGGTTCTCTTTAAATATTACCAACTGTGGTGAAGCCGACTGCGGTTCCTAGCGGCTTCACAGATGGTTTGCAGCCGCGCTGCGGTTTGTGAACAGTCCCGCGACCTTCTGGCACCCCATAACATGACCCAGAAGTTTTGGGGTGGGGGAGATGGAGAACTTCAGGTGGAATCACCCAAGCGATCTGACCAAAGCAGGAGTGGGTACCTGTCAAAACTAGGTAGACTGAAATTCTTGCCTAAGCCCATTGAGGACGGGTTCTCTTTAAATATTACCAACGCCTGGCATTACCGCTGGTTATTCTAGCAGCTTGCACGCGGGAAGAATGTAATGGCTTCGGAAAGGATTCATTTGTCACCATTAATCCGTGCATTAAACACACCGGCTCCATGGAATCACTTTCAGGTTCGGGTGTCGAAGAAAAATGAAACATTTAACGCGTCGGGGGATAAGTGACAATAACGGTCCTTCTGTCTCTGGGGTGGGGGTGGGGGGGGGCGACGTTTCTTCACGCAGCCCTGAGCTGTTTATCTCGCAGGAACGGAAGGAACCCACCGCGGCGCTGAGCCGTAAAACCCGCCGTATAAATCGCGCTATTTACATTCGTTACAATAGCACTTTTATCACCTCGATCGGCTGAAAAGTAGAAATAAGACGGAGAAGAGTTTTATGTGGCCACTTATCTTCCAGAAGTCTTCTTCTAAATGTTTCATGTCTGCCAGTCGCAACTCCTAAATTGCACGCCAGCCACTCAGCTGCGGATAATGGGGCGCGCTCGCCACTAAATCTCCCACAAAAAAGAAGATTTTAAAAACGCCGCAACCTTTCCTGACGCTCGGCCGAGACGGAATCCGGGTGCTGCATTGACCGATGCTAGGAAAGCGAGGTGAGCGGCACTCAGAGAAGACAGTTCAAGGACGCAAATATCTCTAAACGCATGTCGTCCAACCTGCGGTCTCAGCTTTGTATTGTCTTCTGCAGCAAATCCCCCGCCAAAATGTATCCTATCCTCACTCTCTGACCCTCATTTCCTATATTAGGTCTGCAGAATGATCAGTGGAGGTGTATGGAGGGGAGGGCAGTGAACAGTATGTTCAGTGGAGGAGTATGGAGGGGAGGACAGTGGGCAGTATGTTCAGTTGAGGAGTATGGAAGGGAGGACAGTGGGCAGTATGTTCAGTAGAGGAGTATGGAGGGAAGGACAGTGAGCAGTATGTTCAGTAGAGGAGTATGGAGGGAGGACAGTGAGCAGTATGTTCAGTGGAGGAGTATGGAGGGGAGGACAGTGAGCAGTATGTTCAGTGGAGGAGTATGGAGGGGAGGACAGTGGGCAGTATGTTCAGTGGAGGAGTATGGAGGGGAGGACAGTGAGCAGTATGTTCAGTGGAGGAGTATGGAGGGGAGGACAGTGGGCAGTATGTTCAGTGGAGGAGTATGGAGGGGAGGACAGTGGGCAGTATGTTCAGTGGAGGAGTATGGAGGGAGGACAGTGAGCAGTATGTTCAGTTGAGGAGTATGGAGGGGAGGACAGTGGGCAGTATGTTCAGTAGAGGAGTATGGAGGGGAGGGCAGTGGGCAGTATGTTCAGTGGAGGAGTATGGAGGGAGGACAGTGGGCAGTATGTTCAGTGGAGGAGTATGGAAGGGAGGACAGTGAGCAGTATGTTCAGTGGAGGAGTATGGAGGGAAGGACAGTGGGCAGTATGTTCAGTGGAGGAGTATGGAGGGAAGGACAGTGGGCAGTATGTTCAGTGGAGGAGTATGGAGGGAGGACAGTGAGCAGTATGTTCAGTGGAGGAGTATGGAGGGAGGACAGTGGGCAGTATGTTCAGTGGAGGAGTATGGAGGGGAGGACAGTGAGCAGTATGTTCAGTTGAGGAGTATGGAGGAGAGGACAGTGAGCAGTATGTTCAGTGGAGGAGTATGGAGGGGAGGATAGTGGGCAGTATGTTCAGTGGAGGAGTATGGAGGGAGGACAGTGAGCAGTATGTTCAGTGGAGGAGTATGGAGGGGAGGGCAGTGAGCAGTATGTTCAGTGGAGGAGTATGGAGGGGAGGACAGTGAGCAGTATGTTCAGTGGAGGAGTATGGAGGGGAGGACAGTGAGCAGTATGTTCAGTAGAGGAGTATGGAGGGGAGGACAGTGGGCAGTATGTTCAGTGGAGGAGTATGGAAGGGAGGACAGTAAGCAGTATGTTCAGTGGAGGAGTATGGAGGGAGGACAGTGAGCAGTATGTTCAGTGGAGGAGTATGGAGGGAGGACAGTGAGCAGTATGTTCAGTGGAGGAGTATGGAGGGAGGACAGTGAGCAGTATGTTCAGTGGAGGAGTATGGAAGGGAGGACAGTAAGCAGTATGTTCAGTGGAGGAGTATGGAGGGAGGACAGTGAGCAGTATGTTCAGTGGAGGAGTATGGAGGGGAGGACAGTGGGCAGTATGTTCAGTGGAGGAATATGGAGGGGAGGACAGTGAGCAGTATGTTCAGTGGAGGAGTATGGAGGGGAGGGCAGTGAGCAGTATGTTCAGTAGAGGAGTATGGAGGGAGGACAGTGAGCAGTATGTTCAGTTGAGGAGTATGGAGGGGAGGACAGTGGGCAGTATGTTCAGTTGAGGAGTATGGAGGGGAGGACAGTGGGCAGTATGTTCAGTAGAGGAGTATGGAGGGGAGGACAGTGAGCAGTATGTTCAGTAGAGGAGTATGGAGGGGAGGGCAGTGAGCAGTATGTTCAGTAGAGGAGTATGGAGGGGAGGACAGTGAGCAGTATGTTCAGTAGAGGAGTATGGAGGGAGGACAGTGAGCAGTATGTTCAGTGGAGGAGTATGGAGGGGAGGACAGTGAGCAGTATGTTCAGTGGAGGAGTATGGAGGGGAGGACAGTGGGCAGTATGTTCAGTGGAGGAGTATGGAGGGGAGGACAGTGAGCAGTATGTTCAGTGGAGGAGTATGGAGGGGAGGACAATGGGCAGTATGTTCAGTGGAGGAGTATGGAGGGGAGGACAGTGGGCAGTATGTTCAGTAGAGGAATATGGAGGGGAGGACAGTGAGCAGTATGTTCAGTAGAGGAGTATGGAGGGGAGGGCAGTGAGCAGTATGTTCAGTAGAGGAGTATGGAGGGGAGGGCAGTGAGCAGTATGTTCAGTGGAGGAGTATGGAGGGGAGGACAGTGGGCAGCATGTTTAGTGGAGGAGTATGGAGGGGAGGACAATGGGCAGCATGTTCAGTGGAGGAGTATGGAGGGGCGGACAGTGGGCAGTATGTTCAGTGGAGGAGTATGGAGGGGCTTACAGTGGGCAGTATGTTCAGTGGAGGAGTATGGAGGGAAGGACAATGAGCAGTATGTTCAGTAGAGGAGTATGGAGGGAGGACAGTGGGCAGTATTTTCAGAGGAGGAATACAGAAGAAAGAACAGTGAGCAGTATGTTCAGTAGAGAAGTGTGGAGGGAAGGACAGTGGGCAGTATGTTCAGTGGAGTATGAAGTAGAGGACAGTATGTTCAGTGGAGGAGTAAGGAGGGAAGGACAGTGGGCAGTATGTTTAGTAGAGGAATGTGGAGGGAACGACAGTGAGCAGTATGTTGTGTGGAGAGAATGACAGTGGGCACTATGGTTAGTGGAGGAATATAGAAGGAAGGACAGTGGGCACTATGTTCAGTAGAGGATTGTAGAGGACAGGACGGTTGGCAGTGTGCTAAGTAGAGAAGTGTGGGGCGGGAGGGTTGGGGGAATGACAGTGGGCAGTATGCTCAGTAGAGGAATATGGAAGGAAGGACGGTGGGCAGTACATAAAAGCAGTCAGTAAAAAAAAAATGAACATCTTGAACATTCCTCCTACTTCCTCTTCTACATGATTAGAAAGCCTCCTTGTTTGTGACTGGAGCCTCGCCGTCCGGTTCCCACCACCCCAGAAGTGGTGGTTTATCTTTCACTCAGATGTGACATTTCTGTATCACAATCTCGTCACCGCCGGCCTCTCTGATGTTTGTCATTAGTGGAACATGACGGCATGTGGTGCCCCTGGTGGCTCAATTATCGGGAATTTTGTTTTTACATTTTAAACAAGTGTCAGAGAAGAGGCAGAGCAGCGTGCAGACTGTCTGCAGACACCTAATGATCGCAGACTGACACGTCGGAGCAGAGCGAGGTTCCCCGGCACACGTTCCTCGTTCACATTTCTCATGCTCAAAGGGAACTCGTCCTTCACCCACGCAGGGCAAAGCAATGGGCTGACTCCAATGTCGGCTCCATCAGCTGCAAACACCCAGCAACCCTTCCCTTCTCCCCCACCAATCACTTTGTAAAAGGATTTTTATTATTTCCTTTTCTTTGCAAGTCATTGGTGTTGGTTGTTTGTGCCGGTCCCTCCCGGTACTGGAAATCCCCTTTAAAAATAAACTGCTAGAAATACATCATCACTCACCGGCCTTGCTAGTAACGGGTTGGACCCCCTTTTGCCTTCATTCTTGGTGGCATAGATACAACAAGGTGTTAGAAACATTCCTCGGAGATTTTTCACCATAGTGACATGATAACATCACACAGTTGCTGTAGATTTGTCGGCTGCACATCCATGATGCCAATCTCCCGTTCCACCACATTCCAAAGGTGCTCTATGGGATGAGATGTGGTGAGTGTGGAGGACATTGGAGTACAGGGACCTCATTGTCCAGTGGTGAGATGATTGGAGCTTTGTGACATGGTGCATTATCCTGCTGGAAGGAGCCATCAGAAGATGGGGACACTGTAGTCATAAAGGGATGGACATGGTCAGCAACAATACTCAGGTAGGCCGTGGCGTGTAAACCATGATCAATTGGTACTAAGGGGCCCAAAGTGTGCCCATCCCCCACACCATTACACCCCCACCACCAGCCTGAACCGGTGATACCCCATCCCCCACACCATTACACCCCCCACCACCAGCCTGAACCGGTGATACCCCATCCCCCACACCATTACACCCCCACCACCAGCCTGAACCGGTGATACCCCATCCCCCACACCATTACACCCCCCCACCACCAGCCTGAACCGGTGATACCCCATCCCCCACACCATTACACCCCCACCACCAGCCTGAACCGGTGATACCCCATCCCCCACACCATTACACCCCCCCACCACCAGCCTGAACCGGTGATACCCCCATCCCCCACACCATTACACCCCCACCACCAGCCTGAACCGGTGATACCCCATCCCCCACACCATTACACCCCCCCACCACCAGCCTGAACCGGTGATACCCCATCCCCCACACCATTACACCCCCACCACCAGCCTGAACCGGTGATACAAGGCAGGATGGATCCATGCGCCAAATTCTGACCCTACCATCTGAATGTCGCAGCTGAAATCCAGACTCATCAGAGCAGGCAACGTTTTTCCAATCTTCTATTGTCCAATTTTGGTGAACCTGTGCCAATTATAGCCTCAGTTTCCTGTTCTTAGCTGACAGGAGTGGCACCCGGTGTGGTCTTCTGCTGCTGTAGCCCATCTGCTTCAAGGTTGGATGTGTTGTGTGTTCAGAGATGGTATTCTGCATACATTGGATGTAACGAGGGGTTATTTGAGTTACTGTTGTCTTTCTATCATCTGGAACCAGTCTACCCATTCTCCTCTGACCTCAACAAGGCATTTTCCTCCACACAACTACCGCTCACTGGATATTTTCTCTTTTCCCCACCATTCTCTGTAATCCCGAGAGATGGTTGTGTGTGAAAATCCCAGAAATACTCAGACCGGCCCGTCTGCCACCAACAACCATGCCACATTCAAAGTCACTTCAATCTCCTTACTTCCCCATTCTGATGCTCAGTTTGACACTCAGCAAGTCGTCTTCACCACGTCTAGATGCCTAAATGCATTGAGTTGCTGCCGTGTGATTGGCTGATTAGCAATTTGTGTTACCGAGCGATTGAACAGGTGTACCTAATAAAGTGGCCGGTGAGTGTATATGGGAGCAATTTTATCAACCAAAAGGAGTTGTATTTATGTCCATCCAGTCCTGAGATTCACACTGCTCTGAACCCCGTCTGGCAGAAGACCTGATTCTTCTCTGCTGTAGTTCAGGAACACTTACAGGTCTTGTCCCCTCCCCCCACAGCCTGAAAATGAGAAGAAGAGCAGCAGAAGACTGATGAGCTCCTCTCTGTCACTCAGATCCCTCGTGTTTCTTTGTCAAGCCGTGAGCAATGCAGAACAAATGATGGGCTCATTGTGCTGCTTCTGGCTCTGCAAGTCTGAGCTCTGCTGTACAGGGACTGCAAGAAGATGAAACCAAGTCAAAATTTAGGTACTTTCACTGCTTGCATGTAACCCTTTTACTGCCAAGAATATATGTAGTACCCCGGTGGTTGCGGGGGGTGCTGGGCAGCCTGTTAGATGGAAGCGATTTGGCGCCCCCCCCCCAACCCCCGTCAAAGCAAGAGCTCTCCACTCAATAGGGAGCACAGGTTTTCCTAACATTTCTAATGCTATGAGTCTGACTAAGCAGGGAACATGCCGGACCTCTGCAGAGAGACCGCTGCTTCCCACAGAGAGCAAGGGGCTCATTCAGCAGCACGCTGGCGGGGGGGGGGGGGGGGGGGGCTTTTCTAGTCAGACTGGAGCAGCTATAGAAAGAGAAAAGACTTTGCACACCTTTTTCGTTTTCATGCACCCGCCATGTATTTCGCGGATTTAAAATAAAGAAGTTCAGGGCTTTGCTGGCAATTAGCTGGCGGTTGTGTCAGACATTCTAATTCTAATCTAAAGGGGATTTTATTTTATTTTGGCTTCACACGCCTTGTACATGTCTGTAGCGATGCAGAACCTCCATTAGTAAATTAAATCAATTAGGTACACAAGAGTCCGCCGGCTCTCATCCACGTTGGCAAGACTCTGACAGCCTGGCACAGGAACAGAGGAACTGTAAACCGCAATCACCGTGCAGCACCGCTAAGCAGGAGGCAAGAGCCTGCATCGTGAGAAAATACGCACATATTTATTTACAAAACACCACAAATGTCTGACACAGATCAGCCCCCTACTGCAGCCTCTCGCCTTGTGATTTGTTACAAAGTTACAATGTTGCAGTCCAATCACTGGGGGAGAGAAGACTAAGGAAATTCTTCCTACGGTCTGCAGCAGACTGAGGACATCATCTCAGCTTGGGCAAAGTTACAATGTTGCAGTCTGGTCACTGGAGAGGAGACTGAGGAAATGCTTCCTCCTGCCTGCAGCAGACTGATGACATCATCTCAGCCTAGGCAAAGTCACTGACTGGAGTTCATTGATGACTTTTTAAATGATAAAAAGGTGGAGTTATTACTAATTATCCTGCTGAATATTGTGACAGGTCAGGAATTTATTCATGCAAACTTGTACAGTTACTGAGAGGTCCACTTTACTGTATGACAATGTTGAGTTTCTACTCACTTCTCTCCCTTCTCCTCTCCGCCGGCATTGCAAGTGTGGGCACCCGGCTGCGTCAGCTTGCTGCTTCACAGACGGGTGCGCACTGCGCATGCACGAGTCGCGCTGCACGTCCTGAATGGCCGAGCAATCTTCTGGGACCTGTGACGTGTCCCAGAAGATTGCACTGAGGGAGGGGGAGAGGAGGAGTCGCCTAGGCGGCATAAGCAGAAGTGGGAGCTGGGTACCTGTCAAAACTAGGTACCCCCCCCAAAAAAAATGACATGCCAAATGTGGTATGTCAGGGGGTAAGAAGTATTTAAAGCGGAAGTTCCACTTTTGGGTGAAACGCCGCTTTAACATGATTTCCTATGGTACACGTTCACATTTACGCGTTTTTGGAAAGGGTCAGGGACTTTTTTTTACTCAGCAGATTGTGTTTCGCGTGTAATAGACTTCAATGGACCCAAACCAAAACTGCAAATTACTGCGTTTTTGATGCATCCCCCCCCCTCATTAACAGTGTATAACTGGTCGCTAAGGAGTGGGGAAAGAAAGAAAGAGAAAGAAAGAAAGAAAGAAAGAAAGAACGAACAAGAAAGAAAGAAAGACAAAGAAAGAAAGAACGAACAAGAAAGAAAGAAAGAACGAACAAGAAAGAAAGAACGAACAAGAAAGAAAGAAAGAACGAACAAGAAAGAAAGAACGAAAGAAAGAAAGAACGAGCGAACGAACGAAAGAAAAAGAAAGAATGAATGAATGAATGAAAGAAAGAAAGAAAGAAAGAAAGAAAGAAAGAAAGAAAGAAAGAAAGAAAGAAAGAAAGAAAGAAAGAAAGAAAGAAAGAAAGAAAGAAAGAAAGAAAGAAAGAAAGAAAAAGAAAGAATGAACAAGAAAGAAAAAAAGAAAAAGAGAAAAAAAGAAAAAGAGAAAAAGAAAGAGAAAAAGAAAGAAAAAGAAAGAGAAAAAGAAAGAAAAGGAAAGAGAAAAAGAAAGAAAAGGAAAGAGAAAAAGAAAGAAAGAGAAAAAGAAAAAGAAAGAAAGAGAAACAAAGAGAAAGAGAGAGAAAGAAAGAGAAAAAAAAAGGAAAAGGAAGAAAAAAAAAATATATATAAAATCGGTGCTTTGGGTCTAGTATGGATGGGGGAGACCACGCCTTTTTTTACATTTTCGCAGGGTTCCCCTTAAAATCTGTACAGACCTAAAAGTGGCTGGTATGGATTGGGGGGGGGGGGGGGGAAGGACCCCACCCCGCTTAAAAAAATAAAAAATAAACAATTCCCGTTTTTACATTCAGCTGTCAGCGGGCAATCCTGCTGACAGCTAATGAGTCATCCCTTGTTAATTAAGCGGAAAAAAAAAACAAAACACCACACATGAAAAAGGCATGTTCAAAAACGCAAAAAGCACCGCAAAACGTGCCGGAAAACTAGAGAAAGAAAGAAAGAAAGAAAGAGAGAATGAAAGAAAGAAAGAAAGAGAAAGAAAGAGAAAGAAAGAGAAAGAAAGAAAAAGAAAGAAAGAGAGAAAGAAAGAAAGAAAAAGAAAGAGAAAGAGAGAAAGAGAAAGAGAGAAAGAGAAAGAGAAAGAAAAAGAAAAAAAAATTTATATATAAAATCGGTGCTTTGGGTCTAGTATGGATGGGGGAGACCACGCCTTTTTTTACATTTTCGCAGGGTTCCCCTTAAAATCTGTACAGACCTAAAAGTGGCTGGTATGGATTGGGGGGGGACCCCACCCCGTTTAAAAAAATAAAAAATAAACAATTCCTGTTTTTACATTCAGCTGTCAGCGGGCAATCCCGCTGACAGCTGAGTCATCCCTTGTTAATTACGCGGGAAAAACAAAACAAAACACCACACATGAAAAAGGCATGTTCAAAAACGCAAAAAGCACCGCAAAACGTGCCTGAAAACTGCATCAACCGCATACATGTGAACCTAGTCTTAATATCAATAAACAGTTTTAAATTGTCATACAGATATATATTTGAAATCAAATCATTATTCTTTGGGTAATAACATGGTGTGGGCTGATTTCTGCCAGTCACGTCCCCTCCAGCCTGTGTCTTAGAATAAGAGGGAGGTGAAGCCTCCATCAATCTACATGTAATATCCCGCCCCCGATTGTGTTTAACTGGTTAGTGGGCGTGGAGGAGGAGGGAAGGGAGTGGGCTGTCATTTACCACTGTGTATCCGCCCACATGTGTGACTCTATAGTCACATGGGTTGCTCAGATGTGATAGGGAGGAAATGCTCAGCATAGAAACGCACTGAAAACTGAACATGTGCAGAGCTGCCAACATTGCTATGCAAAATCCCTAGCTGAATTGGGGACATGGACAGAAGGGGGGAGATGGAGAGCAGCAGAATCAACCAGGTATTTTTGCAGAATACAGAAAAGGAATCTCAAGGTGACTGAGTGAGTATGAACAGCGTGTAATACACCATTTATTGATCTTTTTATATGATGTGGATTTAGTGACACTGTACTCCCCGGTTACAGGTGATAAGGAATCTTCAGGGGGCTCCGAGCTCTTCAGTAATTGTATTCCATCCAATAAAACCGGAATCTGTCTCACAATGACGGGACGACACGTACGGGAGGATTGGTGCTCCTCCAATCTGTCCAATTAATTGGGAATCTTTCCCAGGATGACAGCAGGATGAGGAACAATGCAATGAAGAATAGCCGGAGTGTGGAGTGGGGGGAGGGGGTCTATAGACTATTAGTTATGACGCCATCCCATAATTTTTTATCTTCACAGGTTTCTGTTCTTAAAATTTTAATGTTTTTTTAAATGGCTCGAAAATGATGTAATTATTTCTTAATTAGCCGGCTGAAGAGCACATTGTGCGGAATTCATCATCTCTAAGGCTGGGATGCAGGCGGCGGGGGAACGGTGGTGGGATGGGAGAGGAAAGTGAGCAGATGACGAAAGAAGATCGTAACCCGACAAAGCCCGAATCTCCTCAATACTCCTCAAGGGCCGTATTCCAGGACTGAGTTGTATCATCGGGGAGGGGGGCGAACGATACGCTCACTTCAACAAAGACTGCGGCGGGTGTAAAAGCATTTTACGCAACCACTTGCCGACCGGGCTTTTCTGATACTGCTTGTTTAAATCAGTATTTTTTTTGCTAGAAAATGACTTAGAACCCCCATACATTAAACATCATTTTTTTAGAAGAGACCCTGGGGAATAAAATGGCGATCGTTGCAACTTTTTATGTCTTACGGTATTCACGCAGCAGTTTTTCAAATGCTATTTTTTTTTGGGAAAAAATACAATTAAAAAAAAAAAAAAAACGCAATAGCTACCCCATTTTTTTGTATTATGTGAAAGATGATGTTACGCCAAGTAAATAGATACCCAACATGTCATGCTTTAAAATCGCGCACGTTCGTGGAATGGCGACCAACTACGGTACTTAAGAATCTCCATAGGCGACGCCTTAAATGCCTTTGCGGGTTACCAGTTTAGAGTTACAGAGGAGGTCTAGCACTATTATTAGTGCTCTCGCTCCAACGATCGTGGCGATACCTCACATGATGTGTGGTTCGAATACCGTTTAGATATGCGTGCGCGACTTGCGCATGCGTGCGAGCACGGAGGGATGGGGGCGGTTTAAAAAAAAAAAAAAAAAGTATTATTCATTTTACTTTTTATTTTTACACTGTCCCTTTATTATTATTATTATTTTTAATCACTTTTATTCCTATTACAAGGAATGTAACCATCCCTTGTAATAGAAATAAGGATGACAGGTCCTCTTTATTGAGAGATCTGAGGTCAAAAAAGACCCCAATTCTCTTTCTTTACCTTTAAAAGCAAAAAGATCAATAAAAAAAATAAAATGTTTCCTTTCGCATACATTTTTTCTCTTGCAGCTTGGACTGGAAGTGACGTCATGACATCGCTCTGGTCTTCCAAGGCCATAGAATTGATCAAAGAGTGTTAACTCTTTGATCGCCTATGGGAGCATTTATGTCTGTGATCCCTCCCAGAATGGGAAGATTTCCCTAGGAAGTAATTTGAATCCTTTCCCTGCCCCTCCCACAAAGCTGAGCTCAATTTGAAGACACCAATATATATTCTGCCAAATTTCATTTAATTTCTGTATAATAAAATTTCATTAGGAGTCTTATAATTAGAAAAGACATTGACAACATTTAGGAAGAACCAAAAGAGTTGAATCATCTCCTACCTGATAGAGCCAATCATATATGGCTGTGCCAGCTGGACCACAATGGCACCACTGCCGAGCTGGTGGCAGGTGTAACCCGAGTCCCAGTCGTAATTCTTTGTGTCTCCATTTAGCAGGGCGTTGCGACTCCGACTCACACCTTCTATCACGCTGGCCGATTCGGTGATGGTGGCCACGTTTTCTGCGGGGACTAAAGAGTCAAAAAAGAGAATTAATGAGGAGGAACTTCGAGACATTCACTGGGATGGTTACAGAGTCAAACTCAGACAAAATAAAGGTGTGTTGCGCTATCGTGATTAATATTAAAAATACTGAAAAAAAAAAATTATAAATAAACAGTCCAGGAAAATCAGTCTCTCAAATGGACCATATTGGTCAAATGGCAAACTCGTTTATTCAACTGTGGATAAGGTTATCCAATCCCTTCACCAAGTGAACAAGCCACCACAATAGGTTGGACTCTTACCAGAGAGCCTGGACCCTTTATTACGGAGGGTCAAAACAGGCTTGATGAATATGTCCCGGTAGGGGTCATCAGCAGGAGATATACAAAGGAACCACATCAGGAACAGCTCCAGGGGGCTCCACCCAGACGACGATCGTGTAGTCAGATCCAAATAAAAACATAAAACGCTGGATAGTGTAAAAACCTCTTAAGGGTTGTATTTAATATAAAGTATTGCACTTACAAGTATCCATAGTAAAAACAGCATTGGATGGTAAAAAAGGAAGGAGGCAGCCACAGAACATCCAAACATGTAAAGTGCACGATAACAGGAACATATAGCTCAGCCCGACCGGTTTCGTCGGCAAAAGGACTTCTTCCGGAGCTGTTCCTGTAGTGGTCCCTTTGTATATCCCCTACTGATGACCCCTACCGGGAAATATTCATCAAGCCGGTTTGACCCTTTGTAATGAAGGGTCCAGGCTCTCTGGTAAGAGTCCAACTAATTGTGGTGGTGGCGTGTTCACTTGGAGGGATTGGATAACCTTATCCACAGTTAATCATGTAGTTGGCCAATTGACCATTATGGTCTATTTGAGAAACTGATTTTTCTGGACTGTTTAAAATTTTTTTTTAAGTATTTTTAATATTAATCACGGTAGCACAACACACCTTTATTTTGTTTTTTGTGGTAATGTCACATTTGTGGTGCTGCTTTTTTTCACTTTTTTTATTATTATGTTGTATTTATTTTCAAACACAGTCAGGTCTGCTCCTTCCTCTATCAAACACTCCTCTCCTAAAATACTCTGCTGGAGGACTCTGCTCCGTCCT
This sequence comes from Lithobates clamitans, assembly GCA_037952925.1. Lineage (NCBI taxonomy): Eukaryota > Metazoa > Chordata > Amphibia > Anura > Ranidae > Lithobates > Lithobates clamitans. The sequence goes on from JBBGZY010001878.1 coordinate 386,094, forward strand.
CCATCTAACTCTCCTCTCCTGAAATACTCTGCACTGCTGTAGGACTCTGCTCAGTCCTCCATCTAACTCTCCTCTCCTGAAATACTCTGCACTGCTGTAGGACTCTGCTCCGTCCTCCATCTAACTCTCCTCTCCTGAAATACTCTGCACTGCTGTAGGACTCTGCTCAGTCCTCCATCTAACTCTCCTCTCCTGAGAGGCGGATATATTTGCTCTATACATACACTATCAGACTATCATGAGCTTTTTGGACATCCTATTCCAAAACTACGGTCATTAATAGGGAGTTGCCCCTTTGCAACCTTAACATCCTCAACTCTTCTGAGAGGGATTTTCCTCCAAGATTGTGGGGGGTGTCTGTGGGAATTTGTTCCCATTTGTGAGGACGGGTACAGATGTTGGATGAGAAGACTTGGCTTGCCATCAGTGTTCTAATTCATTCCAAAGCTATTCAGTAGGGTTAAGGTCAGGGCTCTGTGCAGGACACTAGCGTTCCTCCACACCAAACTGGTCACACCATGTCTTTATGGATCTGGCTTTGTACACAGGGGCACAGTCATGATGCTGGAACAGAAAAAGGGTCTTCAACAAACTGTTACCACAAGGTTGGAAGACACAATTGTCTACAATGTCTTTGTATAATGTAGTATTAACTGTACCCTTCACTTAAAACCATGGCCATTAATATGTAGCTGTCCTTCTTTGTGGCTATACTATCCTCAAATTTTCTGGGAAGGCCTTCCACTGAGTTTTGGAGAGTGTCTGTGGGAATTTTTGCCCATTGGTGAGGTCAGGAACTGATGTTGGATGAGACGATCTGGCCAACATCAGAGTTACAATTCATCCAAAGGGTGTTCAGTAGGGTTGAGGTTCAGAGGTGTTTGGTAGGATCAAGCTTAAAACCATGGCCATTAATATGTAGTTAGCCTTTCCCCCATGGCCTTTAATATGTAGCTGACCACCTTTGTGGCTATACTATCCTCAAATTTTCAGGGAATCTATCCTCAAATTTTCCTTGGGTTTTAGAGGGCGTCTGTGGGAATTTGTGCCCATTTGTGAGGTCAGGAACTGATATTGGGGCAGAAGATCTGGCTAGCATCAGGGTTACAATTCATGCAAAGGGTGTTCAGTAGGATTAAGGTCCAGAGGAGTTTGGTAGGTTTAAGGTCCATTGGTGTTCGGTAGGGTAGGGCTGAGGTCCAGAGGTGCTCAGTAGGTTTGAGGTCAGGACTCTGTACAGGACACTCGAGTTCCTCCACACCAAACTGATCAAACCATGTCTTTTTGGAGCTGGCTTTGTACACAGGGGCACAGTCATGGTGGAACAGAAAAGGATCTTTACCAAACTGCTGCCACGATTGTCTTAAAAATACAAAAAAAAAATATTTTTTTACATTTTGAAAGATGTCGTATTAACAGTAACAACCTATTCACTCTATGTTGGCAAAGCTGCTTCGGCTAAAGGAGGCGTTTTATAAGAGCATTTATCTTTTCAATGGCCAATGAGAACAGCCTGTGACATCCCACTTCATGGCGTGCTGAAGGTTGGCACCGTGCTGCACGCCAAACTCTCCCTGGCTTTTTGTAAGTGGCAAATTAACAAATGGTTATAATTGCAGCTCAAACTCCAATTCTTATTCTGCCTTGAGGGGTCCGGTCCGCGTGCTGCTCCCATCCCGAATTCCCATCCCGTCTTTCATGGCTGCATAATAAATTTATTAAAAACACCATCTGGAAGGGACGGCGCTGCCGGTCGTTGTCACCCTCAGGAGTTTCCATCCTCCGCTCCTGTCACTTTGTTTACAGGAACATGTTGCCAAAGATCGCAATATCCTTGGAATCCAAGTCTTCTTCTGCACAAATAAATACAGTTTAAAAGAGAACCAGTCAGTTTCTCACTTATCTGATCTTGGGGGAGAAGATAGGACCAAGTGCAGTAATCATAATAGTGGGAAAAAAGGTAAATCCTGGTAAAAAATTAATCCTGGTAGCGTTTTTCCTTTGCATTCATAGGTGAATAAATAATTAAAAACAACCAAAAAAGCAACAAAAAAAAAACTCTTTGGGGCTTTTGAAGTCCACGTTTATTAGGTCCTAGGAACCTGGTTGGAAAATTGGTTGTCTATTTATCCATGCCATTTATAAATGGCATTGGGTAAATATAGCGCTGCCAACCCACTGTTTAAAGACGCACCCCAGGTGTTAAAGACCATGAAAGTAACAATACTGTAGCTGTTGACTTTTAGTAATCAAGTACTTACCAGGGAATGGAGTCCAGTGCGGTCTTCCCAAAGCCGGGCCTTTCCTCCGTGGGTTACTGGCGCTGCCATCTTGGATATGGGAGTCAACTGTGGCTTCCTGAGGAACGTGTCCAGGTTCTATGGTAAGGAGCCCTTGTAGAAATAAAACGCAGCTTTCCCCTGGGTACGGAATCTAAGCTCCAGACTGCTTCTTTACCAGGGCCCCTGATGGTGGGGATAGACTTGCAGCAAAGTGAAACCAGGTTGCCAGCCCACAGGCACGCCTGGATGACAATGTGGAGACCACTTGTGTGTTCAGAGTACAGATGGTAGCAGACTGCGGGAAACGAACCGAAATCAGGCCTGGCATCAGGCAAGCCAAAATGGTAGACAAAGCCGGGTAAGTAAGACACAGAATACAAGGCAAACCAGGAGCTTAAAGAAACTAGGAAGTTGTTCAGGCAACCCAGGCTGCACTGAGCAGGTCTATATATAGGGAAGCAGACTGGGAGGCGGGCAGGAAGGAAAAAGGATATAAATCGACAGTAGAGCAAGCGACCCCCCATAGGTGAACACAGAAGCAAGCACACATGTGAAATTACAGATCTAGCAGAACCACTGCTAGGAGGTAAGAATTTCACAAACAGAACACTTGCAGGCCAGACCATGAGAAAACCACAGCCGACGCCTCCCTGCATGCTCATGCAGGGTTTGGTGAATGGTCCTGCAGCCTCCTGGGACATGTGGTCTGTCCCAGGAGGCTGCGGGGCAAGGAACGTCATCCTCGCCTAGGCGGTAATTGCGGATGAGTGATAAAAATCTATACTTGCGCCCCCCCCTCCCCCTCACCCCAAGAAAACCCATGCAACTCAGTTCCAGGCTGGAGGAGTTACAGGGAGGAGCGAAACCAGTATTTATTACATTTTTCAGTCCTGCTTTCAAGAAACATATGCAAGAAAAAAAAGTGCAATCGATTTAACAACTAATATAAAATAGGGATCTCTGTTGGGGAAGAGGAGGAGGAGGAGGAGGAGGAGGAGGAGGAGGAGGAGGAGGAGGAGGAGAGAGAAGAAGAAGAAGGAGGAGGAGGAGAAGGAGGAGAAGGAGGAGGAAGAGGAAGAAGGAGGAAGAGGAAGAAGGAGGAAGAGGAAGAAGGAGGAGGAGGAAGAGGAAGAAGGAGGAGGAGGAAGAGGAGGAAGAGGAATAAGAAGGAGGAGGAAGGAGGAAGAAGGAGGAGGAAGAAGGAGGAAGAAGGAGGAAGAAGAAGGAGGAAGGAGAAGAGGAAAGAGGAAGGAGAAGAGGAGGAAGAGGAGGAAGAAGGAGGAAGGAGGAGGAAGGAGGAAGAAGGAGGAAGGAGGAAGAAGGAGGAAGGAGGAAGAGGAAGAAGGAGGAAGAGGAAGAAGGAGGAAGAGGAAGGAGGAGGAAGAGGAAGGAGGAGGAAGAGGAAGAAGGAGGAAGGAGGAAGAGGAAGGGGAAGAAGGAGGAGGAAGAAGAAGGAGGAAGAGGAAGAAGAAGAAGGAGGAAGAGGAAGAAGGAGAAGGAGGAAGAGGAAGAAAGAGGAAGGAGGAAGAAGGAAGAAGAAGGAGGAATAAGAAGAGGAAGAAGGAGGAAGGAGGAAGAGGAAGAAGGAGGAAGGAGGAAGAGAAAGAGGAAGGAGGAAGAGGAAGAAGGAGGAAGGAGGAAGAGGAAGAAGGAGGAAGAGTAAGAAGGAGGAAGAGGAAGAAGGAGGAAGAGGAAGGAGGAAGAAGGAGGAAGAGGAAGAAGGAGGAAGAGAAAGAGGAAGGAGGAAGAGGAGGAAGGAGGAAGAGGAAGAAGGAGGAAGAGGAAGAAGGAGGAAGCGGAAGAAGGAGGAAGCGGAAGAAGGAAGAAGAGGAAGAGGAGGAGGGAGAGGAGGGAGAGGAGGGAGGAGGGAGGAGGAGGAGGAGGAGACCACAAAAACCCGCCCATAGCAGCAGTACAACTGGTAGGCTCACTACAATAGAGCCCAACATGTTTCCAATTTGTGATCCATCTATTTCCATCTTGGGTCCCTCTTGAGTCACCTGGAAGCTAGAAGATTTAGAAAGCAAAAACGCGTTTAGCACACTTGCTTTTATGGTGAAAATGTAAGCGTGTCACTTTTAATCATATCATCTATGAAATGAGTCCTGTGCACGCCAGTGCCCTTTTGGTTATGTGTTTTTAGTAGAAGATAGATGGTCTTGGCTTATTTTTAAAGATATTCTTTGTCCGACTGTCATGTTGATCCCAAAGGTTTTCAACACCAAGTTATATCCTGAGTGTGGACTTGGACTGCAAGTCATTGGGTGAGTACTGAAGTCAGATAGAGCCAGGTATATTCTGAAGTGGAGCAGATAGGTGCAGGAGGAGATAACTGAATCCAACACCAGGGAAGACTCGGCAGATCTAAGTAAATGAAAAGGGCCGCAACATGTTATGTGCTCGGAACACACCATCCTATAGAGAACCTTAGATTGGAGCTTCTGCATTGTAGATGGACTTTATCTGTAAAAAGCTTCTCTCTTAGGGAAGAGCTGGCCCATTCACCGGGACACTCCACGATTAAACTCGTAAATGCATCACCACATCGACACCGGCAGGTTGTAGCGGTAATATCGCCGCACCGTCTCCGCGCCTCCACTAAATGTCAGGAATGTCTTTATTTTCCAAGTCCGCTCAAAGCGTTACAAATTCTTCACCATTCCAATAAAGCAGAAAACTCTTCCAGGAAGTTCACTTTCCTTCTGAATTAGTCTGCAATTAGTTTGCAATTAGTTTCTGACTTAAAATCGATCATTTAATTAGTAACAGAAGCTTGGACATCTATAAGTCTTATTTCCATTCAGCGTCACTTTTTTTCTGATCTACAACTGGGGAGGAATAAAGCCGATGTGCTGTTAGCATGTCACTAGTATAGTGAAGAACGCTTCACAGGGATCACAGGGGCCACACCGGCTGGCTGCACGGAGCACTGGGGCCGGCTGCACGGAGCACTGGGGCCGGCTGCACGGAGCACTGGGGCCGGCTGCACGGAGCACTGGGGCTGCCCCGGCCAGCTGCACAGAGCTCGCCTGCAAGGAGCACAGGGGCCGCCCTGGCTGGCTGCATGGAGCGCAGGGGCCGGCTGCACGGAGCGCAGGGGGAGCCCCGGCCGACTGCACGGAGCACAGGAGCCGCCCCGGCCGACTGCACGGAGCACAGGAGCCGCCCCGGCCGACTGCACGGAGCACAGGAGCCGCCCCGGCCGACTGCACGGAGCACAGGAGCCGCCCGGCCGACTGCACGGAGCACAGGGGGCGCCCCGGCCGGCTGCACGGAGCACAGGAGCCGCCCCGGCCGGCTGCACGGAGCACAGGAGCCGCCCCGGCCGGCTGCACGGAGCACAGGAGCCGCCCCCGCCGACTGCACGGAGCACAGGAGCCGCCCCGGCCGACTGCACGGAGCACAGGAGCCGCCCCGGCCGACTGCACGGAGCACAGGAGCCGCCCCGGCCGACTGCACGGAGCACAGGGGGCGCCCCGGCCGACTGCACGGAGCACAGGAGCCGCCCCGGCCGGCTGCACGGAGCACAGGAGCCGCCCCGGCCGGCTGCACGGAGCACAGGAGCCGCCCCGGCCGGCTGCACGGAGCACAGGAGCCGCCCCGGTCGGCTGCACGGAGCACAGGAGCCGCCCCGGCCGGCTGCACGGAGCACAGGGGGCGCCCCGGCCGACTGCAGGGCTAAGAAATAACTCTGATGGAAAAAAACTAAACAGAACACACAGGATTGGCCAAATGCTGCAGACCTTGTAGTTCACAGTATATTTGCCTTTAGTAAATCAACTTCAATGTATCCAAGATAGTTCAGGTACAATTATGCCTCCACTGAGCGGATCGGTTTGGGTCGGTACAGTTTGGAAGGCCTAGAATGGTCCGGCCTATTCAGGTGAGCATTTCCACTGCAAGTGGGACCACCAGGGGCCATACGTGGGCTTAGAAAAAATGGCTAGCATGGCGTCACACGTTCGCCAATCAGTGGAATGTATCGTAGCTCCGCCCTAACCGAAGTGTGTATCTTTGGGAAAGTTCATTTCTATACAAAAGCCATGGAGACTGTGGCCATCACAACTCAATGAACTTCTTTCAGTCATCTCTTTTGGGATCCATGGATCATTTCTGAAATTCCTAGAATCAGGAACGGGTGATGAAACGCTATATTTCTGATCACAGAAGAACAGGGACGCGCAGAGTCGTGCCTCTTACCTATCAGGCCTCTCTCCAGGGTAAAGGTTTTATGGGTGAACATACATTCAAAGGCCACCAGATGGAAGACCTTGTTGACCGTGTTGTGAGTCCCCACAATCCTGATGTACCTGAAAGACATAAAAAAAAAAAAAAAAAGACAAGGTCAGACCCACATCACCCCGGGGTGTACAGCCTATTTAAGATCAACAATACAAACTCAATATGGCACATTCTAAGTAATTGGCCCCCAATTGTAATCTAATATTGGGGGTTCAAATTTTGGTTGTATAGGGTTAAAGGTCAATGCGTTGTATAGGATTAAAAATGTGAGCTGGAAGTGGGAATGGGTACCTGTTAGGTACCCGCTCCCCCCCAAAAAGGTGCCAAATGTGACAGCGGAGAGGGGGTTGGAGGCAGACAAGTGGAGCTTTCACTTTTGGGTGGAGCTCTGCTTTAAGGTACTCTTCAGAACGAACCCCAGATTGATTGCTGAATACAACATAAACTGAAACAATTCGGACTCATAACAATAGTTTATATTACGGCTTTGTATTCCCAGAACAACACACACAGACTCAGTGCGGCACAAAAAGTTCTACGAGCACACGACGCGTTTCGCACACTGTAGTAAGCCCAGAGGATGTTTGGCATGTCCGGCTTACCGGATACCAGCCACAGGTTAATTGCAATAATTGTTATTAGCCGAGGCCCGGAATTCTCTGCCATATTACAGCAGCCTGGCAGAAAGGCAGCCGACTAGCCTGAGGCAAGGTGAGCACAGCCAACCGTGCAAGTCTCCGCTCCAGATTGTACTACGAGTCCGAGCAAATATGTATATTACTATTACTATACACCCTTTCTGGTTTAGCTTAAAATGAAACAAAAATAATATATTTTATTTATTACAGGTACTTATATAATGCCGTCAATTTACACAGCATTCTACATAGACATATTGTATATTCACATCAGTCCCTGCCCCCGAGGAGCTTACAATCTAAGGTCCCTAACTCACATTCATACATACACATAGTAGGGGCCAAATTAGATAGGAACCAAATAACCTCCCAGCATGCCTTTGGAGTGTGGGAGGATACCCACGCAAGGCACAGGGAGAACATGCAAACTCCATGCAGGTAGTGCCGTGGTTGGGATTCGAACCGAAGACCCTAATGCTGCTAGGCAGAAGTGCTAACCACTTAGCTACTGTGCCGCCTATATATACTGTATTATTTTGCAACTTACAAATCCTTAAAAATGTGGTGGCTGCATTCGTTTTCTTTTTTCTTGCTTCATTTTCACCTGGTGATCAGGTTAGTAACACTTCCTTATCCTAGGGTGTCTTCACTCTGGGTGAAGGAGCATCGAAGACACCCTTGAACAGCAGCCTTGTCAGTCTGGGGGGAGGGGCAGTGTTCTATAGACTAGCAGATTTAGATGCACTTTACTGCTTTGGCGGGCAGGGAAGACATCAGGGGTCTAATAGACCCCTAATGTCTACATAAAAAAGGAGGACCACAGCTATCACAAGGGGGCTTTTTAGCTAAAGTGTCACTAAACCCACAGGAAACAAAAAACTACCAATAAATTGTGTATTCCATGCTGTTCATACTCACTCAGTCACTATGGGATCGATTCTCTGTATTCTGCAAAAAAAAAAAAACTGGTTGACCCTGCTGCTCTCTATCTCCCCCTTCTGCCCAAGTCCCCAATTCAGCTAGGGGATTTTGCAGAGCAGTGTTGGCAGCTCTGCACATGCTCAGTTTTCAGTGAGTTTCTATGCTGAGCATTTCCTCCCTATCACATCTGAGCAGCCCATGTGACTATAGAGTCACACATGTGGGCGTATACACAGTGGTAAATGACAGCCCACTCCCTCCCTCCTCCTCCCCCATGCCCATTAACCAGCTACAAACAATGGGGGAGAGAGAGGTATTACATGTAGATTGATGGAGGCTTCACCGCCCTCTTATTCTAGGACACAGGTTGGAGGGGACGTGACCAGTGGCGGCCGCTCCTTTAGGGGCACCCTCCCCAAATCCATGCGCCCGGCCTCTACTCTACAAGCAGGGCTCTGGACGCATAGTTTTTATTTGGGTTTATTTTTTTTGGAAACACACGATTAGAGCCGGAGGCTCGAATTGGCTTAAAAAAAAAAAAAGAAGAAGGGTGGGCTTGGGACATGCAGAGCACTGCTCCCTGAGCCCACCTAGTTGTGTGACATTAGCAACTTGTATTATTCGCCAACGTCTTTCTGCATCTTCTCCTGGCCAATTAGGAAGCGGGTCCCGAGACCCGATTGGTCGAGAGGAGAAGCACTCCCAGCCGATAGGGTGTCGGGACCCACTTCCTGTTCAGTCGGGAAGAGAAGCAACAGCCCGGCACCTCCAACGACAAGCTGGAGCAAGATAGGAGCGAGGAGCAGCCCGAGGTAAGGACACTGATTGCCGCCCTCCAGTCAGTCCCGGTAGTGCTAGTGCCCCCCCCCCCCCCAAAGCACCGGCCGCCACTGGGCGTGACACTGGCAGTAATCCACCCACACTGTGTTGTTGCCCAAAAAAATATAAAGATTTGATTTCAAAATTATATTTGTTTGACAGTTTATTGATAACTTTTTTATTTCTTACTCTGTATTCCAAAGACTTTATTTTTTTATTTTTTGAACATGTGACCAGCAGCAGAGGACTAGAAGCTCCTCCTGCTTATGTTTCCCTGCAGACAGGCTGGGAGAGAGCTGGGTCATGTTTTTGTGCTGAAAGTGCCCCCCTCGACTTATACTCGAGTCAAGCACTTTTCTGCAGCAAAAAATTTAATTTTCCGAACTTTGGGGCCCCGTATCTCAGGGCCACTTGGTGCTAGGAACCCCAAATTTGGTGTGCTAACCCAGTGGAACTGGGTCCACAACATAAGCTGGGGTTCCTAGCACCAAGTGGCCCCGACATAAGGGGCCCCAAAATCAGTTCGGAAAATGTCATTCTCTGCTGCAGAAAAGTGCTTGACATTTTATGAACCGATTTTGGGGCCCCATATCTCACTGGAACTGGTACCATAACATATCCACAGCTGGGGTTCCTAGCACCAAGTGGCCCTGAGATACGGGGCCCCAAATAGGTTTGGAAGATGTCATGCTCTGCTGCAGAAAAGTGCTTGACATTTTCTAAACCGATTTTTGGGGCCCTGTATCTCGGGGCCACTTGGTGCTAGAAACCAGTTCCACTGGGTTTGCACACCAAATTTGGGGTACCTAGCACTAACGGGGCCCCAAAGTCGGTCAACTGTGTCCATCTGCAGCAATGTAATTTCAGGACCCTTTGGGTTCAGAGACCCCAATTTTTGGCTGCAGCTAGGGGGCATCTAGGAACCCTTAACTACCGAGTTTGAAGTTCGGAAGACCTATGGCTGCAAATGGGCACAGTGAGGCATGCAAATGGGCACAGTGAGGCTGCAAATGGGCATTGTTGACCCTCTTTTCCACTTACAGTAGCTGTGCATTTCTCACCCTTGTCTTATACTCGGGTCAATAAGTTTTCCCATTTTCTTGTGGTAAATTAGGGCCTCGACTTATACTTGAGTATATACGGTAGCTAGATTTTTTATATATTTTTTTACAGTTCCGTCATTCCCATACAGAAAAAGAGAGGAGAACAATTGTAAGATTGTTCTATTCTCCGAGCACAGGAAGGTTTTCTTACACCAGTCCCCATAACCTTTTAGTTCTTGGTATTTGGTGGGGATCCTTCAGTCTCTGTCCTCTGGCGACGCTCTCAGTCGCTGTCTGTAGTACGCGTTTGCTTGGGGCTAGCAGGGAACCCAAGGGGGCCCGACACTTGATCCTGTGGCCTCTGGATCCGGGCCCCAAGTCTGCCACCCCTCCAGACGGCCTCACCGGATTCGCTTGTTCTGAACTCATATTAACCTCGTCGCTGTCTGCCCGAGGACTGGATGGCCGCAGGTTAACTAGGAGATAAGGTTTATAAGAGGGGGAGAGAAAACCCAGCAGAGTGTGTTCAGTGCTGCGAAATGCATTAATGTGTAAATGAGAAGCCGGATGTAAAATCCACCCAGGAATTGGAGATGGCTTCAAGTAGGGAGGTCATCCAGAACATTCCGTGTCGAAAGGCTGGACATGAGCACCAAGGTTCATATAAACATATTGGATATCGGTTATGGAGGAGAGGGCGGCTGACTGATCTCATATTTTTGTTGAAATTCGCATTAAAAAAAAATACATGGATAAAACAAACAGCACTTAGCTATGGGACCTTGGCACTGTAGGACATGGCTCCGTTTATAAACAAAACCACGTCATGCCCTCTCTTTTTGTGGCAACACAAACATGCGTAAGCAGGTCACCAGTTCCCAACATTCTGCTAGGGGGGCTCATTACATTACAGGGCTATACAGGGGACCAAGACTTTAGGCCAAACTATCTCACTGCCCATGCAGACCTTCACTGTCTACCGCTTTGTCTACAGTTGGTGGATTTAAAACCCTACACTTGACCATACCCTTGGTAAAAACATACAACCGATCCATCAGTGGCTGGAAGTTCTCACATTGAAGGGCCCTGCATTTCTCTGCGGTTCTAGATCAGGGCTCTGACAGTCTAGCCCAGCCTTTAACCTTTTTAACACAGAGGAACCCTTTGAAATAACTTCCCGATCCCACGGAACCCCTGCTAATGTTGACTGTATATACAACTCATGATACATTAGTTGGTCCGTAGAAAGAATTGAATTACATCCCCTCCCCTTACAGATAGCTAAAAAGATCAATTATATCAGTGGGAACTTATCTGAGAGGCAGAAATTGCTCAAGGAACTTCTAGCAACCTCTGGAGGAACCCTGGTTGAGAAACTCTGGTCTAGTCAAACAGATTTGGCTTGGTTTATCCATAAAGCCACCAATGATTGACAAGCCAATCAGCAAAGCCTGGTGATAAGAAATCCAAGGTGTTCATTATGATGGCAAAGAAAAATGTGCATTTTTTTGCCAGTTTTACAGAATTAGAATGACAGAAGAATGAAATGAAAACAGCCATTGTTAATAACACAAAACTAGATCAAGGGTTGTGTAGCGATTCTGGAGATCATTAAGGAAGTTTTCTAGATAAAGAGGTTGTAAAGCTTAATAAATTTAATTAAAATAATAAACATGTTATAACTACCTGCTCTGTGTAATTGTTTTGCATAGAGCCGCATCGAACCTCCTATTCTGGGGTCCCCCGCCGGTGCTCCAGGCTCCTCCTCTTCTTGCTGTGCCACCATAGGAAACCGCTGGCTGGCTTGATCCTGAGGTTTTCCAGAGGAACAAAAGGATCGGGTGAATATACACTATATTACCAAAAGTATCGGGACGCCTGCCTTTACACGCACATGAACTTTAATGGCATCCCAGTCTTCGTCCGTAGGGTTCAATATTGAGTTGGCCCACCCTTTGCAGCTATAACAGCTTCACCTCTTCTGGGAAGGCCGTCCACAAGGTTTAGGAGTGTGTCTATGGGAATGTTTGACCATTCTTCCAGAAGCACATTTGTGAGGTCAGGCACTGATGTTGGACAAGAAGGTCTGGCTTGCAGTCTTCGCTCTAATTCATCCCAAAGATGTTCTATCGGGTATAGAATAGGAAAACACATATATGAGAGACCCCGGTCCTATCGGGTTGAGGTCAGGGCTCTGTGCAGGCCAGTCAAGTTCTTCCACCCCAAACTCGCTCTTCTATGTCTTTATGGACCTTGCTTTGTGCACTGGTCCAAATCATTTGGTGGAGGGGGGACTATGGTGTGGGGGTTGATTTTCATGTATTGGACTTGGCCCAATAGTTCCAGTGAAGGGAACTCTTAAGGCATCGACATACCAAGACATTTTGCACAATTTCATGCTCCCAACTTTGTGGGAACAGTTTGGGGACGGCCCCTTCCTGTTCCAACATTCCCGCGCACCAGTGCACAAAAAGCAAGGTCCATAAAGACATGGATGAGCGAGTTTGGGGTGGAGGAACTTGACTGGTCTGCACAGAGTCCCGATCTCAACCCAATAGAAAACCATTTAGATGAATTTGAGCGGAGACTGAGAGCCAGGCCTTCTCATCCAATATCAGTGTCTGACCTCACAAATGCCCTTCTGGAAGAATGGTCAAACATTCCCATAGACACACTCCTAAACCTTGTGGAAGGCCTTCCCAGAAGAGTTGAAGCTGTTATAGCTGCAAAGGGTGGGGCCAACTCAATATTGAACCCTATAGATTAAGACTGGGATGCCGTTAAATGTCATGTGCGTGTAAAGGCAGGCGTCCCAATACTTTTGGAAATATAGTGTATATGCATTCTGCTTGCCCCTAGACAAAACACAAAAGTTTACCTGTGCACAGCCTCACTGCATGGGAAATGTTATTTCTTCTTTTGGAGTTGGGCTTTAAGAAGGCAAACAAAACCTTTGGAGATTTTTCGTACAATTTTTCCTAATAATTTTAGTTCGAAAAATGAAATTCTATCCATCTATGGCCAGCTTTAGGCCATTTAACACGAAGCTATACCCAATAAGCCCCTTACTCTGCCTGTATTTATTTTTTCAGGGTTTTTAGGAAAATGCAGACAGGAAAGTGGTTAAGGTTCTAAAAAGGTATTAATATCTTCTCATCTCCATTCATCATCTTCAACGAGCGGATAATGTTTGGAGTACACAATGGTGCGACACCGAGAAGAGAATCATAATATGACAATTTAAAACCCGAAGTGATTAGTATGACCGGCGGACGGCGGCTGAGAATCTCATCGTGTTCCTCTAATGAAAGTCAATATTTTTATTCGGTGTCACTCAAACAACTCAAATATTCTTCATTAAAATCTCTAACAGGCGTGCCAAGCAGACGGCTCCACGGTCCTCACTGGAGACGATTATCAAATGGCACAGGTGCACCCCCGCTCCATATTGTGCAGATAATTACCATGTGCGAGGAGCGGAGGAGACGAGGAGCGCAGAGCGTCGCCACTGAGGATGAAAGAGAAGGAATCCAGATTTATATCAGATGTATCAGTGGGAAGACTCAAAAAAAAGGAACTTTTCTCTGATGTCTAAGAACAGAGCAGTACAGATCTTTAGCTATAAGCTAAAGCAGATTTCAGATCGAAAATGTAAGGTCCAGTTATTGTTTAGACCAGTGGTCTCCAAACTGCAGCCCTTTGCTTTTATCTGGCCCTAGGGGCACAATTCCTCCCAATGACAGTAACAATGGGGCACTTTTCCTCTCAATGACACCAACGAAGGAGCACAATTTCTCCCGATGACACCAACAGTGGGGGAAAATCCCTCCCAATGACACCAACAGTGGGGGACAATCTCTCCCAATGACACCAACAGTGGGGGACAATCTCTCCCAATGACACCAACAGTGGGGGACAATCTCTCCCAATGACACCAACAGTGGGGGACAATCTCACCCAATGACACCAACAGTGGGGGACAATCTCTCCCAATGACACCAACAGTGGGGGACAATCTCTCCCAATGACACCAACAGTGAGGGAGAATCTCTCCCAATGACACCAACAATGGGGGACAATCTCTCCCAATGACACCAACAGTGGGGGACAATCTCTCCCAATGACACCAACAGTGGGGGACAATCTCTCCCAATGACACCAACAGTGGGGGACAATCTCTCCCAATGACACCAACAGTGAGGGAGAATCTCTCCCAATGACACCAACAATGGGGCAATTTCCCTCTTAATGACACCAATGAAGGAGCACAATTCCTCCCAATGACACCAACAATGGGGGACAATCTCTCCCAATGACACCAAGGGGACCCAATGACGCGGAACAATTCCTCCCAGTGACAACAATGGGGCACAATTTCTTCCACTGACACCAATGCTAGGGCAAAATTACTCCCAATGAAACAATGGTTATTTTTTCCCACTGATGTCAGGACCTTTTCTACTTCCAATGGCCACAGTCTGCCCCCCCCCCCTCCAAAGTCTGAAGGACAGGAAACTGGCCCTTTGTTTGTTTTCAAAGTTTGAAGACCCCTGGTTTAGACCAAGGTTTCCAATCAGAGTTCAGTGGAACCCTAAGGGTTCCTCCAAAGGTTTCTAGGGGTTCCTAAACCTTTGAGAGCTTTTTCTGGTTGTTTTTTTTGTGCGTTTTTAAAGCTTTTTTGAGCATTAGTATTTTTTATTTTTTTAACAGCCAAAAGAAAAAAAACATCTGTTGCTATGTTTTTTTTAGATTTTTAAAAGGTTTTTTTTTATTATTATTTTTTGTTTTTATTTTTTGTTAGGGTTAGTGGTTCTGTTTAGGTTACAGTAGGGTTAGGGGCTGATTATTTTATTAAAAATAAATACATCGATTACGCATTTATTTTTGTAAGGGTTTATGGTTTTATTTATTTACTCAATTATTTATTTGATTTTTTGGTTAGGAATGGGGGTTAGGGATAGTTATATTTTTATTTTTAGTTAGGATTAGTGGGTTAGGGGTTATTTAATTCATATTTTATGATTATCAATTAATATTTATTCATGTATTAACTGAAGGGGCGCAATTCCTTCCAATGACACCACCGATTCCTCACCCAAACACCAACGATGGGGCATCATTTACTTCCACTGATGTCGGGACATTTTCTACATCCAATGGCCACAGTCCGGCCCCCCTAAAGTCTGAAGGCCTTTTGTCTAGAAAGTTTGGAAACCTCTGGGCAAAAAGGAAAAAAGTTATCTACAAAATATATTTTTGGATTATTTTTTTTCTTAGTTGCAGAGAAGCTTTATGAATTAGGAGAACCCTCAGAATATGTATAGGAAAGATGTAGCAAGAAACAGATTTCACCTTCATACGAGGACACCGGCTGATGGGAGAAGTGGGGGATAAAAATAGAGAATGTGTTTACTTTATATAACGAGGCGAAGCACCTCACCCTTAGCGGATGGCACAAAGCACATAATATGCGTGTCGCAGGGTGAAGTGATGGAAGCAAGTGCACCATATTAAGGGAAAATCACTAGTGTGTTCCCGTACAGCGTGCGCGGTCTGCAGCTGTCATCTGTAGAGTGTTTGTCGCTTGTATGTAAACTAATTATAGAGCCATCAAAAGACAAACACAGAGGAGATGAGAAGTATTGTATCAGGAGTCGCAGTACTGTAAGCATTATGTGCTTGCCAGAAACAGAGTAACAGAAATGTTGCTTTGTGTATTCCCAGAGCGAGTCAATCTGTTCATTCTCCAGGAAAACGAGGGGGACCAAACCCCGGAATCCAATGTCCGTGTTCTATACAAATGGATTGCAGTCCTGTCCATTCACAGTACAAGGAAATATTCTATAACATCAGGATGTTCAACTAGCAGTTCTGGGGTTGTAGAAGGTCCTGCTGTGGCCTTGGAGCAGATCACATCTACTTCTATAGCCTAAGGTATGTGCATATGTCCCACCAAATGATGGAGGTCAGGTGTTTCCAGTGAAGGGTCCTGTTAATATTTCATCATACACAGACATTGTAGATAAATCGTGCTCTTCCAACCTTGTGGTAACAGTTTGGTGAAGACCCTTTTCTGTTCCAGCATGACTGCGCCCCTCTGTACAAAACCAGCTCCATAAAAAAGGCATGGTGTGACCAGTTTGGTGAGGAGGAACTCAAAAGTCCTGCACAGAGCCTTGACCTCAACCCTACTGAACACTTTTGAGATGAATTGGAATGCCAACGGTGAACCAGGTCTTGTCATCCAACATCAGTATTTGACCTCACAAAATAGGTACAAAAATCAGACACCCTCCAAAATCTTGTAGAAAACCTTCACCGAGGAGTGGTGCCAACTCCATAAAGACATGGTTGGATCAGTTTGGTGTGGAAGAACTCCGGTGTCCTGCACAGAGCCCTGACCTTAACCCTACTGAACATCTTTGGGATGAGTTGGAATGTTGATGGTGAGCCAGGTATTCTCATCCAACATCTCAGTAATTTAACCTTACTAACTGGTACAAATGACCACAGACACTCCAAAATTTTGTAACAAAGCCTTTAGCGAAGATTGGTGCAAACTCCATAAAAGACATGGTTGGACCAGTTTGGTGTGAAGGAAAACGAGTGTCCGGCACAGAGCCCTGACCTCCTCCCTACTGAACACCTTTGGGATGAATTGGAAAGTTGATGGGGAGCCAGGTCTTCTCACCCAATATCAGTACCTGACCTCACAAATGGGTACAAATTCCCACAAGATACCTTCCAAAATCTTGTGGAAAGCCTTCACCGAAGAGTGGTGTCAACTCCACAAAGACCTGGTTTGATCAGTTTGGTGTGGAAGAACTTTGAGTGTCCAGCACAGAGCCCCAACCTCAACCCTACTGAACACCTTTGCGATGAATTGGAACACTGATGGTGAGCCAGGTCTTCTCATCAGTATTTGACCTTACAAATGGGCACAAATTCCCACAGACACCCTCCAAAATCTTGTGGAATGTCTTCCCAGAAGAGTGGAGGATGTTTATAGCCATAAAGAAGGGACGGGTTAGGGACAAACTCCATACTAATGGCCATGATTTCTACCAAAGGGTCCTGTTAATACTATATCATACAAAAACATTGTAGACAATTATGCGCTTCCATGTGGTAAGCGTTTGGTGAAGACCCTTTATTGTTCCACCATGACTATGCCCCTGTGTACAAAGCCAGCTCCATAAAGACATAGTTGGACCAGTTTCATTTTGAGGAACTCGAATGTCCTGCACAGAGCCCTGACCTCAACCCTACTGAACACCTTTGACATGAGTTGGAAGGCAGATGGTGAGCCGGGTCTTTTTATCCTATTATCAGTACCTGACCTCACAAATGGTCACAAATTCCGACAGAAACCCCCCAAAATCTTGCAGAAAGTCTTCCCAGAAAGGTGGAAGATGTTATAGCTGCGGTTAATGGAGGGGGAGGGATTTCCCAATAATGCTGACAGCTTTGGAATAGGATACTCAACAAGCTTATGTTAGGTGCAACAACTACAGCTTCTGGCCATATGTATGTGTATGAACTAGAAACAAAAATTTAAAAAAAATATACTTCTTGTCCGCAATCTGTACATGAACAAACATTCTCCAGCATTATGCCACAAGTTGAGAATATGTAAATAAATTCTGCCCTTTAATAATTTCCCATTCTGAATGCAAACCAACACTTTGCATGACCGCTACCTGTTAAAGTATTACTAAAACCACAACAGTAAAATCAGTCTGTACATGCAGTAAAACATGCTTGTTATACTCACTATGGAACCTAAGGGGTTAATCCTCTGCATTGTGTAAAAAGGCTGTTTGATCCTGTCTTCTCTGATCCTTCCCTTCTTCCACTGTCCCCAATCCATTTCCTGATAATACAGAGCCTTGGGGGGCACTCTGCACATGCTCAGTTTGGGGAGTATTGCTAGAGAGTTTTTTTTTTCTTGGGAGAGTGCATATGATCATCAGCATAGGGCCAATCCGTACTGTCCAGACAGAGGGTCAGGGGTCATGCAACCTCATAGAACAATCAGGGAAAAATGAAAAAACGCCTTCTACAAGCTTTACCCAGACACTGATAGAAGTCACAAGACTGCTATATACTGCTGATGGGAAAAGGTATTTAGCAGTTTATATTTACTAAAATAATTGCATTTCTGTGTACTGTGGGAGAGCAGATATAGTGACTGCAGACTCCTGGGTTTAGTAACACTTTAAACTTGGTTGTTACTGACAGTTCATTTCCCCCCTTACAATTGTAAACCAATCATAAAAGGTTCTCAATATGTCAACAAAAGGCTTCATTAAAAAAAAAAGCTTTCAGCTTGTAGAGGCTATTGCAGCCTGAAGATGGCAGTTTGGCTCTGTTTAATACTGTAATTTTCTAATACAATTACAGTATATAAAAAAAAATGCTGAGATATTTTTTTACTTAGTCAAAAATGTTCATAAAATAACAAAAAAGTATACCGAGCAAAACTCTTAAATGTCTGTAAAAAACATAGCTGGGCAAAATAGACAAGTTAGCCGACACTGCTAGATTTGACTAAGGCATCCAGACTTCAAAGACCTTAGGCTAGGAAAGGTTTATATTGGGTAAATAGCTTCTTTGTCTTTGAGTGAAACAATGTAGTTTTATTGGTAAAAGCCTCATTGATTTACTTCATGGAAAAAAAAAAAAAAAAGAAATGGATGACTTTAATTTTTCAAGATGCTCTTAAGAGCTGTCAAAAATAGTTCATGCCACCAGGCAAATTAGATTCAGCCTCTTCCTAACTGCAGGAGGTCAGTGGGCGACACTGCGCATAAAAACAGCCATGTTTAGATCTTTAATATCACACGGTAATTGGGCTGGGGGCCAGGAGGAGTGATAGAATGTAACTACACAAGAAAAGCAGAGATGCGAGAAAAGATTTCTCTGCTGGCCTCGCAATGTGGGAAACATCACACTTCGCACAGAGATTCCAGAGCAATCTAGTATCAGCCAAGCGCAAATGCTGCATCGCTAAATCTGCTTAATCAGATGTCTAGACAGAACCTTTCCAATATGCAAGACACAGAGGAACCAGAACTACGGGGACACAACACAATCTTTTGTCATTCCAATTAAGAAGCCATTAAAAGAAAAAAGAAAATATATATATAATATCATACATACAGTATCTCACAAAAGTAAGTACACCCCTCCCATTTTTGTAAATCTTTTCTTCTATCTTTTCATGTGACAACACTGAAGAAATGACACTTTGCTACAATGTAAAGTAGTGAGTGTACAGCTTGTATAACAGTGTAAATTTGCTGTCCCCTCAAAATAACTCACCACACAGCCATTAATGCCTAAACTGCTGGCAACAAAAGTGAGTACACCCCTAAGTGAAAATGTCCAAATTGGGCCGAAAGTGTCAATATTCACCACAATGGTGAACCCGGCTATCCTAGTGACCTCGCTCCTGTTCCCTGCTTGGCTCAACACTGCCGAGTGTCTGCGACTACGGTCCTGCGACTTCCTGCTGCAAGCCTGCCAGAAACTCTACATCGCCTGATGTCCAAGTTCCGCAGTCCAAGCAGAGTGCCTTTTAAATTCAGCTGACCCATGGTGCACGGCTGCCCTTCCTAATCTGATGGTTCTCCTGCCTTCCCAAGGTCGCATCCTCTGCTACAAGTTTTCCGGGTCTACATCTGCAGGCACTTGGGTTCCTCCTGCCCCTCGGCTCCCTCTGTTCCACTCTCGGCAGGACCTGGGCTGGAGATACAAGAGGCCGACCTCGTCATTTCAGCCTCCCTTTCACAGGTGGGTGAAAAGATGTCCGCTTGGCGACTTCAGACTGCAGCTGAGTGCGGGGTGTACCAAGATGGGCTAGACAGAACGTCATTTCCGCTACAAGTTTTGACGGGTTGCCTAATTTGACGGAACACCGGCCCTCGATCACATGACCGCTGTGATCGCCTGATTGGATAATCACAGTGACCAGTAAACATACAACAATCCATTACATGTTCTTTGACTTCTTGAAAATAGAAAAAAGGTACATTGTAACCTTCTCTTTCCTAAAGAAGAAGTCTGTCATAAAAAAAAATAAACAAAAATAGATTAAGAATGAAATAAACCAAAAGATAGAATAGCTTGATCAGGGTTTGATTCAGGTTAGTGTCAGGGTTAGGGGTCAAAGGTCAGTGTGTTTTAGTTAGAAACATTTTTTTTCTCTTTAGTGTCAGTTCACGTCAGTGAGTTTTAAGTGGGATAAAATAAATAAGTTAAAAAAAACAAAATGTGAATTTAAAGCGATAGTAAAAGGGGTGTTAGGACCAGAATCTGAACCCATGACCTCTGCTGCGTCCGGCGCTAGCGCTTCTTCTGAGCCTCACGAGATGCTGGACAGCATCCTGTCTGATTCCTTCACTAATTTTGCCTTGTTTCCGGTGAACCTTGAACTCCTTGCTCCTCCCATGAACGTTCAATTGAAACCATGCCTTTGCACTGTTTGCCAGATTATTGTGCTCTCTCCAGCCGATATCTTGCTCCTTTGCATACCTGCAGCTGTCCTCATCTCCATTACCACGCGTTACCAACCTTTGGCTTATTCTTGGACTACACTTCTTCATGATCCCAACCTTTGGCTTGTTTACTGACTACGCTTCTGCTACATCGGCTACTGGATCCAGACTTGATCACCTCCTGGTGGGGCAATCCTCAGGACTGCAACCTGGTACTATCACGCAGCAAAACCCATCCGCACCATCAGGAACTCTGGTGAATACTGGTTACTGCTTAGACATCGCACCTCAGGTGAGCCCATGTCATCTTCTAGGGCAGCCTTTTTCAACCTTTTCAACACAGAGGAGACCCTTGAAATAGTTCTCCAGTTTCGGGGGAACCCCTGCTAAAAATTAGAAGTCTACAACTCATGATACATTAGTGTGATGGGTCAGTGGGAAGAATGGTCCTTACACTTGTGGTCATTGGGAAGAATTACCTCCTTACAGATAGCTAAAAAGGTCAATGGTGTCGGTGGGAACTTATCTGAGAAGCAAAAATGGTCCAATGCTGAAGGAACCCCTAGCAACCTCTGGAGGAACCCTGGTTGAGAATCACTGTTCTAGGGTGACCCGCTTGTGTACTTATCCAGTTTATCGGTGGGAGTCGCTCTACTGCTATAGCTGCTGGTCTCCAAGCCTGAACCTGATACTGGGATTTAAAATGGTCTAGCCAAAGTCCCGTACATCAGCATAAACACTTCCTCTATGACCTGAGACATTTGTCAGGCATTTTAGATTATGGCAGCCGTGATCCTTCACATACAGCCAGAAGCATCTTGTGTTTATTAGTCAATGACAAAGGTTGTTTTTCATAACCCAATAACAACGGATTATTTGCATGCATGTCCTTCACCCGCCATCCCGGAAGCTCAGTCCACACATAAAACTCGCACAGCAGCCGCAGTAAAATCTCTGCACAAGATAGTAACTTTTTACAGCGCCCTGTCCGGCCTTCGTCACATCGAATAACCCTCATCTTCCACAGGTCAGACACTGTGCCGTCAATTTATTACTGCAAGGTAATTTTTGGGGGCTTTTGCTGTCTGTTATTACAAGCAGGATTTAAAAATGGATTTTCAAAGACAAAACCACTTCACAGCTTTCTCATATCTCTATTGGGGCTGTATTGGTGAGAGCTCTGTCTGCACTTAAAGAGGAAATTAACTCTGGAAGCGGTTCCCAAAAAAAAAAAAAAAAAAAAAAAAAAAAAACAACAGGTAGAGAGCAAAGGACTGGTCACCAGGATTGCCTGTGGGTTCCTTGCAGGTGATATATGCCTTTCATTACCTTCCATGCCTTGCTCTGAGCTGCGTCTGTGTGGAGGCAGAAATCCTGGTATAGTAACAGGTGTTTATTCATATCGTTGTCCTCCCTCCCCCACACACCCAATGACTGGTGATCTGATGACTTGTGGAGTAACGACAGAGGTGGAGAAACCACAGATCCACAGAATGAATAAACAGAAGCAGGAGGTTCCTTGCATTGGAGGTCCTCAGGTAAAGCTTCCCCTCCAGCAAGAAGATCAGCGAACAGCACAGTAGTGACATCACAAAATCCCACTCCAAATCTGTTGAGACAAGAGGCAGCAGTGCCCTAGATCAGCCTTTTTCAACCAGGGTGCTGTGGTGTCAGGGCTGGGCTTTACTTGCAGCTCTTTCTTTTGGTGCACAGAGGCTGCTCAGCTGTCGGTTAATTACCAGCCATTCATTGTTTCCACAGTGACTCACCTGGTTACCATGACCTGCCTTATTAGTCCACCCTACAGCCAACCCCTTTTGGCCATTTAAACAGCTTTGCTCATTCCCTCTGTGCCCATGGTCAACATCTCCAGTGTGTTCCTGTGTATGACTTGGCCTGGTTGACTTGTCTTCCGGTTCCTGCTCCTGATTTGTGGCTCCTGACTACGCTGACTTTTGGTTTCCTGATCCTGGTTAGTCCGATTACCCGCTCTGGCTTCCGAACCGTGGCTTCTGTTTTGACTGCATTCCTGAACGGTTCTCATTTTCGCAACTACATAAAAAGGTGTGATTTTTAACTGGATTTTCTGTTTCTGCCTGGTTTATGGTTTCTGACACGTGGCGCCCTGTGATGCCTACAGAGTTTTTTATGGGTGCTTTGGCAAAATGCCTAAAAATTGCCCAAAAATGGCCAACAAGCCAGCGAGTGGATCATCTTCCAGGCCAGGGATAAAAACAACCGATGACATAGGCTGATAAGGAGGATGCTGGGCGCCGGGTGATGTCCTGGTTTGCCCCTCCTCCATCACACTCTCAACACTGGGGTTACGAGTTAGGGAGGAGGGAAACTGAGGGAGAGGAGAAACACAGGAATACTAGTCAGTACCAGTGTGCAAAGATGTGTAAATAAATCCTCTTAATGTTGGGTGTCCTACTCATGTAGATGCTGCTTGTGTAGTTTTGTTTTTTACATTGTAGAATGGGGTGCCTAAAGATTGTGCACATTTTTAAAGGGTGCTTTAAAGCACAAACACTGCTCTAGATGACCCCACTTTGCAGATATACAGCTAGGTGGCAATAGGTCCAGGAGTGCCTAGGTACTACACATACCAGGAAATGCACTGCTAAAGCCCAGGGTATGGCTTAGGCACAATTATCATTTCTAAAAAGTTCCCTATATCACTTTTGGGTTCAGGTCCATTTTAGCCACCTCTCAGCCTTTTAAGAGCTTACAAATGCCGGGAGGCGGGAATTCGGGTCATATGACCACTGTGATTGGCTGTCATCAGCAGCTTTTCGGTCCCCGCCAGTGACTGTGCAGGGAGCACGCAAGTTGCACGCTCTTAGCACAGAAGTGTGTTTACATAGCACCGCATATATGCGGCCTCTCGGCGTTAAAGCCTACCCACTGAGAAGCTGCACATATGTACCACGTCGGTGGGATGAGGTTGAAAAATAAATCCAGGTGAAAAGAGTTTGGCTTGTGACCACACTGCATTGTCTGGATCAGTCACTGGTCATGGGTGGGCAGATAGGAAGAAAGCCTTTCCAGTTGGTTGCGCCACATGGTGTATGGTGGTGGTGGACACGCTTAGGGCTTGGGCTGCTACCTTTTCTGTATGACCTTATGATCGTTTCAACACGTAAACTTGGATAGGAAAGAAGGAGCGCCCGATGTCAAGAGAAGCCTTAAAAGCGTTTTAAAGCTTTGGCACTAAATGTTCATTTCATTTCTGCCTCTGCAACTATAGTCGCCATTGTGCTTTCTGATTAATGTAACCATCATGAGAACCACTTCCATCGAATAGTACACAACAACAGCCTGAAGGGGGGGGAGTCCCTTCCCCTGAAACATGCTGGCTTGATGAACAGGTTACTACTTTTAATAAATGCCTATGAACTATACTATAGAATTCGCATTTCTCTGTACACCGGGTGCTTCTTCCTTCCTATCCAAGGCGAATAGAGTTGAAGGACATTGGTGTTTCAACTCATCCAGTGCTAATATTTAAGATACTTTAACCACCTCAATATCGGACACTTTCACCCTCTTCATTGCCCAGGCCAATTTTCAGCTGTCAGCGCTGTCGCACTTTGAATGACAATTGCACGGTCATGCAATGCTGTACCCATATGAAATTTTTACCATTTTTTCACACATTATGCTACTCCTGAGTATGGCGATACCACACGTGTGAGGCTTTTTCACAGCCTGGCCAACATCCAAGTAGCACCTTCAGCCATTATCCACTTTAAGACCAGGCCTTCTTCTGACACTTTTTTTTTACAAGTAAAAATCAGTATTTTTTCTAGAAAATGACTTAGAATCCCAAAACATTATATATTTATACAAATATATACATGTACAAATATTTTTGCAGCAGAGGCCCTAGAGAATAAAATGGTGGGTTTTGCACATTTTTATGTCGCACGGTATTTGCGCAGCAGTTTTTCTAACGCAATTTTACTCGATAAAAACGCATAAATACATTTGAATGAATTTCAATGCACACAGAGACAATATAAAAATATAATAGTATTATTATAGGATATAAAAATAGGATTTTTATAACAGCTTACCTGTAAAATCCTTTTCTTTGAAGTACATCATGGGACACAGAGCCATAGTAGTTACTATGTGGGTTATAGGCCGCCTTCAGGTGATGGACACTGGCAAGCCCTAAGACAAAAAGTGCACTTCCTATATAACCCCTCCCACTACTGGGAGTACCTCAGTTTTGTAGCCAAGCAATACACGTGTATACCAAAGAAGGGAGGGACCTCTGTGTTCCGTGATGTACTTCAAAGAAAAGGATTTTACAGGTAAGCCGTTATAAAAATCCTATTTTCTTATCTTACATCACAGGACACAGAGCCCTAGTAGTTACTATGTGGGATGTCCCATAGCAATGGCAACTGAAGGGAGGGAGACACAACAAAAGTAGGGCACCAAGAGACTAGAGGACTTATACTGCAACCTGCAGTACACTGCACCCAAAGGCAATATCCTCATGACCTTTTACATCTACTTGATAGAATCTGGTAAATGTATGGACTGAAGACCAAGTTGCGGCCTTGCAGATCTGAGCCATGGAGGCTTGGTCATGCACTGCCCAAGAAGCAATAACAGCCCTGGTGGAGTGCGCTTTAATATGAAAAGGAGGAATTTTCCTTTTTTAATCCATAAGCTCGAACAATCACTTGATGGATCCATTTAGAAATCGTAGATTTCGACACTGCCTGTCCTCTTTTAGGACCCTCTGGCAATACAAACAAAACATCTATTTTACGAATCTGAACGGTCACTTTCAAATAGATCTTGACCGCTCTCACCACATCAAGAGAACGTAGTGACTTTTCTTCCACAGAACGGGGTTCTGGAAAAAATGAAGACAGAACAATATCCTGGTTTAAATGAAAACCGGACACTACCTTCAGTAGGAAACTAGGATGAGGCCACAATACAACCTTATCCTTCTGAATAATCAAATATGGCTCTTTACAAGAAAGAGCAGCCAACTCGGATACTCTTCTTGCAGAAGATATGGTAACCAAGAAAATTTTTTTCCTCATCAAGAGGACCAAGGGAATATCTCAAATAGGCTCAAAAGGCTGTTTTTGTAAAGCCGACAGAACTAAATTCAAGTTCCAAGGATTCATGGGTGATTTAACTGGAGGATTAATCCACGTTACCCCCTAAATAAAGTTACCAACCAGCGAGTGTGAAGCAAGTGGGCGTTGAAAAAATACCGATAAGGCCGACACCTTGCCCTTGATAGTACTCAAGGCCAGCTTCATCTTTAATCCCATCTGTAGGCATTCAAGGATCCTACCTATGACATATTTTCTGGATTCACAGCAGGAGACATATGCCTTCCAGACTCTATAGTATAAGACTCTGGAGGCCGGCTTCCTGGCATTAACCAAAGTAGAAACTACTGAAGTTGATAGCTCACAGTCCTTTAGAATGTGGGTCTCAATAGCCAAACCATTAAATTTAGCGTTTGTAAGTTAGGATGGAATACCGGACCTTGCGAGAGAAGGTCTGGCCACAGTGGTAGGGTCCAAGGGTCCCCTACGGCCATTTTTATGATCTCGGCAAACCAAGATCTCCTGGGCCACAAGAATCATCTCCTTCCCTTCTTGCTTGATCCTGCAAAGACGACGCAGAGGGAGCAGAACAGGAGGGAACGCATAGATCAGTGAAAACTGATCCCACGGAAAGACCAAGGCATCTGTTCCGCATGCCATCGGATCCCTTGTCCTCGACACAAAGTTGTTTATTTTGTTGTTGAACCTGGATGCAAACAGATCCACGTCCGAAACTCCCCATTTCTGACATATTGACAGAAAGATGTTGGGATGAAGAGACCATTCTCCCGGGAACAATTGTTGGCGACTCAAGTAGTCCGCCTGCCAATTCTCTATCCCTGGAATGAAAATTGCTGACAGGCAAGAATGTTGCTTTCTGCCCAAGAAAGAATACGATTCACCTCTCCCTGGGCCGCATGACTTCTCGTGCCCCCTTGGTGATTGAGGGAGAGGGAAACCCCCCTCCCAGGCTTACCGGAGGTCTTGCTGCTGGCCGGAGGAAGAACTTTCTGCTTCCTGGACACATCGTGGCTCTCTGAGAAGAGCAACACAGCCCCCAGTGTCCAGAAGGAGACATTCATAAGAAAATTTTAACAATTTCTTAGAAAATTCCACTTGCCTTTCCCGCCGCATGGTTTTCTGTGGTAAACCAACAGACCCAATCTTCACCCTTCACGGTGGGTTCCGTTAAACCTTCAGAAGCTGGGGATCCTCGAGGAAACCCCACTATCCTGGACCTGTAATAGCATCCCGCCAGTAAAACTTACTACCAAAATTACTGGATCCTGGGGTCCAGCTCTCTAAAAAGAGAAGCGTTACAGGCAAGACCTCGTTTCTTCGGATACAAGGCCCGGGTACCATTAATTCGGCCAAAAAGACACCTTGAATGGATCCGGTCTGCATAGCTAGCCCCAGCAAGGATTGCTCCAGTGGAGCTCAGCATATCTTTACTCGTGACCAACACCTTAGACACTGGCGAAAAAACTGAAGTACTCCCAGTAGTGGGAGGGGTTATATAGGGAGTGCACTTTTTGTCTTAGGGCGTGCCAGTGTCCATCACCTGAAGGTGGCCTATAACCCACATAGTAACTGCTATGGCTCTATGTCCCGTAATGTACGATAAAAAAGGCACCAGTCAATGAATTCTAAAATGATCTCCGAAGCATTTAAAAACTGACGCCATGGGCACAAGCCCTAAGCAACCAACAAAGGCCTTTAAAGTGTTCCTTGTATTGGGAAAGCAGTGGGCTCAAATTTTGTATACTCTCACAAGCAATGTATCTGTGCCCCCTGTACCACAAAACATCAAGCTACATCAAAATATTAAAAGCAGAACCTATTTTTCCTGGTTCAGTCCTGCCCATCCATGGCATGCCAACAAGGAGGAAAGGGCCACAGAGAGGAGCTACAATTAAAATTTCAGCCTGTGTAGCCAGCAGTTAGAAGGATAGGGGCACCATAAGCATAAGTTGCCTTCACATGCAGGGACTGTAGTTCATTTTCTAAAAGTGATAATGGGGCTGTTTTACATATAGATCGTGCTGAGCGCTGCCGGAAAAGTAGATGGAACACCGCGCCATCGTGTCACCTTGGACGTCCAGTCTCGGAGTTTAATCTCCCCCGCTGCTGAAAAGCAATATATGGCTCCAACTCTCCGGGCTAATGAAGGAAAACCGAGCTTCACATTAGTCCGGAAACCGAAGACAAGCCGCAATTGACCAGGTTGTGCCTCGATCAGTGACGTGGGAAAGTGGTTTGTCCCCAAGGGACGGTGATCTTGATGAGGTCCAGATGGGAAGTGACATCTCTTAGCGAGGAGCTTCTCTGCTTTCTATTAGAACTTCTATAAAGTCAGACTGAGGATCTATCGGGCAAGGGCGCAGGGCCCGTTAATCCAGCTAACCTTGCTTTGCCTTTCACCCAGAGAAAACACGTCCTCAAGTCTTTACAGCAATTTATAGAGACCTGAGATAGATGGCCCTCCTTTTATGTTAAGGATTTCTGAGCCGGAGATATATCTCCTCCAGCGGCTTTTAGTGCAGACGTGCACTTCTATGTTAAGAAGCCGTATATAACGGCCGCGGAAATCATCTAACACACTTAAAATGGCGGCCCCAAGGACGATCCCAATTTTTCCAGGAGAGCATCAGATGTTCACTGAATGACTTTACAGTTTACTTATTTTTAAAGCAGAGAACCCTAGAGAAAAAAAAATGGTGGGTTTTGCAATTTTTGCAAATGTCACACGGTATTTGCGCAGCGTTTTTTCAAAACTCAATTTTTAGGGAAAATACACTTTTTTTTTTTTACATTAAAATGTAAAAAAAAAAAACGTCATAACCCATTTTTTTTGTAAAATATAAAAGCCGATGTCCCGCCGAGTAAATAGATATCAAACATGTCACACTTACAATGTAAATGTTACAATCCATAGGCAACGCTTTAAATGAGGTTCCATGTCATAAGCCATTATACCAGTTTTACTGCTACAGGGCGGCACCTGTGCGCCAGATCCCGTACATATACGTGATCCAACAATTCTGGGTAGGGGGCGCGCATGCGTGGTACCGCCGTCGGCTCGCTTTCGCTGTGATTACACACAGTGGAAGCTGATCGGCAGGTGTTGGGTACCTGATGTCCCCTGGCACCCACTGATCAGGGGGGGGAGTTGAGGGATGGAATTTGGAGTTGA
Organism: Lithobates clamitans; assembly: GCA_037952925.1. NCBI lineage: Eukaryota > Metazoa > Chordata > Amphibia > Anura > Ranidae > Lithobates > Lithobates clamitans. Next base: position 414,821 of record JBBGZY010001878.1, read on the forward strand.
GACATGGATGAGCGAGTTTGGGGTGGAGAAACTTGACTGGCCTGCACAGAGTCCTGACCTCAACCCAATATAACACCTTTGTGATGAATTAGAGCGGAGACTGCGAGCCAGGCCTTCGCACCCACATCAGTGCCTGACCTCACAAATGGGTTTCTGGAAGAATGGTCAAACATTCCCATAGACACCCTCCTAAATGTTGTGGACGGCCTTCCCAGAAGAGTTGAAGCTGTTATAGCTGCAAAGGGTGGGGCCAACTCAATATTGAACCCTACAGACACCATTAAAGTTCATGTGTGTAAAGGCAAGTGTCCCAATACTTTTGACAATACAGGGTACGTGGTTTACAACATGAACAGACCCAACCTAGTTGCACATTCACAACACAGACTCCCCTTTAAATGAAAGCAAAAATAATAAGGCTTCCTGTCCAAGGTAAAGGCCGTTGAGAGTCTAAAAAGTCAAAAATAATAGCGAAATGTACCAGACAGTTCCACGGAACCTGAAATCCGGCAAGATTAGGCGGATTAGGTAGAGAATTACCAGCTAACGAAGCAGGTGAGCCGCAGATGAAAATGAGAGCCAATACTGGGAGCCATATGTCTGTGTTAAAATTATAATAAATGAATATTCCGCTTCTCCCCTCATACAATAATATTCAAAGATCTCACTTAGGAAATAGAGAGAGAAAAAACAAAAAAAAAAAAAACACAAAAAAAAACACAGAGCTCCTTCAACTCCATTAGCAGCGACGGCTCCGGAGAGACGAACTGAGACCTGGAGCAACAGCGCCACCAAGTGTCGGCGGAGGGACATGACGCACATCAGCAGCACCATCAATAATTCAGTGCGGAGAATGCACTCGCTCTCCTCCGTTATTTGTATTTTAGCACTTCTGAACGCGGCACAGTAAATATATATTATTGAAGTGTGCGGCACACTCCACTAAAGAGCTATTTCTAAGCAGAGAAAAAAAATAATAAATAATATAAAAAAAACACAGCTACCCTGAAAATAGCAGAAATTTCACACCGAATAAGTATGAATCAGAAATAGGAGTTTGGATTCGGCAGTAAGCGGCGGGAAGAGGAGACGCGACAGGAACGGCGCTCAGCCAGGAGGCGGTAAACGTTACCGGATGACATTTTCCACTCCGGTTAGCCTCCTATGTACCTGCATAGCTGCGGCGTGTGTCTATATACTATATTACCAAAAGTATTGGGACGCCGGCCTTTACAATCACATGAACTTTAAAAGGCAGAAGGTGCATTCTATGCATTAAGATAAAAAGCCTTCTGTGTGCAGCAGCCCCCCGTAATATTAATCTGAGCCCCCTCTTTCTCCAGTGATGTCCACGAGTCCCTCGGCCCTCCGAGACTCTCCCTTCTGATTGGCCAACTGACTGACAGCAGTGAGAGCCAATCAGGAGAGAAAGAGGGCAGGGCCGAACAGCAGCTCCGTTTCTGAATGGACACACAGAGCTGCAGCTCGGCTTGGATGCCCCAATAGCAAGCTGCTTGCTGTGGGGGCACCCTGCAGGAGGGAGGGGCCAGGAGCAGCGAAGAGGGACCCGAAAAGAGGAGAATCCGGGCTGCTCTGTGCAAAACCAACTGGACAGAGGAGGAAAGTATAAAAAAAAAAGGAGACTTTACAATCACTTTAATGTCCCCCCAGTCTTATTCTGTAGGGTTCAATATTGAGTTGGCCCACCCTTTGCAGCTATAACAGCTTCAACTCTTCTGGGAAGGCCGTCCACAAGGTTTAGGAGTGTGTCTATGGGAATGTTTGACCATTCTTCCAGAAGCCCATTTGTGAGGTCAGGCTCTGATGTTGGATGAGAAGGCCTGGCTCGCAGTCTCCGCTCTAATTTATCCCAAAGATGTTCTACCGGGTTGAGGTCAGGACTCTGTGCAGGCCAGTCAAGTTCCTCCACCCCAAACTCGCTCATCCATGTCTTTATGGACCTTGCTTTGTACACTGGTGGGCAGTCATGTTGGAACAGGAAGGGACCGTCCCCAAACTGTTCCCACAAAGTTGGGAGCATGAAATTGTCCAAAATGTCTTGGTATGCTGACACCTTAAGTGTTCCCTTCACTGGAACTAAGGGGCCAAGCCCAACCTCTGAAAAACACCCCCACACCATAATCCCCCCTCCACCAAATGATTTGGACCAGTGCACAAAGCAAGGCCCATAAAGACATAGAAGAGCGAGTTTGGGGTGGAGGAACTTGACTGGCCTGCACAGAGTCCTGACCTCAACCTGATAGAACACCTTTGGGATGAATTAGAGTGGGGACTGCGAGCCAGGCCTTCTCGTCCAACATCAGTGCCTGACCTCACAAATGCTCTTCTGGAAGAATAGTCAAACATTCCCATAGACACCCTCCTAAACCTTGTGGACGGCCTTCCCAGAAGAGTTGAAGCTGTTATAGCTGCAAAGGGCGGAGCCAACTCAATATTGAACCCTACGGACTAAGACTGGGATGTCATTAAAGTTCATGTGCGTGTAAAGGCAGGCGTCCCAATACTTATGGTAATATAGTGTGTAGATCCAACCTGATGATTACTACATTACCACCAAGACCTGGCAGAGGATTTAGCTGCTGACTAAGGGCTCATTTTAGGCGTGATTTTATATTTAAATTTTAGATACTATGCATGTCCATTAACACGCCTATTGCATTAAGAGGAATTATTTATGTGTTTTGCACAAATTTTTTAATGTGTTTGTATCATATTAAATATTCTAGATGCCATTTTGGTTTTCTGGTGTATGGATTCTTGTACTATCATTTCGACTAGTAACACTTTCTAGATGCATTTTAAAACATGCTGTAAATGCCATAGGGGCGTTTGAGGTGCGTTCACATTGACATGAATGGAGGTGTATGAAGAGCAGTAAGGCTTCATTCACGCATGTAGTGAATCCAGGCACATAAAGCATACCCCCCTACTTTTTGAGATAGGAATGAGGGACAACTATTACCAAAAATATGTAGGAATAGGACACACCCCCATGCCACACCCCCTTAAAGTAGAATTATACAGAAAAAAGAGATGATTGGTTAAAGTCACAAGTGCTTTTCAGTACCACTACTATTCCTTTATATTGGCTTGCAAAATTTACAAATGTAGCGATTTAGAAATTGTATGAAAGGTTTATCATTGGGAAACTTTTTTAAAGATTAAAATTGCATTTTATTTACAACTATATAGATCAGACCAGAAAGAAAGAGGGACAGCGGGACTTTCTTCCAAATCCGGGACAGTCCCTCCAAATCCGGGACAGTCCTTCCAAATCTGGGACAGTCCTTCCAAATCCGGGACAGTCCCTCCAAATCCGGGACAGTCCCTCCAAATCCGGGACAGTTGGGGGCTATGGGTAAAGTGATTGTAAAAGCTTGATTTTTTTTAAACTAATAAAACATGTTATACTTGCCTGCTCTGTGTAATGGTTTAGCACAGCGCAGCCCCAATCATCTTTTTCTCGGGTCTCCCACCGGCACTCTGGGCTCCTCCACCCTTCCGAGTGCCTCAGTGGCTAAACTGCCTTATAGACACACACAGAGCGGCTTGGCCCCCCCCCCCCGCTCTTTTCCGACTGGCTACACTTAAGCTTTAGAACCTAGATGAGCTTTAAAGTGGATCTTCACCCTGAAGGTCAGGTCATATTGTCCTGCCTCCTTGCTCCTCCCTCTTTTATAATTAGACGATTTTGTTAAAAATAAAAAAAATGATCCATTTGTGCTCCCTCATTTCTCACGTAGGAGTGACTTGAGGTTTTACTCTCAGCCTCCTCTGCATGTCCAGATGTGCCGCAGGCCTTCAAGTCTTGAGAGCCCTGCAGCACAGCTGTGCATGCACTGGTTCCCCCAAACAAATTTTCCCCATCTCTGCACATGTACAGAAAATCACCAGCACATGCGCGGGACATGAAGACTGGGCAGAGGCCATCAGCACATCTGTGCATGCACCATAATGGCAGCATTGGGGGAGGGGGGAGTGGATCCACCTTAGAGGTGGACTGAAGTTCGACTTTAAGTGAATGGATTTACATCTACTTTAGCACACTGGTTCACAAATAATAAATCCAAAATGCGTTAGCAGTTTTCATTCCTAGTATGGGTGTGTGCCTAGTTACCTCTGTCCCTATAGCCACATAGCTGTATATCTGCAGTATGAGACTGAAGGCACTGCTGCCTCTGACTGCTACTGAGATTCGGAGCGTTGGCAATACTGCGCTGCTCACTTTTCCCCCTTCCTGGCTTGACAAAGGAGAGTGTATAGCCCCGAAACACGTAGCCACACCCCCTCCGTCAGCATGCTGACCTCACCCACTTAGTCCTGATTCCAGTCTGGAAGTCTCCAGCCACATTGCTTTCAGCTTGAGTTCCCGGGTGGTTGCGTGCATTCCTCTTCTCATCCAACAGCTTACCGGCCACCTCCCTGTTGAGCTCTGCATCTTCTGGCCGCTTCCTGGATGATCTCGGCATGAAGGACTGTTTTACACGCTTGTCTTTGAACTGCTACAGTGCATTTATGTTCTCCTACAATTAATTAAGGGCTCCACTGAGATGGTGGTGCCTGCTTTCTTCCATTTTTTATCTGTACACTAGAGTTTCTCAAGGCCTGGTTATCGAGGAGCTGCAACCATCTTTTGTTGGCCTATACTGAACCTCTTCATCAACAAGAACTTATATTCATTTTATAAACTCTAAACATCCATTTTTGGATCTATAAAGACCCTTTATAAATAATTCTGCCAATCGCTTCTTGAAACCCTCCTTCTCCCCCAGAATTTATTTATAATCAATTTTGCACTATTGTCAATATGTTGGCTGTTTACTTTTCTGCTTGCTGGAGAGAAAACTGTACCTGCACGGATCTCCCTGCTTCCATTTTATCCATTCGGTGCTTCCAGCACCTTCACTGCTGTTACTTCATCATTACTCCACCAGTCATCGCGGGGGGGTAGCCTACATGAGAAAGCAAGCAAAGCCCTACTTCTCTACCAAGATGACCACCTTCAAATTAGACAACTTGTAGAGCAAGGACATAGGAAGTCAATAATGGAGAAATGAACACCAACAGGCAATGCTGGTGCTGGATCATTTGCCATCTGCCCACCATTTTTTTTTTTTAATGGAAGGCACTACTGCCTCCAACTACTAATCTCTGGAGATTTGAAGTGGGATTTAGTGATGTCACTACTGTGCTTCTCACTTTTCTCCTTGCTGGAGAGGAAGCTGTACCTGAGGACCTGCAGTGCACGGATCTCCCGGCTTCTGTTTAATCCATTCTGTGCTTCCAGTACCTTCAATGTTGCTTTTTCATCATTACCCCACCAGTCACCAGGGAGCAACTAACATGAGAAAGGAACCAAGGCCTCCCTTTTCTACCAAAAAGGCCACCTTCAAACAGACACAATGTAGAACAAGTGCATAAGTCAGTAAATGAGAAAAGATCTACAGGCAATGCTGGTGCTTTGTCAATTGCAATCTGTCTGCCATTTTTAAAATTGAAGGCACTGCTGCCTCTGACTACTAATCAAAGGAGATATGGAGTGAGATTTGGCAATGTCACTACTGTGCTGCTCACTTTTCTCCTTGCTGGAGCGAAAGCTGTCCCTAAGGACCTGCAGTGCTCGCATCTACCTGTTTCCACATTATCCATCCTGTTCCTTTAGCACCTTCACTGCTGCAACCTTATTATTGCTCCACCAATAATCAGGGGGGCAACTGACATGAGAAAGCAAGCAAAACCCAACTTCTCTACCAAAATGGCCACCTTTAAACAGACACAGTGTAGAACAAGCACATGATCAGTTAGTAATTGAGGAAAAAATCACCTACAGGCAATGCTGGTGCTGTGTCATTTGCCCTCGGCTGGCCATTTTTTGAAATTGAAGCCACTGCTTCTTCTTAACTGCTAGTCTTAGGAGATTTGGTGTGAGATTTGGTGATGTCACTACGGTGTTGCTCACTTTTCTCCTTGCTGGAGAGAAAGCTGTATCTGAGGACCTGCAGTGCACGGATCTCCCTGCTTCCGTTTAATCCATTCTGTGCTTCCAGCACCTTCACTGCTGCTTTTCCATTATTACCCCACCAGTCATCAGGGAGCAACTAAAACGAGAAAGCAAGCAAAACCCCACTTCTCTATCAAAATGGCCATCTTCAAACAGACACAGTGTAGAACAAGTGCATGATCAGTTAGCAATTGAGAAAAAAATCACCTACAGGCCATGCTGGTGCTTTGTCATTTGCCTTTGGCTGGCCATTTTTTGGGCACAACTTTCAGCGTTCAGGCCTTTCTTATTAGGAATTCTGTAAAGCGCACTCTCTGGAATTCATTGTTCACAGATCTGACTTTGGTAAAGCAGAATTTTTGCACCGCCTCTCACAACAACAACCGCAAACAAAGAAAAACTTGGGACAAAAAGTTTCAGGGAAACTAGAAGATTGTGGAGCTTATCATTACGTAATCAAGCTTTGACTGTGGATAGCCATTTCTCCTCTGTTTTCATTTCAAGGAACCGCAGGCCTAAACAATGCTGGCAAATGACGCACCCGGAGCTCCGAAACAAACACGCGAGGCTGCAGACCAACGCCGAGCAGGCTGAGGATTATTTTTCCCGAATTTGGACCTTCCGCTGTCAAATTACAGTAATTGCAAAATCAGGGCTGCAGGTTCCAAACAATGCTTGGCAGTAATGATACAGGTTGTGAGAGAAGTGAAGTATTCAGCCGAGCGGCTGGATAGTCTACGGCTCAGTGTGGTGCGGGTCCATTACGCGATACGACAGCGAGAACGCCCAATCAGACATTGCAGAATCTGCGGGACACAATAAAAGAGATATCAGTTGGATTCTAGCTTGATAATCACCGCTTCAAGGGTTCGCTCATCCAGACACAGCACATCCTCCGCACCCTGCCATGTAAAAGGAAACAGACGTCCTTCACCGGAGATACGGTAAACTCGCGGCCAGCAGGACGGTGCTGAAAGGCAAAGAAAGGACTCCATCCTGCCATCTCCCCAAATGATTATGATTACCAATTTAAATTGCTGCAACGTCCATGTGGAAGGTGCAGACTTCATAATTACTACATCATTTAGAAGCCCTTCCTAGTGCGGTTATACACATCCCATTTTCTCAATGGATGTAGCATGTTTGAGCAGCCTAGGGCTGAATGCAGCTTCTTTTTACCAGTAAATCGTTTTGCAAGGTGACCATATTGCTGAAATAGCTTCACCATACAACCAGATTTGCTATCCATATGGTTAAGTTGTTGAAGATTTGCTATCTTATAGCAAACATCAAGAAATAGCAACTGTGTCAAATCAGTATCCTGACAGATAAGGATTTCCTGAATTTATAAAAAAAAAAAAAAAAAAAAATTAAAATAGCAACAGTACATGTTCTGTACCTTGTGCCTCATACCTATGAATCACAAGTGTAAGATCAAAAGGTAGACTTTCTCAACCTTTTTCCTATTATGGAGCTCTTTAAAAAGTATGGAAAATCTGGAGGTACCCCATTCTGAAACCGTAAGGTGGAATAATTTCTCTACCTATAGGTCCCCAAGATGTAAATCCATAAATACCTCAGGCAATTCCCAGATAAATCAGAGATATTGTATGCCAGGAGAAGGGGGGATACACAGCATCCTCCTGCTTCTAGACCAGGGTTCCTCAACTAGGGTTCCTCCAGAGGTTGCTTGAGCAATGAGCAATTTCTGCCTCTCAGATAAGTTCCCACTGACACCAATGATCTTTATAGCTATCTGTAAGGGGGTAACTCTTCCCAATGCCCACAAGTGTAAAGAACATTCTTCCCACTGATCACCAATGTAAGGAGCATTCTTCCCACTGGTCACCAATGTAAGGAACATTCTTCCCACTGACCACCAATGTAAGTGGCATTCTTCCCACAGACCACCAATGTAAGGAACATTCTTCCCACTGATCACCGATGAAAGGAACATTCTTCTTACTCATCACCAATGTAGGAACATTCTTCTCACTGATCACCAATGTAGGAACATTCTTCTCACTGATCACCAATGTAAGGAACATTCTTCTCACTGATCACCAATGTAAGGAACATTCTTCTCACTGATCACCAATGTAAGGAGTATTCTTCTCAGTGACCACCAATCTAAGGGGCATTCTTCCCACTGACAATCACACTAATGTGTCATGAGTTTTAGATATAGTCAGTCATTTTTAGCAGGGGTTCCCCGAGACCGGAAAGTTATTTCAAAGGTTCCTCTGTATGCAAAAGGTTGAGGGAGGCTGTTCTAAAGACATTGCTTTGATCATATATTTTTATTTACACTTCCTTCTATGAATCCAGTGCAAAAATTCAGTGTGCAAAAACAAAACACCACAGTAAACCAAAAAAGTGCATGTGAAAACAAACAAAAAATGAACTATGATGTGTCATATGGTCCCCTCCTGAAGAGGAAAGACCCTTCCCTGACCCCACCTGGGGCACAAGACTCCTGAGGGGGCAAAGCGCACTTAGGTCTACCTTATCAAAAGGCCCAGTGGACCCCTCTCCTTATGAATAGCCGAAGCCGGCCAACGAGTACTAGGTGAGGAGCTCTCCTGAAGAGAGAGACATCCCCCAAAAGGTAGGAGAGGTCAGAACACAAGAACCACAAATCCTCACTCTAGACTTCAGGGTAGGCCCAAAGACCAACACCCTAGATTGCTATGATAATATCCCAGAACATAAATGGCTATATCCATAGTGTTTGTGTTGTCCCCCCCCCCCACCAATTCCATGAAATGCAGCACATTTTATAAACCTATCGAGAACTGCAGGATTTCTCTTTCTCACCTTCCTCTGCCTGCTTCTGCTGATCACAGAGAGTTCGTAGACACCCCTGGCCATTGCACTGCACTACCATTAACCCCCAATCCCTTACGCTTCTTGATCCTTCTCACCCATACCTCCTACTGCCACTTGCTGTAAATGACCATGCCTACACCAAAGTCTGTTCTGTTTTGTAAGGAAGGTGAATGTAGGTCAATACAGTCTCAGAAAAAAAAAAGTCAGAATATCCCAATAGGTGTCGGGAGCCTCCCCCCAGTGTTTGAGGGGGTGGCCAAGAGGGAACGGCGTATCACGTATGGTGGGTGTGCCCAAAAGCTTCTAGATTCTGGAATCGTATCTACAATTTTATCTATTCCCTCATGAGGACTAAATTTGACAAGGTCTCAGCAACAGGCTCTCTTTTGACCTCCTAAACCTCAAATTGTCCTGGATAGTGTTAAACGAATGCCTCTGACAAGCTTCCCCAATTCGACAAAACCTGGGACCCTTGAATCACTCATCTGACAGGGAAAGCCTTGTCAGATCTGAGGCAAAGTTTTTAGTGCCCCAGGAGAGGTTTGTGGTCTCTTTTCCCTTTCTTCATCCCCTTCTCCTTTATCCCTCCTTTTCTTTTTTCCTACTTATTAAACCTTTTGGTAGCGTGGGGAGCGATGTAGCGCTGCTGGTCGGCCACCATTGGTCCCACTCCCTGTTTGCGGGCTGTGTATTCAAAACGCAAAGACCAGCTACCGTGATCGAATTATGCTGCTGAGATGACCCCTCGTCTTCGATCGAGGACGCCCCCCAGTCATGCAGTTCCTCTTTGAAGGATGCATCTTCTGTTCTTCAGAATTGTAGTCATATCCCGAAATTGCATTATACCGGTTCCTTAGCGACCAATGATGAATGTCATTGATGTTATCATGTACCGGTACTCTTTTATACTGTGTTGTATGGTTTTATATCTGACCACATGCAATACCGGTGGTCCTTTACCCTCTGCTTGGCCTTTTATGGGCAAAATCTTAACAATTCAGGTCGACTTTAAAACTTCCCCACTCTATCCTAAGAAGATAACCGTTTTGCCTGGAGTTCCACTTCAACAGCTTAGATTTAGCAATTTTAACGGGATCCCCACTGTAAAGTAATATTTTGCTATTAAAGAGTTTGGCTTCAAGAAATGGAAAGGGAAAATTATGCGGCAGAAAGCCGGCAATGTCATCTCACAGTGATACTTGAAAAATAAAGATGAATTTTTCATTCCAAAAAATGTAATCCGGAGAAACTGGAGAGATTGGCGCACAAGATTTAGGGGAACGCGGCGGAGAAAAGTGAGACGCTCAATCTTCCGGAGTTTATGGTCTCTCTGCAAATGTTATTTGAGTCTTACAAAGCAAGAGAGATATTACATAAGTACGCAGATATTTCATCGGCCCCGTCAAGAAATCAATTCATCTTGGGCGAAGGGATGCCATGTTTCCAAGAGCAGCCGTAGATTGACTTGGCGGTAACGGTGGAGGCTGACCGCCTCGATGAGCGCGGCGTTGATGGATATTAGGTGTTCCGCGGACCTCGGGAGCCTCTGATAAGGATGAAATAGAGACTCGGGCCTTGTGTTTAATGTCTGTAGCAGGTGAACGAGAACCTTCTGTGACGTATAGATTATTATAACGGTTGTGGCGCAGAGGAAGATTGACAGGGAAACCGATTATGGACTATTAAATGAGCCTCAGAGCAGACGACAAAACAAGTCAGAATCATAGAATAGAACAAATGTTAAAGGAGCGCTCTGGAAAGGAGTTTAAAATTACCCAAATGCATGTCTCCCTTCATTTTAAAGGAACAGTAACCATTAGTGAGGGCAAATTCGCTAAGGCTGGCCATACACCAATTCAAGTCCCTGTTGAACAGGTCGAATTTTGATCAGTAGGCCATTTGATTGCCTTTTTTTTTTTTTTCTCAGTATGTAGCTGCAACCAATCCAAGTCAATGCAGCCAATTCCTCCATCTACCTCACTTGTGTGGATGGAGGAATCAGTATTTTTTTCCTTCAGCCGGCTGTTTACAGTCATTTGGGGCTTATTCACACGTGGGGTTGGGGGATGGGGGGGTGGTTGTACAAGTAAAATCCTGCCTTTGAGCCAGGAACTATAACCCCTGATGCTTTCTGCACTACTGCCCGCTGATCCTGACCCATTCAAGTGAACAGGCCGTTCTTCTAGTGCCCCACAACCACATACAATGCAAGCTGTTGCAGTGCGCCAGTATGGGGTCCATGGGGTTAAAGCAAGCAGCAACACAATTGCTTCTCCTGACGTCATTTGTGACAAAACGCGTAAGGCGGAGCAACGCGCTGACGTCACCATCTCCCTCCTGTCCCACAGGACGAGTTTGTTTGGTTGTGTGCCGGCCGACACATCAAACTTAAGGCGGTTTTTTCACTATTCATTATTGTAAGTGCAACATTTTTACTACCTTAATAAATATACCAAGGATTTTATGCTATGTGGAGCTTCTTGTTTTTCCTGGTGAAATCTACTATCTTTTCCTCACAGAGTGACATATAGTATGCAGATGAGATCTAAGATGTGGAGAAAGGCCCAGGCTGGGTTTTAAGCCAAAAGCGCAGACCGACCCCCTCTAACAAGGGGTCAACAGGAGCTGGTAAGTAGTTATTATAGCTTTAGGTGGCGGCACAGCGGCATAAGGTGATGGATGGTGGACATTGTCACTCTGTTTCCAGTTTGTCACAAACACATGTGGATGTACCTATGGACCTTATGTGTTTTTTAACTTCATATTTTTGGAATAATTAGTGCGATCCTTTTTTCTTTTATTGTTTATTACTGTGAATATGCTACACAGGAAAATTGCTGCTTGACTTTAGTATTGGTGAATAGTATTAAAATCTCTATTAAACAATGAAATAGTGAAAAAAATAATGGTGCTAAATTAAAACTAATCAAAAACACAAACTCACTCTCTAAAAACGTGCAATGTGTCAAAATATAAAAAAATCACTTAAGTATAGCTTGCGCTATACTAAATGTATCACCCCACGATGTATGGGGGTCACGGCGGACCCAAGGTGTGCAACAGTATCATCGAGTCTCACCACCTCCGCATTCCCGAGCCTCTCTTCCTGATACAGCGTCACACGTTAGCGATTGCCGTATAACCACGCCCCGACATGTTTCGTCACGAGGACTTAATCATGGGATTGGCTACACGGGGCGGCAATCATTTCATTTATACCCTTCTCCCCACATTAACTGGCGGAGCGCCACGCCATGTAAACTGTGTTTTACTCCTGTTGCATCTGATGTAGTGTCAATGTATTGCAGTGATGGGGACACAGGTAATGCGCATGAGCGTGGTGTCACACTTCCACCAATTAATGTGGGGAGAAGAGTATAAATGAAATGATTGCCGCGTTGTGTAGCCAATCCCATGATTAAGTCATTGTGACGAAACATGTCGGGGCGTGGTTATACGGCAATCGCCAATGTGTGACGCTGTATCAGGAAGAGAGGCTCAGGACTGCGGAGGTGGTGAGACTCCATTATACTGCTGCACACCTTGGGTCCGCCGTGAATGCCATACATCGGTACAATACTGCATGGAATTTGTCTGCTGTGGAAAGTTTGCTGCTGTGACACATTTGTTTTGCTTACTTTGAACTTCATACATGTGAGTGTAATGGTTGATGAGTTTTTAAGTGTGGATTAAATTGGTTTTACTTTATTACACTATTGGTGCACTTCTTATCATTTTACGTGTGGAGAGATCCCTCGCAAACACAGTTGGAGGTCGGAGAGTGTATTTAGCCCGACATATGTGGCTTAAAGCGTGTGTGCCAAAACACGAGAGTGTGAGGCATCACCTATTGGCGAGTGCGGGATCTGAAGGGAGCGGGATCATGTACACGGAGGTGTGGTGGATGAAATAAGAATTGTTCACAGAAATCATCACTGGGATTGTTTTCTTTTTTTATATATTTTTTTGATTCCTCTTCTTGTGTTTGGATTTATATTTTGCTTTCTTTCACCGAGTGGATATAAGTTATAGAAGGCATTTTTTTTTTCCCCATTTGTCACAAGGGTGATACATTTAGCATAGCGCAAGCTATACCTAAAGTGGTGTTCCGGCCGAAATTATACTTTTTAAATAAAAATACCCCTATAATACATAAGCTTAATGTATTCTAGTAAAGTTAGTCTGTAAACCAAGGTCTGTTTTGTTAGTTTATAGCAGTAGTTTATTTTATAAACTTACAGCAGGCCGTGGCCATCTTAAGTGTGGGCATCTGAAGCCAGACTGTATTTCTTCCCGGATCTCATCCTTGCAGATCTCGCACATGCTCAGTGCAGCATAAGCAGTGCAATAGGTTTCAGGTCAGGTTTCCATAGCAAGGGCAGTGTCAGAGGAAATTGCCGCCCCTTCCCAGAAGGCATTGCAAACAGGAAATGATGCGATGGGCCACGGCCAGGGAGCAGGAAGTGAAAAATGAATACAGCAGATATACAGTGCTAAGAAAATTTTTTTTAAAATATCCAATTCGTTTACAGTGCAGAGTTTAGTGAGGGATGATGAAGAGTTGTAAAAGTGGGTGGAACTCCACTTTAAGTGATTTTTTATATGTTGACACATTGCACATTCTTAGAGAGCGAGTTTGTGTTTTTGATTAGTTTAATTAAGCGCCATTATTTCATTGTTTTAATAGAGATTTAAATACTATTCACCAATTTATCACATTAATAGCCCTTTCACACTGGGGCGGGGTCGGCGGTAAAGCACCGCTGTTGTAAGCGGCGCTTTACCGTCGGTATTCGGTCGCTAGCGCTAGCTATTCTTCTGTAGACATACCCTGGCAGAATTTATGCTTTCTTGGCCATTTTTCAGGGAATATGAATGATCACACACAAACTTTTCTTTCTCTCATGGTTAGGGTTTGTCTGAAGCTGTTTATTATCAATCAGCTGTGTTTACTCTTTTTATATCATAATGGCAACAGGAACTACCCAAATGACTGATCAAAAGTTTACATACCCCAGTTCTTAATACCGTGTATTGCCCCCTTTAACATCAATGACAGCTTGAAGTCTTTTGTGGTATTTGTGGATGAGGCTCTTTATCTTCTCAGATGGTAAAGCTGCCCATTCCTCTTGACAAAAAGCCTCCAGTTCCTGTAAATTCTTGGGCTGTCTTCTATGAACGGCACGTTTGAGATCTCCCCAGAGGGGCTTAATGATATTGAGGTCAGGAGACTGAGATGACCCCTCCAGAACCTTCACTATATTCTGCTGTAGCCAATGACAGGTGGACTTGGCCTTGTGTTTTGGATCATTGTCATGTTGGAATGTCCAAGTACGTCCCATGTGCAGCTTCCTGGCTGATGAGTGCAAATGTTCCTCCAGTTATTTTTGATAACATACTGCATTCATCTTGCCATCAATTTTGACCAAATTTCCTGTGCCTTTTGTAGCTCACATATCCCCCTTAGTACCAATTAAGCATCGTATAAACACCACGGCCTCCCTGAGTATTGTTGCTGACCATGTCCATCCCTTTATGACTACAGTGTCCCCATCTTCTGATGGCTCCTTCCAGCAGGATAATGCACCATGTCACAAAGCTCCAATCATCTCACCACTGGACAATGAGGTCCCTGTACTCCAATGGCCTCCACACTCACCACATCTCATCCAATAGAGCACCTTTGGGATGTGGTGGAACGGGGGAAATGACAAATCTGCAGCAACTGTGTGATGTTATCATGTCACTATGGAGCAAAATATCTGAGGAACGTTACCAAAACCCTGTTGTATCTATGCCACCAAGAATGAAGGCAAAAGGGGGTCCAACCCGCTACTAGCAAGGGGGACCTAATAAAGTGAACGTTGAGTGTAGATATATAATAGAAATGAAAGAGCTTTATTTAAAAATTTCATTCATGGGTTGGTTTTCGGGGGGCGGGGTTGAATAGATTTGTTCTATAGAGTAAGCGTCTTTAATGCGATATTATATAATTATTTTGGGAAATAATAATCAGAACCTTGCTTTCTGTGTGAATTCAGCTCTTCGCTGTGATCGATATTGACACCAGCAGAGGGGGGAGCGATGTGCATAGAGAGGATTAAAAGGGACACTCCGGCCTAAAACATAAAATAAAGTCTTAAAATCAGGGCCGGGCCGGGGGGGTGGGGGGTGGGGGGGGAGGTGGGGGGTTTGTGGGTTGGGGACAGGAGGGGCGGCTGCCCTGGTCAGTGTGGTATCATGTGAGGTTTGGGGGCAACACAAGGAGATTGGGGGGGAGCACAACAGGAGGCAATTGCTCTAGGATAGGAAATTTGGGGAGGTGTGCTAGGAGTGGTTATTGGGGGGGGGGATTTGTGCTCAGAGGGGAAATTTGAGCGGTAGGGGATTTGTGCTAGGAAGGGGGAATGATTTTCTTGGGGGGAGGGGGATTTTGCTGGGAGCATATGTAAATGAGAGGGTTTGAGCCAAGCATTTTTTGGTGGAGAGGGAGGATGTTTGCTGACACAATGCTCATACATCTTGAAGGGGGGGGGGGGGGGCACAATTTGGTATGCTTATCCCAGACTCTAGATGACCTTGTGTCTGTACTGCTTAAAATGCACACCTGGAGCATGAGATTTTACATTTGTATCCTAGTGTTACAGCATTGCACTCCAATTCCCTTTTGCTAATAACACCAGAACCCCCCCCCCCCCCCCTTTACTAAAGTGAAAGTATAATATTTTTTTTCTTAGTTTTGGATGGAGTGGGAGGAGGGTCAGAACCAAGGATGAGCCTTGGGTTCGGTTTGAGCCCGATGTATTGCTGGGTCAATGAGTTGCAGGGGGTGGGGGGGGGAGATTTTTTGCCCACGGCTGAACATTTACATACATTATATTGTCAAAAGTATTGCGACGCCTGCCTTTACATACACATGAACTTTAATGAGACCCCAGTCTTAGTCCGTAGGGTTCAATATTGAGTTGGCCCACACTTTGCAGCTATAACAGCTTCAACACTTCTGGGAAGGCCGTCCACAAGGTTTAGGAGTGTGTCTATGGGAATGTTTGACCATTCTTCCAGAACAGCATTTGTGAGGTCAGGCACGAGAAGGCCTGGCTTACAGTCTCCGCTCGAATTCAGCCCAAAGGTGTTCTATCAGGTTGAGGTCAGGACTCTGCAGGACAGTCAACTTCCTCCACCCCAAACTCGCTCCTCCGTGTCTTTATGGACCTTGCTTTGTGCTCTGGTGCGCAGTCATTTTGGAACAGGAAGGGGCCATCCCCAAATTGTTCCCACAAAGTTGGGAGCATGAAATTGTCCAAAATGTCTTGGTATGCCGACGCCTTAAGGAGTTCCCTTCACTGGAACTAAGGGGCCAAGCCCAACCCCTGAAAAACAACCCTACATCATAATCCCCCCTCCACCAAATGATTTGGACCAGTGCACGAAGCAAAGAATGCACATCTCCCAATAAGTCAGAGCTAGATCTCTTCAATCAGCGGGGGGGGGGGGGGTGCGCTTTTTTGATAGAAGAGGCTCTAACTCAGCAAGGGGCATGTCGGACCTTTGTAAAGAGACCACTGCTTCAACACAGAGAGCATCGGGTCTTCTTTTCATTGGATTTTGGGCTGGCACTCTGGGAGGCTGTGTCTCCCAATGAATTAGAGGCTATAGCTCTCCAATCAGTAGAAAAAGAGTGAACCTTGCTGATTTGAAAGCTCTAGCTCAACAGGGGGGCATGTTGGACCGCTGCAAAGAGGCCACTGCTTCCACACAGAACGTCAAGCTGAGAGACCACTGCTTCCACACAGAGCATCAAGCATTCTCTTCACTGGATTTTGGGCTGGCACTGGAGGGTTGCTGCAGCAAATCTCAGAATAAGGCATGTACAGATGATACGTGACTCTCATCACCCTCAATGTGTCTCTTTACTTTTCAATTCACCTACAATTTTGCTTTAACTGGTCAGAATCTGAAATACCTACAAGTTTTGAATGGACTGACATTTAAAGTTGCGACTTCTACCTTCTGCTCAGTGCTGGATATTAAAGCCATTATTTAATCCGTGGCAGCAATTACAAAGTTTCAGGCTGTTTATGTGCTGACTTGGCACAAGTTTCTGCGGCGTTTCCCAATACAGACCATTCCGTCAGCTACAAAGCACCTACAGGAGTAATTGGGACATAATTGCCGCAGCAAAAGGCTTTGATGGAGAGAACAGAGATCCATCTATCTGCATTCCCCGAAACAGACACACGAGAGGCCAAAGAAAACTAGTTCTGAAATCTAGAGAGATGATCATATGCTACAAAAATTGTATTATCCGCCTATCGGCAGTAATACTCACAGTCTCCCGGCACACGTAGCAGATGCCTTTACTGCAAGCTGGTCACATGACAAGAGTTTTGTCTACAAACTTTTGTATAAAAGGAAGATTCTACCTTATCATGCGTTTGTTAAAATGAAAAAGTTCCAAACTACCTCTTTTATATACAAGATACCCAACTGTTTTTGGCATCTGCATCCTTGAAACCTGACCAGATTACCTCAGCCTTATATGTTCAAAGACATGGTCTGATGGGTTTGGAGTGGAGAAACTTTAGGTACCTGCATAGAGCCCTGACCTCAAGCCTGCTGGACGCCTTTGGACCTCAAGCCTGCTGGACACCTTTGGACCTCAAGCGTGGTGGACACATTTGGACCTCAAGCCTGCTGGACACCTTTGGACCTCAAGCCTGCTGGACACCTTTGGACCTCAAGCCTGCTGGACACCTTTGGACCTCAAGCCTGCTGGACACCTTTGGACCTCAAGCCTGCTGGACACCTTTGGACCTCAAGCCTGCTGGACACCTTTGGACCTCAAGCCTGCTGGACACCTTTGGACCTCAAGCCTGCTGGACACCTTTGGACCTCAAGCCTGCTGGACACCTTTGGACCTCAAGCCTGCTGGACACCTTTGGACCTCAAGCCTGCTGGACACCTTTGGACCTCAAGCCTGCTGGACACCTTTGGACCTCAAGCCTGCTGGACACCTTTGGACCTCAAGCCTGCTGGACACCTTTGGACCTCAAGCCTGCTGGACACCTTTGGACCTCAAGCCTGCTGCACACCTTTGGACCTCAAGCCTGCTGGACACCTTTGGACCTCAAGCCTGCTGGACACCTTTGGACCTCAAGCCTGCTGGACACCTTTGGACCTCAAGCCTGCTGGACACCTTTGGACCTCAAGCCTGCTGGACACCTTTGGACCTCAAGCCTGCTGGACACCTTTGGACCTCAAGCCTGCTGGACACCTTTGGACCTCAAGCCTGCTGGACACCTTTGGACCTCAAGCCTGCTGGACACCTTTGGACCTCAAGCCTGCTGGACACCTTTGGACCTCAAGCCTGCTGGACACCTTTGGACCTCAAGCCTGCTGGACACCTTTGGACCTCAAGCCTGCTGGACACCTTTGGACCTCAAGCCTGCTGGACACCTTTGGACCTCAAGCCTGCTGCACACCTTTGGACCTCAAGCCTGCTGGACACCTTTGGACCTCAAGCCTGCTGGACACCTTTGGACCTCAAGCCTGCTGGACACCTTTGGACCTCAAACCTGCTGGACACCTTTGGACCTCAAGCGTGGTGGACACCTTTGGACCTCAAGCCTGCTGGACACCTTTGGACCTCAAGCCTGCTGGACACCTTTGGACCTCAAGCCTGCTGGACACCTTTGGACCTCAAGCCTGCTGGACACCTTTGGACCTCAAGCCTGCTGGACACCTTTGGACCTCAAGCCTGCTGGACACCTTTGGACCTCAAGCCTGCTGGCCAAAGAAAACTAGTTCTGAAATCTAGAGAGATGATCATATGCTACAAAAATTGTATTATCCGCCTATCGGCAGTAATACTCACAGTCTCCCGGCACACGTAGCAGATGCCTTTACTGCAAGCTGGTCACATGACAAGAGTTTTGTCTACAAACTTTTGTATAAAAGGAAGATTCTACCTTATCATGCGTTTGTTAAAATGAAAAAGTTCCAAACTACCTCTTTTATATACAAGATACCCAACTGTTTTTGGCATCTGCATCCTTGAAACCTGACCAGATTACCTCAGCCTTATATGTTCAAAGACATGGTCTGATGGGTTTGGAGTGGAGAAACTTTAGGTACCTGCATAGAGCCCTGACCTCAAGCCTGCTGGACACCTTTGGACCTCAAGCCTGCTGGACACCTTTGGACCTCAAGCCTGCTGGACACCTTTGGACCTCAAGCCTGCTGGACACCTTTGGAACTCAAGCCTGCTGGACACCTTTGGAACTCAAGCCTGCTGGACACCTTTGGACCTCAAGCCTGCTGGACACCTTTGGACCTCAAGCCTGCTGGACACCTTTGGACCTCAAGCCTGCTGGACACCTTTGGACCTCAAGCCTACTGGACACCTTTGGACCCCAAGCCTGCTGGACACCTTTGGACCTCAAGCCTGCTGGACACCTTTGGACCTCAAGCCTGCTGGACACCTTTGGACCTCAAGCCTGCTGGACACCTTTGGCATGAATTGGAACACCAAATCAGGTCCTCTCATCCAACATCAGCATATGGCTTCACAAACAGCCACAAATTCCCCCAGAAAAACTCAGAAACCGAAAGGGGATGGTATAGCTTCATATTAAATTGCCATGGTTTTAGAATGTGGTGTCCTCCAAGCTCATAAACATGTGATAGTCCAGTGTCCACAAACTTGGTCATACACAACATACTGTAAAGGAAAATTAAAATCTGCAGCACATCCCCAGGCTTTTCACGTAATGTGCAAGTATGCATGGCATATTTACAATTTATAGCAGACTTGCCTTCTCCAGAGATGTGACTCCCAACACAAGAATCAGCATAGCCCGGCCGGGCGGCAGCCCTAGAATCAGCACAGTCCGGTCGGGCGGCAGGCTTTGCAGCAGATGGTAGGTCACCTACGGCAGGCAGCAGCATGGTTGAGGAATGGACCCCATTGGCAAGCGGCAGCAGCATGGAAGAGGGATGGACCCCATTGGCAAGCGGCAGCAGCATGGAAGAGGCATGGACCCCATTGGCAGGCGGCATCAGAACGGAAGAGGCATGGATCCCATCGGCAGGCGGCATCAGCATGGAGGAGGTATGGACCCCATCAGCAGGTGGCATCAGCATGGAGGAGGCATAGACCCCATCAGCAGGCGGAATCAGCATGGAGGAGGCATAGACCCCATCAGTAGGCGGAATCAGCATGGAGGAGGCATGGACCCCATCAGCAGGTGGAATCAGGATGGAGGAGGCATGGACACCATCAGCAGGTGGCAACATGGAGGAGGCATGGACACCATCAGCAGGCGGCAACATGGAGGAGAACTGGATTGCACCAGCAGCAGTCATCAGCATGGAGGAGGACTGGATCACATCGGCAGCAGTCATCAGCATGGAGGAGGACTGGGCACCATCAGCAGGTAACAGATAGGGGCAGAGTTGTAAGACCAGTAAAGTTTTGTTTCTTTTTGGGCTTGGATACTGGAGTCCTGCACGTAGTTCAATGTGCTGATCAGAGTGTACTGCTGATGGAACGGTAGTAACAGTACTGGGGAAATAGACAGAAGAGTAGCAGAAGTACAGGAAGAGGCCTGAGACGTTGCTATGGGCAACAGTACTGCAGGGGGAGCTTCCAATGGATTACATACAGAGGAAGTGTGGTTACTGGTGGCAGAGTACTCATCTACAGGAGGTAAGGAACGCTCAGAAGCAGCAGAGGTTGCTATGGGTAACAGAGGAACAGATTCTTGATTCTTAGCAGCAGATCTGATTTTATGCGACTTATCTGGCACTGGGGATATGATCTCTGATCAAGCGTGTAGCAGAGGGTGAACTAAAGTCAGTTTGTCTGTTCCATGCTCACATTCAATTAAACAGTGCACAGCAGCAATACAATCCAACACCACCTGTTGTGAATAGGCTGAATACTGCTAGAAAAATGAACCTGCACAAAGTTTTTAGCAACCATCCCAAAAATCCAGCCTGGTACATAGTAAATGGAGCAGTGTAAACCTCATGGCCCTGAGAGGTAAACTGAAATAGCAGCTCAGAACAGACCTGAATCAAGGGTTGCGCGTTACTAAGAGTGAATCTGCCCCCAACAGCTAAGTCATGTGCCGTCAGATTGCTTCCCAACAGCTCCTCCTCAGTAAGATCATGTCAAAGTGAACGACACAAATCTTTATCCCCTACCGCAAGCTGCACATGGAAAATAACCTTCACTCCAAGCATTCTGACAAAGGCAAATAAACTCCAGTAACTGGCTCTCAGCTCCTAAGTGTAGCAGATCTGGTCGTTAGTCGGCGTCACTATTATGTCAGGGATCAGCGGCAAGGAGACCAGACATGTAGCTACACAAGGGAACTGAGACCAAACTATGTATTTATCATTGAAGTGATATTTATTTACAGTGAACACACACCAATAAACTTATACAGCAACCAGTAAAAACAAACCACTATCTATATACAATATCTACAACATAAGGGACAAAGGTAACAGGGATGCAAGGAAGGGAAAGACGACTGGGTACAAGAGCAGGGAGCAAGGCAGAGGGGTGCAGGACGGATCAGGATACAGGACGGATCAGGATACAGGAAGGCTCAGGATAGGTATCAGGCACAATCAGGTAGCAAGGAGGCAATCAGACAGGATAGTGACGCCCTGGGGGAAGGGAGGAGCAGCCTTAAATATCCACCTGGCAGCTGGAGCTTAAGTGTGGCTGAGCAGAACCTGCTGGCTTCTGGGAGACACCTGCTGGTGGACACTGGAACTGCAGCCATTGGCCCAGTGAACCCCAGTGCCACTAGCAGGTGAACTCAACACTAACTGTTATTAATCACAGAAATGTTCCTAAGTGTTACCCTACCAGCAGGGGCGGCCCATCCATTAAGGGCGCACGGGCGCCGCCCCCCTGTCCATCGCTGCCTCCCCTATCCTATCCCTTTTAGGACACTGGCGCATGGATTCCAATGTAGAGGGGCTGGGTTTTTTTTTTTTTGAAGCACCGATTAGAGGCAGAGGCTCTAATAGGCTTCAATATTCGCTGTTGTAACACTGATCCTCCCCCCGTACAATCAGGAAGCGGGTTTTGACACCAACCACCCAATCGGCTGCAAGGACAGGCGATCCTATTGGATGCCTAGGAGGTGGCGGGAAGAGCTGCATGTCGGAAGCTGCCGTGATGCAGAGGGGACACAGGAACCGCTGCCCGCAACCCACTGCCCGTAGGAGCCTGTAACCTGCCCATAGGAGCTCGCAACCCGCCCATACGAGCCCGCAACCCACTGCCCGTAGGAGCCCACAACCCACTGCCCGTAGGAGCCACAAACCCCGGCCGCTGCAAGGTGCCCGTCTGTCTGCAACCAATGGGGTAAGTGCTGGGGGGGGGGTCTTTGTTTGCCCCCCCCCCCCCCGCAAAAAAAGAAACAAAAAAAAAACACAGCTGCCACTGCCTACTAGTCGTCACTCTTGGTGGACAGGCGAGTCCCAGAGCCAGAGAAGTCGAGCTCATGGTAAAGTGAAACCTGAATTAGGGGGTGCACCTCAAAAGCTTGTATTGCTAACAAAAAGGTAAAAAAATGGTAAAATGTTGCTTGTGTTGGTAGGTCACACTGGTCAGTGAGAAAAATATCTCCCTTACAGTGGAGATCAGCATGCCACTCTTACAAGCCATTGGCTCTGCCAAGTGCAGACACCATTGGATGGGATGTCAATGAGCCACAGGTCAGGGAACCCCTAGCAAGTTCAGGAGGAACCCTGGCTGAGAATGGCTGCTCTATATTATCTGAGCTCCTGACCTGAGGCACATTACCCATCTACCTCTCTCCCCCTCCCCCTCCATCTGTCACTCACCCCCCCTCCATCTCCCCCTCTCTCACTCACCCCCAACCCCCTCCCATCCTTCCCTCTCCCCATACCCCCCCCCATATAAAATTCTGGTTATCATTTCACTGTCCAATCACAGGCTGGGGGAGGGGCAAGACCTGTAAGAGTTACTGAACTGCAGCAGAGAAAAAACAGGTCTCTTGCCCTTACAGACGTAGGCAAGAGACTGCAGACCCGTGTAAACCTAAGGAATGGATGGACAAATATAAATCATTAAGCAGGTAAAAACATAAAAACCCATATATTTGGATTTCATCTGTAATTAAGTGGTTAACCTGGAGTTGAGCTTTAAAGTTAAACTCTGGTATACCATCATATTCTTCTAAATACTTCCCTTTCCCAGGGAAAGAAAGAAAGAGAGAAAGAGAAAGAAAGAAAGAGAAAGAAAGAAAGAAAGAGAAAGAAAGAAAGAAAGAGAAAGAAAGAAAGAAAGAGAAAGAAAGAAAGAAAGAGAAAGAAAGAAAGAAAGAGAAAGAAAGAAAGAAAGAAAGAAAGAAAGAAAGAAAGAAAGAGAAAGAAAGAAAGAAAGAGAAAGAAAGAAAGAAAGAGAAAGAAAGAAAGAGAAAGAAAGAGAAAGAAAGAGAAAGAAAGAAAGAAAGAAAGAAAGAAAGAAAGAAAGAAAGAAAGAAAGAAAGAAAGAAAGAAAGAAGGAAAGAAAAAGAAAGAGAAAGAAAGAAAGAAAGAAAGAAGGAAAGAAAAAGAAAGAAAGAGAAAGAAAGAAAGAGAAAGAAAGAAAGAGAAAGAAAGAAAGAGAAAGAAAGAGAAAGAAAGAAAAAGAAAGAAAAAGAAAGAAAGAAAAAGAAAGAAAGAAAAAGAAAGAAAGAAAAAGAAAGAAAAAGAAAGAAAGAAAAAGAAAGAAAGAAAAAAGAAAGAAAGAAAAAAGAAAGAAAAAGAAAGAAAGAAAGAAAAAGAAAGAAAGAGCAGTTTTTTTCCTTCCTACTTATTTTGCCAAAATTGTTCTTTATAAAAGTCCATGATGCCTGCAAAGTGCTGGTATGCTCGGGACCGGGGAGCAAGGAGGAGGAACGTCACATTTGTTGATTCTTTGGAGCCACCAGAGGTACTATGATGCATTGGGACAGAATGACTGGCATTGGACTTAGATGATAGGCCGATTGAGACAGACATGACTGGTGGCCCTGAGGAAGGAGAGGGCAAAGCGGGCACCAAAAATGAGTGATAGCGATAGCCTTGGAAAGCAGAGTATGAAGAAAGGAATACTCGAGGGCTGTCACAGTAAAAGGGAGAAATGAGTAAAGATTGCTGCAAGGTATGAGATGTCATTATTGGACGGGTGTTCACATTTAGCCTAGAGCTGGTCTGGATATTCGGTGTCTTGAATATGCCCAATTAGCGACGATTCTCTGGCTCTGGTACAGTTAAAGCATTATCTTTACACAAATGGTAGCCTTTTCCAGAACTTGCGCTGGGGGGGGTCAAGTGATGTGGTCAGTTTAGATGCAAATAGCGTTCAGATGGGCACTTGAATTTATGGCTGCATTTGCTTCAGGCGTGCACCGCGGTCCTCCTGAAGGTTCATTACAGGATATTGCACTATATGAGCAGACCCGAGCCTCCCGCCGGCCCAATCACTTTCAGTAATGTCTCGAATCTTTATCTTCGCATCCGGAGAGAAGTGATAAAACGTCCACCCATCGTCTGAGCCTCACAAAGCTTTTAAGAGCCTTTTGAGCTCTACGGATGAAGAGTTTAATAGAAACTGCAAACCCAACGAAAACAAAAAAACGTGTGATATTTCTCAGCTGCTATGTCAGCGGCGTACAACTCCCCCGAGTGCCGTGCAAGAGATTAGTGATCCGGCCGGTGCATTAGAAAACACTCTGTCAAGAAACAACAAAAAAAATGTGCGCAGCTTTCTCTAGTTAAGCCTACAGTAGATGCGGGAGGGAGGGGAAGCAAATACAAGCTATGGCGCAACCTCACAACTTCAAGGAGGCCATGTTTTCTGCTTTGGAGATGCCATGGTGAATAATGGTTTGAGAATATTCTCCATTTTAGAGAAAGAAGTGACACAAGCTGGTTAAGACTCCACGCATAATTCTGACCCGACCATTTCTGGCTCATCTCTGATGGACTTTTTCGTACAATTCTGCCCAAGTTTGGATGTTTTTTTAATTTACCGTATATACTCGAGTATAAGTTGAGTTTTTCAGCACATTTTTTTGTGCTGAAAGTGCCCCCTTCGACTTATACTCGAGTCAAGCACTTTTCTGCAGCAAAAAATTTCATTTTCCGAACCGAATTTGGGGCCCCTGTATCTCAGGGCCACTTTGTGCTAGGAACCCCAAATTTGTTGTGCAAACCCAGTGGAATTGGTACCCCAACATATCCAAAGATGGGGTTCCTAGGACCAAGTGGCCCCGAGATACGTGGCCCCGAGATACGGGGCCCCAAATTCCGTTCGGAAAATGTCATACTCTGCTGCAGAAAAGTGCTTGACATTTTCTGAACTGATTTTTGGGGCCCTGTATCTCAGGGACACTTGGTGCTAAAAACCCCAGCTTTGGGTATTTTATGGTGCTAGTTCCACTGAGTTTGCACACCAAATTTAGGGTTCCTAGCACTAAGTGGCCCCAAGTTACGGGGCCCCAAATTCGGTCAACTGTGTCCATCTGAAGCAATGTCATTTCGGGACCATTTGGGTTCAGAGACCCCAAATTTTGGCTGCAGCTAGGGGGCATCTAGGAACCCTTAACTACCGAGTTTGAAGTTCGGGGGACCTATGGCTGCAAATGGGCACAGTGAGGCTGCAAATGGGCATTGTTGACCCTCTTTTCCACTTACAGTAGCTGTGCATTTCTTACCCTCGTCTTATACTCGGGTCAATACGTTTTTCCCATTTTTTTGTGGTAAATTAGGGCCTCGACTTATACTCGGAACGACCTATACTCGAGTATATACTGTATTTATTTTATAGTGAATACGTGTTCTTTATTCATTATGACCAGAAGTGTCATAGATGTCTGACCCCCTCCGACTCCTACATCAGTACGGAACACAAACAGTGATGTAAAGGTCAGAGGAAGAAACCACAGCGCTCATTAGGGGACCAGATGTACAACACAAACATACGGAAGTATGCCGGGTGCTGAAGATGTCTCCCATGTTCTGGCTGTTGTCAGTGCTCCCTCCTCTCCCCTGCAGCTGCCACTGGCTAACACGTGGAAGGCAAGATCATGCGACAGGACCAAAGAGGCCTGAAGATTGGCAAGTACATACAGTGGCGAAAATTAATTATTTGATCCCCTGTAGATTTTGTAAGTTTGTCCACCTACAAAGAAATGAAGGGTCTATAATTTTATCATAGGTGCATTTTATATGATAGAGACAGAATATCAATCAAAAATCCAGAAAAAACACATGATACAAATGTTGTAAATTGAGTTGCAGTTCAGTGAGTAAAAAAAAACTATTTGATCCCCTACCAACAATTCTGGCTCCTACAGAATGTCTACAGCAGGTTCTCATGTGGTACACAAATTAGTCCTGTCAATGTAAGAAGGTGCTCCAAACGACAATTCATTATGTGTATAAAAGACACCTGCCCACAGAATTTATTTTCCATTCATACCTCACCATCATGGGCAAGACCAAAGAGCTGTCAAAGGACGTCAGGGACAAGATTGTAGACCTACACAAGGCTGGAATGGGCTACAAGACCATCAGCAAGAAGCTTGGTGAGAAGGAGGCAACCGTTGGAGCGATTATCCACAAATGGAAGAAATACAAAATAACCATCAATCGCCCTTGTTCTGGAGCTCCATGCAAGATTTTGCCTCATAGGGTGAGGATGATGATGAGAAAAGTGAGGGATCAGCCCAGAACTACACGGGAGGAGTTTGCGAATGATCTCAAGGCAGTTGGGACCACAGTCACCAAACAAACTATTGGTAACACAATACGCCATCATGGATTGAAATCCTGCAGCGCCCGCAAGGTCCCCCTCCTCAAGAAGGCACATGTACAGACCCATCTGATGTTTGTCACCGAACATCTAAATAATTCAGAGAAGGATTGGGAGAAGGTGCTGTGGTCAGATGAGACCAAAATTGGGCGCTTTGTAATTAACTTGACTCACCATGTTTGGAGGAAGAAAAATGCTAACTATGACCCTAAGAACACCATCCCTACAGTCAAGCACGAAGGTGGGAACAATTATGCTTTGGGGTGGTTTCTCTACTAAAAAGTACAGACCGAGTTCACCACATTGGGGGGGTCAAAGGACGGGGCCATGTATTGTAAAATCTTGGATGAGAACCTTCTCTCAGCCAGAATACTGAAGCTGGGTCAGGGATGGGTCTTCCAACAAGACAATGACCCAAAACATACCGCCAAGGCAACAAAGGAGTGGCTCAAGAAGAAGCACATTAAGGGCTCATTTACATTGGCTTCAACACACGTTATCGGCTAGTTTACACTTGCTTCAAAACAAGGCTTCTAACACAGTTTGTTAAAGATCTCTGAATGCTAGTCAAAGCCTATCACTAAATAAAATGGTTAGCTTACAGTCCTGTTTACACAGGCTTCTGCTTTGCTTCAAAAATTATACCCCATGTCACCTTAGTGGTGCTTCAAAGCATCTCCAAAGCCTCCATAGAACTATGGCAAAGCTCGCTTGAAGCCCCACAGAAGCCCCACCAAAGGCTCATCGAAGCCCCGCCAAAGGCTCATCGAAGCCCCGCCAAAGGCTCATCGAAGCCCCGCCAAAGGCTCATCGAAGCCCCGCCAAAGGCTCATCAAAGCCCCGCCAAAGGCTCATCAAAGCCCCGCCAAAGGCTCATCAAAGCCCCGCCAAAGGCTCATCAAAGCCCCGCCAAAGGCTCATCAAAGCCCCGCCAAAGGCTCATCGAACCTCCGCCAAAGGCTCATCGAACCTGCGCAAAAGGCTCATCGAACCTGCGCAAAAGGCTCATCGAACCTGCGCAAAAGGCTCATCGAACCTCCGCCAAAGGCTCATCGAACCTCCGCCAAAGGCTCATCGAACCTCCGCCAAAGGCTCATCGAACCTCCGCCAAAGGCTCATCGAAGCCCCGCCAAAGGCTCATCGAAGCCCCGCCAAAGGCTCATCGAAGCCCCGCCAAAGGCTCATCGAAGCCCCACCAAAGGCTCATCGAAGCCCCACCAAAGGCTCATCGAAGCCCCACCAAAGGCTCATCGAAGCCCCACCAAAGGCTCATCGAAGCCCCACTGAAGCTTCATTGAAGCACCAAGCTCATCGAAGCTCCACGAAGCTTCACCAAAGCCTCATCGAAGCCCCACTGAATCCTCATTGAAGCACCAAGCAAAAGTCTGTGTAAACAGAACTGTAAGCTAACCATTTTATTTAGTGACGGGGCTTTGACTGGCGTACAGCGAGCTTCAACAAAGCGTGTCCGATGTCATGTTTTGAAGCAAGTGTAAACTAGCCCTAAACGGTCACAGAGTGGCCTAGCCAGTCTCCAGATCTTAAATCGGATAGAAAATTTATGGGAGGGAGCTGAAACTTCGAGCTGCCAGGAAACAGCCAAAAAACCTTAAGGATTTGGAGATCATCTGTAAAGAAGAGTGGACCAAAATCCCTCCTGAGATGTGTGCAAACCTGGTCACCAACTACAAGAAACGTCTGACCTCTGTGCCGGCCAACATGGGTTTCTCCACCAAGTACCAAGTCGTGTTTTGGGGATCAAATACTTATTTTTACTCACTGAACTGCAACTCAATTTATAACATTTGTATCGTGTGTTTTTCTGAATTTTTGGTTGATATTCTGTCTCTATCATTAAAAATACACCTACGATACAAATGATAGACCCTTCATTTCTTTGTAAGTGGGGCAACCTTACAAAATCTGCAGGGGATCAAATTATTATTTCCCTCACTGTAAATCTTTTATTTTTTTTATTTTTTTTTACACAGGTGTTAGGAGGGGGGAGGGGACCCTTTTAAAATTAGTTAGGTTTAGGCAGGAATTCTACTTTAGGCTAATAAAATGTCGAGGGTTGAATACTGCTTTACAGGCAGAGAGCAAAACATCCCAATTCACAATCCATTAATTATCAAGTGCTACAACTAGACGGGAAGTTAAACTTCACCGCGAAGAGCGCATTTCCAACACACAACTTTTTTTTCTATGCATCTGCAAAACACAAGCTGGCTCATTAGGGCCGGGGATGCAACACCCGGGGGGCCCCCATGACGAATCCCCTCTGAACCTCAGTCATTTGTGCCCCTTTCAGCCAATGCGCCGATGTCCTACCACAACAGTGATTCCGGCAAAGGCCTGAGAGGGACGTTAAAACCTCAATAGACGACTCTGTCAGGCGCTGCTGCCACTCAGCATGGATAATTAGAAAGCTCGCTGGAGGTTATGAACGCCTGGCACTAAAGCGAGGGATGGCAGGAGGAGAGCAGGTGGGGGGCGACGACGAGCGCTCAGCAGCCAAAAGTCAAAAGACACCTGGAGACAGCGGCGACGGGAAAAAAAAAAATCAGTCCGCAGGTGCTTAGAACGGGCAAACCTACGTAGAAAATTTTTAATGACTTTCACTTTCCCCCGGGGAGCAGCAGCTGAGCAACTTTCCATCATCACTTCTTAAATAATATTCAGGTCCACAGTCTAGTTTTCATGGCAGACTGAACAAGCCGACCGTTCGATAAAAACAGACGCGCTCCTTTGAGTCCTCCCCGTGCCTCGCGGGAATAGTATGAGACTCAGATCTATTTTCAAGTTTCCAAAAAAAAACAAACAAAAAAAAACAAAAAACTTACTGGCGGTGCAAGTTACCGAAACAAAAGCTTCTTCTAAGTGACCCTGCTGTGGACAATTCCAACCAATTATGTGGGGATTAGGGCACTATTCCTCCCACTGACACCAATGATGGGGCACTATTCCTCCCACTGACACCAACGATGGGGAACTATTCCTCCCACTGATACCAACGATGGAGCACTATACCTCCCACTGAAACCAACGATGGGGCACTATTCCTCCCACTGACACCAACGATGGGGCATTATTCCTCCCACTGACACCAAAAATAGAGCACTATTCCTCCCAATGATACCAACGATGGGGCACTATTTCTCCTAGTGACGCCAATGATGGGGCACCTTCCACTGACACCAACAATGGGACACTATTTCTCCCACTAACTTCAATGACTGGGAAACTATTTCTCCTATGGATTTCAATAACGGGACAATATTTCTCCTACTGACTCCATTGATGGGGCATTATTCCTCCCATTGACACCAATGATGGGGCAGTATTCCTCCCACTGACACCAATGATGGGGCAGTATTCCTCCCACTGACACCAATGATGGGGCACTATTCCTTCCATGGACATCAACGATGGGACACTATTCCTCTCACTGATACCAATGATGGGGCACTATTCCTCCCACTGACACCAACAATAGTGCACTACTCCTCTCCCTAATACCAAATGTGGTTTTGTTTACTCCAACCAATTATGTGGGGATTTGGGCACTATTCCTCCCACTGACACCAACGATGGGGCACTATTCCTCCTACTGACACCACTATTCCTCCCACCGACACCAACAATAGTGCACTATTCCTCCCACTGATACCAATGATGGGGCACTATTCCTCCCACTGACACCAATGATGCAGCACTATTCCTCCCACTGACACCAATGATGCAGCACTATTCCTCCCACTGACACCAATGATGCAGCACTATTCCTCCCACTGACATCAACGACAGGGCACTATTCCTCTCCCCAATACCAAATGTGGTTTTGTTTACTCCCACCGATGCCAGGAAAATTTCCACTCCCGCTGGCCACAGCTCGGCCCCCCTAAAATCTGAAAGACAATAAACTGGCCCTTTGTTTAGAAAGCTTGAGGACCCCTGCACCAAGACAGCAAAGCTTCAAGTCACATGTGTTGCAGCACATCACATTAGATGGCTGTGTTGCCAAAATTGTCAATTTTTTTGACTTTTATTGACCTGGCACCTTATTTGAATGCGCACAAAAGCACCCGTGGTAATGCAATGCGCCAGAGTCTAAATAGGCCTTTTGCCTTAAAGCCAAAACTTTTGGATAAGGTGAGGAAGGGTGAGAACCTAGGTCAGGTTTAAATACTCTTTCCGTAGCTTTGGGTTTTTTTTTTTTTTATTCTTATATGGTCACTAGGGATGAGCTTCGTGTTCGACTCGAACATCGGCTGTTCGACCGTCCGTCGAATTGCGAACGTTATGGGCCGTTCGCGCCAAATTCGTGTGGCGCGTCACGGCCCATAATTCACTGCGGCATCGCAGTGCATTGCTGGCTGATGATTGGCCAAGCATGCACTATGACCCGCATGCTTGGCCAATCACAGCGCCGTCAGTAGAGAGAGCTGTAATTGGCCAAAGCCAGGGTGGCTTTGGCCAATTATGGCTCAGGGGATTTAGTACACGCCCCACACTATATAAGGCCGCCTGCACGGCGGCCCTGTGTAGTGTGTGTTCCGGTGTGCTGATAGAGAGAGAGACAGACAGTGTCATTTGATTTGAGTTAGCTAGATTAGGTTAGATCTGTTCCTGCTATTTACATTTAGTGCAGTGCGTCCTGCTCACAGTGTTCAGCTAGATCCGTTCCTGCTATTTACATTTAGTGCAGTCAGTGCGTCCTGCTCACAGTGTTCAGCTAGATCCGTTCCTGCTATTTACATTTAGTGCAGTGCGTCCTGCTCACAGTGTTCAGCTAGATCCGTTCCTGCTATTTACATTTAGTGCAGTGCGTCCTGCTCACAGTGTTCAGCTAGATCTGTTCCTGCTATTTACATTTAATGCAGTGCGTCCTGCTCACAGTGTTCAGCTAGATCCGTTCCTGCTATTTACATTTAGTGCAGTCAGTGCGTCCTGCTCACAGTGTTCAGCTAGATCCGTTCCTGCTATTTACATTTAGTGCAGTGCGTCCTGCTCACAGTGTTCAGCTAGATCCGTTCCTGCTATTTACATTTAGTGCAGTCAGTGCGTCCTGCTCACAGTGTTCAGCTAGATCCGTTCCTGCTATTTACATTTAGTGCAGTGCGTCCTGCTCACAGTGTTCAGCTAGATCTGTTCCTGCTATTTACATTTAGTGCAGTGCGTCCTGCTCACAGTGTTCAGCTAGATCTGTTCCTGCTATTTACATTTAGTGCAGTGCGTCCTGCTCACAGTGTTCAGCTAGATCTGTTCCTGCTACTTACATTTAGTGCAGTGCGTCCTGCTCACAGTGTTCAGCTAGATCCGTTCCTGCTATTTACATTTAGTGCAGTCAGTGCGTCCTGCTCACAGTGTTCAGCTAGATCCGTTCCTGCTATTTACATTTAGTGCAGTCAGTGCGTCCTGCTCACAGTGTTCAGCTAGATCCGTTCCTGCTATTTACATTTAGTGCAGTCAGTGCGTCCTGCTCACAGTGTTCAGCTAGATCTGTTCCTGCTATTTACATTTAGTGCAGTGCGTCCTGCTCACAGTGTTCAGCTAGATCTGTTCCTGCTATTTACATTTAGTGCAGTGCGTCCTGCTCACAGTGTTCAGCTAGATCCGTTCCTGCTATTTACATTTAGTGCAGTCAGTGCGTCCTGCTCACAGTGTTCAGCTAGATCCGTTCCTGCTATTTACATTTAGTGCAGTCAGTGCGTCCTGCTCACAGTGTTCAGCTAGATCCGTTCCTGCTATTTACATTTAGTGCAGTCAGTGCGTCCTGCTCACAGTGTTCAGCTAGATCCGTTCCTGCTATTTACATTTAGTGCAGTCAGTGCGTCCTGCTCACAGTGTTCAGCTAGATCCGTTCCTGCTATTTACATTTAGTGCAGTCAGTGCGTCCTGCTCACAGTGTTCAGCTAGATCTGTTCCTGCTATTTACATTTAGTGCAGTGCGTCCTGCTCACAGTGTTCAGCTAGATCTGTTCCTGCTATTTACATTTAGTGCAGTGCGTCCTGCTCACAGTGTTCAGCTAGATCCGTTCCTGCTATTTACATTTAGTGCAGTGCGTCCTGCTCACAGTGTTCAGCTAGATCTGTTCCTGCTATTTACATTTAGTGCAGTTCGTCCTGCTCACAGTGTTCAGCTAGATCTGTTCCTGCTATTTACATTTAGTGCAGTGCGTCCTGCTCACAGTGTTCAGCTAGATCTGTTCCTGCTATTTACATTTAGTGCAGTGCGTCCTGCTCACAGTGTTCAGCTAGATCTGTTCCTGCTATTTACATTTAGTGCAGTGCGTCCTGCTCACAGTGTTCAGCTAGATCTGTTCCT
Organism: Lithobates clamitans; assembly: GCA_037952925.1. Taxonomy (NCBI): domain Eukaryota; kingdom Metazoa; phylum Chordata; class Amphibia; order Anura; family Ranidae; genus Lithobates; species Lithobates clamitans. Next base: position 447,830 of record JBBGZY010001878.1, read on the forward strand.
GCTACTTACATTTAGTGCAGTGCGTCCTGCTCACAGTGTTCAGCTAGATCCGTTCCTGCTATTTACATTTAGTGCAGTCAGTGCGTCCTGCTCACAGTGTTCAGCTAGATCCGTTCCTGCTATTTACATTTAGTGCAGTCAGTGCGTCCTGCTCACAGTGTTCAGCTAGATCCGTTCCTGCTATTTACATTTAGTACAGTCAGTGCGTCCTGCTCACAGTGTTCAGCTAGATCTGTTCCTGCTATTTACATTTAGTGCAGTGCGTCCTGCTCACAGTGTTCAGCTAGATCCGTTCCTGCTATTTACATTTAGTGCAGTGCGTCCTGCTCACAGTGTTCAGCTAGATCTGTTCCTGCTATTTACATTTAGTGCAGTGCGTCCTGCTCACAGTGTTCAGCTAGATCTGTTCCTGCTACTTACATTTAGTGCAGTGCGTCCTGCTCACAGTGTTCAGCTAGATCCGTTCCTGCTATTTACATTTAGTGCAGTCAGTGCGTCCTGAACACGTAAATAGCAGTTCAGCTAGATCCGTTCCTGCTATTTACATTTAGTGCAGTCAGTGCGTCCTGCTCACAGTGTTCAGCTAGATCCGTTCCTGTTATCTTCCTACTGACAGGCAGGCTTGTCTGGTTACAGTATATAAAGCTACCTGAAGAAAATTACAGGTGTTCTATCCCAGCTTAGTGTAGCTACAGGCCATTAGTATGTCTGGAAGGCCAAGAAGGAGAGGCAGACAGTCACAAGCCAATAAGAGAGGGCAAGCAGGCTCTGTGTCTAGTGCTGGTCGTGGAGACGGTGCATCCTCATCAGCCCGTGGCCATGGGACACGCTTGGCCTTTTTTTCGGCAGCTGGCCGTGTTGAGCCGCAACATGCAGAAAACTTGGTCGAGTGGATGACCAAGCCGTCCTCATCCTCCTCATCCTCTCTCACCCATGCCCAGGGTGCTTTGTCTGGCAAAGCAGCGGCCTCTTCCCTCAGCTCAATGTCATCAGTGACTCCTTCCCTAGCTCCACCATGTCCTCCTGAGGATTCCCTCGAACTGTTTGACCACAGTGTTGGGTACATGCTCCAGGAGGATGCCCAGCGTTTGGAAGGCTCTGATGATGATACTGAGCTCGATGAAGGCAGTAACATGAGCACGGACAGAGGGGGTGCCCAAGAAGGACAGCAATCTGGCAGTCATGCTCCCCCTGCTGCAGCATACTGCCAGGTTTCCTCCAGTGATGAGGAGGGAGGGGATGATGAGGTCACTGACTCAACGTGGGTGCCTGATAGGAGAGAGGAGGAGGAGGAGGAGGCGGCACATCACCAACGAGGCAGGATGCCCTCCAGGGGCCAGCCTAAGGGCAGCACATTGACTGCATCACACCCCAAAGCTCCACATGTGCAGGGCGCTGCAGTCTCTGCGCGTTATTCAAAAAGTTCTTTGGTGTGGGCCTTTTTTGAGACGAGTGCATCAGATCGCACCGCTGCTATTTGCAACATATGTCTCAAGCGTATCTCGCGTGGCCAAAACATCTCCCGCTTGGGTACCACATGCTTGACCAGACATATGTTGACCTGCCATGCAGTTCGTTGGCAAGCATATCTAAAAGACCCACACCAAAGAACAAAGAGGATCTCTCCTTGCTCCTCATCAGCTGAGATTTCCAACCCCACTAGACCTTCAGTCCTCTCTGAGACCTGCAGTGAGAGGAATGAAGGTGTAGAATTAGGTGTGTCACAGCCAAGTACTTGTGGGCAATCTGCTTTTGGTACACCGACGTCAGATTGTACCAGGCAAATTTCCCTGCCCCAGCTGCTGCACCGCCGAAAGAAGTTTGCTCCTAGCCATCCACATGCCCAGCGGTTGAATGCTAGCTTGGCAAAATTGCTAGCACTTCAACTGCTGCCTTTTCAGTTGGTAGACTCTGCCCCCTTCCGTGAGTTTGTGGAATGTGCGGTTCCTCAGTGGCAGGTACCCAAACGCCACTTTTTCTCACGGAAGGCGATTCCGGCTCTCTACCGGCATGTGGAAGGCAATGTCCATGCCTCGCTGGACAGGGCGGTCAGCGGTAAGGTGCATATTACCGCTGACTCATGGTCCAGCAGGCATGGACAGGGACGTTACTTAAGTTTCACGGCGCATTGGGTGACTCTGCTGGCAGCTGGGAAGGATGCAGGACAAGGTGCAGTAGTGTTGGAGGTTGTTCCGCCACCACGCCTCCAAAATGCTGATTGTGACACACCTCTCTCCTCCACCCCCTCCTCTTCTTCTTCCTCCATGGCCTCTTCCTCGGAACCAGCGGTGCTCCGTAGGCGTTCAAGGGGCTACGCAAGTACGCAGGCCAAAAGATGCCATGCGGTGCTTGAGCTGGTGTGCTTGGGGGACAGGAGCCACACTGGGGCAGAGGTTCTGTCAGCTCTGCAGGGGCAGGTTCAGAGGTGGTTGACGCCACGCCAACTTAAGGCAGGAATGGTGGTTTGCGACAATGGCACCAACCTCCTCTCTGCCCTCCGACAGGGACAACTGACCCATGTGCCCTGTTTGGCTCACGTCCTTAACTTGGTGGTGCAGCGGTTCTTGGGCAGGTACCCGGGCTTACAGGATGTCCTGAGGCAGGCCAGGAAAGTCTGTGTGCATTTCCGCCGGTCATATAATGCCAGTGCTCGGCTGACGGACCTCCAAAAGGAGTTTAACCTGACCAAGAACCGCCTAATCTGTGACATGCCCACCAGGTGGAACTCGACATTGGCCATGCTGCAGCGGCTGCACACGCAGCAGAGGGCCATCAATGAGTACCTGTGCGACTATGGCACCAGGACAGGGTCAGGGGACCTTGGTTTTTTTTCCCCACGCCAGTGGGCCATGATCAGGGATGCATGCACTGTCCTGTCACCATTCGAGGAGGCCACGAGGATGGTGAGCACTGACAGTGCATGCATCAGTGACACTGTCCCCCTTGTCCACCTGTTGGAGCACACGCTGCGTGGAATAATGGACAGGGCACTTGAGGCAGAACAGAGGCAGGAAGAGGAGGACTTCCTTAGCTCTCAAGGCCCCCTTTATCCAGACAGTGTTCCTGCGTGCCCGCCGATCACACAGGAAGAGGACGAGGAGGAGGAGGAGGAGGAGGAGGAAGATTGTGTCAGTATGGAGGTGGAGCCTGGCACTCAGCATCAGCAGTCTTTAAGGGATCAGTCCCAAGGAACACATGGACTTGTACGTGGCTGGGAGGAGGTGGCTGCGGACGTTGTTGTCCTTAGTGACCCAGAGGACTCCGGACCGAATGCCTCAGCAAACCTACGCTGCATGGCCTCCCTGATCCTGCAAAGCCTGCGTAAGGATCCTCGTATTCGTGGTATCAAGGAGAAGGACCAATACTGGCTGGCAACCCTCCTTGATCCATGTTACAAGGGTAAGGTTGCGGACCTTATCTTGCCATCGCAGAGGGAGCAGAGGATGAAACATCTTCGGGAGGCCTTGCAGAAAGGTCTGTGCAACGCGTTCCCAGAGACTGGGAGGTTACAAACTCCTGTTTCTGGACAACGTGTTGCTGAGGCTTCGGTCAGTCAAAAAAGGAGCGGTGGAGAAGGTGGCCGTCTGACCGATGCGTTCAGACAATTTTTTGGTCCGCAGCCCCAAGGTATGATCGGTTCCAGCAACCATCGCCAGCGTCTGTTTTACATGGTGCAGGAATACCTAGGGGCAAGATCAGACTTGGACACCTTTCCCACCGAAAATCCTCTGGGTTACTGGGTCTTGAGGATGGATCACTGGCCAGAGCTTGCACAGTATGCAATTGAGCTACTGGCCTGTCCTGCATCCAGCGTTCTTTCGGAACGCACATTCAGTGCTGCTGGAGGCGTGGTAACCGATCACAGGGTGCGTCTGTCCACTGACTCGGTCGATCGGCTGACCTTCATAAAAATGAATCAGTCTTGGATCACCACCAGCTACCAAGCACCTGATGCTGATGTAACTGAATAATTTTTTTCAGATCCCTTAAAAGACTGCCTATGCTGATGCTGAGTGACTATCCCTGAGTAATTATCCTCTTCCTCCTCAATCATCACGCTGATAGCTTGTAAGAACATTTTTGGTTCTGGGCGCCACCACCAGTGCCTAAGGCACAATTTTTCAGCCCCTGTTTAACAGGGGCGTGTAATTACAATTTTTGATGTAATACTTTGCAGCAGGGCTCGTTCCTGCATTCCAACTAGAGTGTCTGTGAGGGGTTGCAGTGTTGTGGCACCAGCACCAGTGCCTAAGGCCCAATTTTTCTGCCCCTGTCTAACAGGGGCGTGTAATTACAATTTTTGATGCAATACTTTGCAGCAGGGCTCGTTCCTGCGTTCCAACTAGAGTGTCTGTGAGGGGTTGCAGTGTTGTGGCACCAGCACCAGTGCCTAAGGCCTAATTTTTCAGCTCCTGTTCAACAGGGGCATGTAATTACAATTCTTGATCTAATATTTCACAGCAGGGCCCTGTGAGGGCTTACAGTGTTTTGGCCACAGCAACACCTAAGGCCCAAATTTCTGCTGAGTATATAGGGCAGGACCCTACTTTCAAACATCTAACTTACAAACGACTCCTACTTGCAAACGGAAGGAGACAACAGGAAGTGAGATGAAATCTACCCCTAGGAAGGGAAATTCTCTCATGTAAGAGTTAATATGGGAAAACAATTTCTCCTTTCCACTGATGCTTTCCAATCCTTGTTCCACAAAAAAACCCAAATTTTCAAAAAACATTTTTCATTGGGACAAAAAAGTGAGGTGAAATCTTCTGAAGAGGAGGAAAGACGCAAAACAAATGTCACAGGGGTGATAACCCTTCCCTATGTTTTCCAAAAAGCTTAGAAAAGATTTTTTGGCTGGAGCTAAACACATTAAAAATGTTCAAAATTACAAACAGATTCTACTTAACAACAAACCTACAGTCCCTGTCTTGTTTGCACCGCCTGTATACTGCTGTTCAGAGTATATAGGGACCTTTCCTTATTTTAATTTGGGTGCGGGGTTCCCCTTAATATCCATACAAGACCCAAAGGGCCTGGTAATGGACTGGGGGGTACCCATGCCGTTTGTCTCACTGATTTTCATCCATATTGCCATGACCCGACATGACATTAAATCCGCAAGCAGTTTTAAATGAGATTTTTTCCTTTAAAAATGACATTTGGTGCAGGGACTGTTCTAAACATGGGAAACACGCGTCACTTTACAGGCATACTATAGACACCCCCCAGGTACGATATTTAAAGGAATATTTCACTTTTTTTTTTTTACTTTAAGCATCATTAAAATCACTGCTCCCGAAAAAACGGCCGTTTTTAAAAGTTTTTTTTGCATTGATACATGTCCCCTGGGGTAGGACCCGGGTCCCCACACCCTTTTTAGGACAATACCATGCAAATTAGCCTTTAAAATGAGCACTTTTGATTTCGAACGTTCGAGTCCCATAGACGTCAATGGGGTTCTAACGTTCGTGCGAACTTGCGGTCCGTTCGCGGGTTCTGGTGCGAACCGAACCGGGGGGTGTTCGGCTCATCCCTAATGGTCACCGAGAAAGTACATGAGCAAAATATTTCCAACGGTGAACAAAGACAACAATACAGGTGGCCTTGTATCAAGCTTTTATTACCATGGATCCACCACTTGGGGAGATCTCTCCTCACTTTGTGTGTGGTCAAAAGGACAGGAAGATAAAATCTACCCAGAATCATGGATGGCTATAATAACTTATCGCCCCTCCCAAAAATGAAAATAAATAAATAAATAAAATCGCTAGGGTTGGACTTTAAAACTGAAAAGCTAAAAAAACAGACAAATGGGAATTCACCAATCAAGTAGGGACTCGTGATATCGTCCAAAAAAAAAATAAAAATGGAAAGTTGTAAAAGGATAAGTTCATGTAACTATAGGTGAACTTATCCTTTCCATTTTCAAAACATACTTTTTTTTTTTTTTTTTAGGCTGGGCCATGATGCCGTCACATTATCATGGCACAGAGGGGGTGCCATAAATATAGACTGAGGTCCACATTCCTGACTCAGTGTAGACCAATGTTTCTCAACTCCAGTCCTCAAGGCGCCCCAACAGGTCATGTTTTCAGGCTCTCCATTATTTTGCACAGGTGATTTGATCAGTTTCCTTAGTAATTACCACAGCTGTTTCATCTAAAGGGAAATCCTGAAAACATGACCTGTTGGGGCGCCTTGAGGACGGGAGTTGACGGGAGACTACCGCCAACAGTCTGGGAGTAGAGTTTATGTAAGAAGAGACCAATTAGGGTAACTTCTGTCTGAAAATCCCTGGCTGTTTGTTTTTTTCAGTTTATTTCCACTTTCCACTAGGTTGTTAGGTCTGGGTGTGAAAATCACAACTTTCAAAAGTATGGCCCTCATATTGAGAGTATGGAGGTTCCTGAGCACACGGAGGATGGAGATAGAATGAGGATTTATACTGGTACCTTATATTGCATTTCTACGGTGATTTATTAATTTTTTAGATACACTTTTGTTATAATTAGTTTACAATGATATATTATTGCATATTGTATACTATATGGCCCAAAGTTCTGACCATCACACCAATATGACCTCGCAAGACATCCCATTCCAAAACCATGGCCACCTTCCCCAGACACCGTGCAGATCTCTACTCTTCTGACATTGCTTCCAGTGAGACTTCGGAGTATTTATGTTGGAAAGTTTGGCAATTCAGCAAAAAAGCATTTTTAGGTCAGATTAGGGTTGCCACCACATCCCTTTAAACCCAAACACATATCAATTACACGGGTTCTGTGGCCGATTAAGGTGGTAATTAAACTCACTTGGTGCCTTATCTGCAATTAATTAGCCTCAGAACCTGTGTAATTCATATGTGTTCGGGTTTAAAAGGGATGAGGTGACAACCCTAGGTCAGGTACGGATGTTGATGAGAAGATCTGGCTCACCATTGGCACACAAATTTATGCCAAAGGGTGTTCAGTAGGGTTGAGGTCAGGACACCTGCGTTTCTCCACACCAAACTGGTCAAAGCATGTCTTTATGGATCTGGCTTTGTACACAGGCACATTCATGCTGGAACAGAAAAGGGTCTTCACCAAAAACTTACCACAAGGTTGGAAGGGAACCATCATCTACAATGTCTTTGTAGGATGTAGCAATAACTGTACCCATGACTGGAAAAACCTGAGCTCAGTCATTTGGAAGAGAGTCATATAATGTACATTACAGGAATCATATTTGGTCCTCAAATTGGTATCCATACTGAATAAAACCAGTCGGACTCGCTGTCCAGAAAGGGAAGAGTTAATACCTCTAGTGACTTGTTTGTCAGCATGCAAACTATGAGATCAAAGCGGTAAAGGTCTCCGGGAAACACAAATTTACTTTGCCATTTTCATTATGGAAATGTGACCTCGTCACCAGCCTTGGTGGAAGGTTTGTTTGTTTGCGAGGTGTGCAAAGGCATTAAAAATGAATAAGAGTCGTTCTTGAGAAGTTTACGGTGATTGGCTGGTGGGCATGTAGAGGGGGGTTCAGTGCTAGAACTTCAAAATGTCACCTAACATGAGACCACATGAGGATCATCCGACAGAATAATAATTCTCTGTTATGGATTAATTGTGGGAAAACACATCCAGACCCTTGGGTTCCATCAAACGTAAGGTGCTAAAGCATGGAAGCTACTTTTGTGAAGAAAACACACAGCATTGTAGGAAAGACTGAAAAAACAAACACAAACTGGTTTTAAATTTTAACATTAATTATGTTCTTGCCCAACAACCAGCAATCGGAAAAAAGTAGTTGGCTCATGCACACTGCAATTTAAAAAAATAAAAATAAAAATGTGTGCACTTGTGCATGTTTTCTTTTTTCACAAACCCTCCTAGATAGTAGTTGCTTAACCACTGTATAAACAAAACAAAAAGCCGGCACAAATGTTTTTGTGCGTTTTCAAGCTTCTTTGAGCTCTTTTGAGCTCTTTGGGGCACTAGCTCCTCTCAAAAATGCGAGTTTGGTGGGCGGGGTTCCTGCCTGTAGGAGCATATGCCTGAAAATGCTAAAGTGTGCATGGACACATTGGCCAACATGGAGGGGGGTTTCTAGGCAGAAAAAAATTAGAGCTCAAAAGCCTGTAGAAACCGCTTCTTTGAGCTGCGGTGTGCATGAGTCTTTAGGAGTCTTCTTTTGAATGCTTCAACTCTAAAGCAGAACGCTGGACCGCTAAAAAGGACATCACAATGTTTAGCATTACCTCCTCCTCGTAGATCCAATATATCTAACACGAGGTCTGTGGGCCGAATCTAGCCCTTCAGGCCAGGTCATGCATCCCTCACACAGCCAGTTTTGCAGCTGGAACATGGTGGAACTCCATTTCACCACCTTTGCTCTCAACAGCTCCCAGAACTAATAGATCCCTGCACGCACCAACGGTGGGGCACGGTGTGGGCCAGATCTCCAGAATCAGAGAGAGAAGGATCTCTATGGAAGGGGAGGCACAGCCGACTACACAGGGAGGTACTAGAGCCAGGCAAGGTAGGAGAGAGATAGATGGGAGGAAGCTTTGGGTTTGGGTTGCACTCTGTGCGTAGCGCACCCCAGAGCTCTGCACTCTGTGCGTAGCGCCCCCCCCCAGAGCTCTGCACTCTGTGCGTAGCGCTCCCCCCAGAGCTCTGCACTCTGTGCGTAGCGCCCCCCCCCCCAGAGCTCTGCACTCTGTGCGTAGCGCCCCCCCCCAGAGCTCTGCACTCTGTGCGTAGCGCCCCCCCCAGAGCTCTGCACTCTGTGCGTAGCGCCCCCCCCAGAGCTCTGCACTCTGTGCGTAGCGCCCCCCCCAGAGCTCTGCACTCTGTGCGTAGCGCCCCCCCAGAGCTCTGCACTCTGTGCGTAGCGCCCCCCCCCCCAGAGCTCTGCACTCTGTGTGTTGCGCCCCCCCCAGAGCTCTGCACTCTGTGCATTGCGCCCCCCCCAGAGCTCTGCACTCTGTGCGTTGCGCCCCCCCCAGCTCTGCACTCTGTGCGCTGCGCCCCCCGAGCTCTGCACTCTGTGCGCTGCGCCCCCCCGAGCTCTGCACTCTGTGCGTAGCGCAGCCCAGATACAACTGGCCTTTTGAGGGCAACCATACGGGTGATGCGGCCCACAATAAAAACTGAATTTGACAGCCCTGCCATAGATCATCATTTCATTCTTAGTTCTATCCTCGTCAAAACCACCAGCTCAAGACAGCTGTTCTCCTGTTACTTATAAGGTTTAAATATTCAATGCAAGATGGAATCTGATTGTTACTGCACTTTGAGAACAAGGAGATTTCATTAGGTGTTCTTGGGAATCTTTCCCTGACATCAAGAGGAGGGAGCTCCTAGGGCACCAGAACATAGACAGGTGGGCTGTGTTTCCCTCTATACATCTCAGGTTTTCATGCTCGATTTTGACTGCAGTATGTCTTTAATGTACAAATGTCTTTAATGTATAAACAATATATCTTGCAATCATACTCTATATGAATAAAACAATGTGGATTTGGTGTAGGGATACATTGGACCCCTTCAGCTGTGCTCTTGCTGGGCTTTTAATGTGTCCCTACCTAAGCCTTTAAAAATAAAAAAAAATGGGCCAATGCAGGATAATGTCATAATGTGCTAGTATGCATCACATACTAGCACATTATGTCAGACTTACCTTTAAACAAAGCCCTCCAGTGGCCCCTGGTCACCACTGACAGGGCTTACATTTTCTCCCTTCCTCCTTCTGGGTTCTGGCCATTTGAATGGCCGGGCTACTATGACGTCACTCCCGCAACAAAGCACTCTCAATAGACGGCATTCCCTCCAATGAGAGCACATGCACTGGTAACGTCACCGGCTGCTACTAAAGTAAATATCTCCGAACGTTTAGGAGATATTTACTGAACCTACAGGTAAGCCTATAGGCTTACCTGTAGGTGTAAATTAAAAAAAGGGGAGTTTACTATCGCTTTACGGGGGAATGAGCTTCCTCCATGCATAACTGCCCTTAATTTATCCAGCTATATAAGCTTCAACTTAAAGACTCTCAAATTTAAGAGTTCAGACCACATTTTACGGAGGAGCCTTGGAGGGGCAAATGTGGCTTTCCCATATATTTGCAAATGTGTGTAATTAAAACCTCTGTTTTTAAGGTAAATTGTTAGATGGGACAAGTTCTGACCATCATCCCTATATGGGCTTGTTGGATACCCCATTCCAAAACCATGGTCATTTATTATAGAGCTACCCCTTAATTTTACAGCTAAAACAGCCTCCACTCTTCTACTTTGGTATGTGTCTGTGGAATGTTGTGCCCATTCAGCCAAAAGAAAAATTTGGTCAGATGTTGAATGAGAAGACTGGTGTAAAGAAACGTCCCACACTCCGTTTGAGTGCTTTCGTCATATAACGCTTCCTTCCAGTCTGAATATAGATATCAGGATATCTTCCAACTGCTTGCAACCACAAACTAGGCATTACTCGTTTTGGCTGCTGACCATGAACTGTTTATTGAAAACACAGGTACACAGAGGTAACACTCGGGACAATCCCCCCCCCTCCCCTTTGCATTCAGGGAGGGGTAGACTGTCCAATCAGCAGAGAGGAGCTGTTGGAGGAATTCCCCCCTCCCTCCTCACAGCAAATACACATTCCATAATACCCAAGGTAGGCAGACAGACACAATAGAACAATGGAATACAGCTACACCCCAAACAACCCCCAGCAAAGAGTCCCCAAGAGTATGAGTATATGAGTATAATAAAATTATATATATATATATATATATTAGATAGAAAATATATATATATATATATATATATATATATATATATGAATGAGAGAGAGAGAGAGAGAGAGAGAGAGAGAGAGAGAGAGAGAGAGAGAGAGAGAGAGAGAGAGAGAGAGAGAGAGAGAGAGAGAGAGAGAGAGAGAGAGAGAGAGAGAGAGAGAGACAGAGACAGAGACACACACACACTATATATATATATATATATATATATATATATATATATATATATATATATATATATATATATATATATATATATATATATATATATATACATACATACACACACACCATTCCAGTGTGGTTGTACAGCGAGTCAGATTAGTACAATGCAGATCATGCTGGGGTTCTCGGTCCCCCTGTGCCCCTAAAAGGCACAGGGTAACTTACACATAGGAGGGGTTGGGGGAGCTGGACAAGGAGCTTCCAGTGCTCTCCAAGGTAACCTGGGTTCCCCAAGCCCCCTGCCCAAAGACTCTTGTCACAACTAGGTTTGCAACCGCCATTTAAAATCATCCCAAAAGTGTTCAGTAGGGTTGAGGTCAGGACTCTGTGCAGGACACGAGTTCCTCCACACCAAACTGGTCAAACCATGTCTTTATGCAGCCGGCTATGTACGTAGGGACACAGTCATACTTTGTAGGAATTTGTGGCCATTTGTGAGGGCATCTACCGATGTTGGATGAGAAGACCTGGCTCACAATTAGTGTTTCAATTCATCCCAAAGGTGTTCAGTAGGGATGAGGTCAGGGCTCTGGTGAGGATGAGGCAGGACACGAGTTCCTCCACGTCAAACCATGTCTTTATGGAGCTGGCTTTGTACACAGGGCACAGTCATGCTGGAACAGAAAAGGGTCTTCACCAAACTGGTACCACAAGGTTGGAAACCACAATTGTCTAGAAAGTCTTTGTATGATATCGTATTAACAGAACCAGTCACTAGAGACACCTGAACTCCATTATTTTAAAAGGGCAGGTTCACATACCTTTGGCCATACAGTAGGTGTGATGGCCAGGTGTCCTAATCATTTTATCCATATAGCGTAGAAGGCTCACCAAGTATAAAGGTCCACCAATAAATCCCAGCATATCCCACAAAGAAATCCAAGCGACAGCAGTTTTTCCAGCAGTAACCTATTTCTATAAAAAAAAGTATCGGAGACAACAGAAAGAAAGTTCCTCCAAACAGGTGATGAGGCAGAGAAGACTAACCAGGAGCATACTAAACGTCGCTTGAACACCAACAACAGGATCTGTGCCGCGCCAATCTCCCCGAGGGCTCCCCCAGGGATCTTCTGCCTCTCTCTTAAAATGTCACTTTCTCCTCCACAAACAGTAGCAAGTGAACCTTTCTGAGCCGCTGTGACAATGTCACCACATTCCCTTCAATTAATCACAACACACAACTGGAATATTGCGGCGGAAGGCAACAAACAACAATGCAATGTTGCTGAAACATTCATGAGCGGGGTGACAGCCTGGAACACGCGGATACATCTTACAAGACACGACTCTTCGGCTGAAAAGAAAACCAGTCATGGTTGGAGCTTACAGAAGGGTCTTTAGTCAGTCTCAAAGCTCAAGTCAAGACAAAACCAACTCAATAATGAACCCTACGGACTAAGACTGGGATGCCATTAAAGTTCATGTGTGTGTAAAGGCAGGGCGTCACAATACTTTTGGTAATATGGTGTAAATACTTATAAGAATGTGGTCTGACCCCTTATTTTGCAAAATTGAATGTGAACATTCAGTGGCCAAATACAGGAAAAACCTACAAGCAAGCCAACAAAGTCAGCAAGTGCCGAGATTGCAAGAAAAGTGAAAAGAAAAAAAAAAAAAAGTTGGTGGAGTCACGATGGTCATTGTTTGGGTCAAATTGAGACCCTAAAATTCACCTGAATTCAACGAATTCTACAAAAAAAAGGGCAGGGATCCTCAAACTAAGGCCCTCCAGCTGTTGCGGAACTACACGTCCCATGAGGCATTGTAAAACTCTGACATTCACAGACATGGCTAGGCATGATGGGAATTGTAGTTCTTGAACACCTGGAGGACCATAGTTTGAAGACCCTTGCTCTAGGGTGATCACACAGCACAAGTCACAAAGCCTGGGTTGCTGCGGACACAAGGTTATGGAGGTGAAGTGGTTAACTCTGCCCCGCAACAGCCACCCCCCCCCCCCCCAAAACCCTGCACCTGAGGGCTCGAAGAATTCGGTTTTCATTACAGATCGCCCAGCCCGGGTGCCAATATGGCCGCTAATGAGAAGAAAATCTTATTGCTGAGCTGCGATTCTCCCTGCGGGCCTCCTGCTGAAAGTCGGGCTAATTAATGATGAAAACTTGCAGAGCTGCAGAAGAGGCGGTAGGAAAAAAAAAAAAAAGTTTCAAGGTGGACGAGACACTAAATATTTGTCCGATTATCCAGCAGCCATGTTTGGGAAAGGCCATTAATAACGCCGACGCGGCCGGCACACGGCGCCTCACCTGACTCATCAAAATCGGGGGATCGGCTAACGCAGCGGTTTTCGAGGCCGGGAACCGAATCTGTCATTGAGCTGATGCCGAGGGTGGGGGGGAAAACTTAAAAAAAAAAAAAAAAAAAGAAAACTAAATGTCTGCGTCAGCGGATGGCGATTCCACGGGTCCATCTCTCTATATCGCAGAACTGGACCGCTTCCCGACAGCAGAGACGCTCTGATTTATTCCTCCGACTGCCAAGGACATGAATGAAAGGTGGACTTTTTCCCTTTCTGGTGTGACCACCGATGATCAGAGCTGCTGCCGAGGGCAACAGGAGGACAAAACGTCCACACCTACCCATAATGCAATGGAAGCTTTATCCGCTCTGCTCCTGCACAAGCAAAGCTTTCTTTTAAAGATGAATTCCCGCCATGGTATATTTTTACATAGGTCATATTGGTCCAGCTTGGACCAACGTAACTATGCATTTACCATGGTGACATTAAAAATTTTTTTGTGCTACATAGTAGGTGAGGTTGAAAAAAGACACAAGTCCATCAAGTCCAACCTATGTGTGTGATTATATATCAGTATTGCATTGTATATCCCTGTATGTTGTGGTCATTCAGGTGCTTATCTAATAGTTTCTTGAAGCTATCAATGCTCCCCGCTGAGACCACCGCCTGTGGAAGGGAATTCCACCTCCTTGCCGCTCTTACAGTAAAGAACCCTCTACGTAGTTTAAGGTTAAACCTCTTTTCTTCTAATTTTAGTGAATGGCCACAAGTCTTCTTAAATTCCATTTCGCGGAAAAGTTTTATCCCTATTGTGGGGTCACCAGTACGGTATTTGTATATTGAAATCAAATCCCCTCTCAAGCGTCTCTTCTCCAGAGAGAATAAGTTCAGAGCTCGCAACCTTTCCTCATAACTAAGATCCTCCAGACCCTTTATTAGCTTTGTTGCTCTTCTTTGTACTCGCTCCATTTCCAGTACATCCTTCCTGAGGACTGGTGCCCAGAACTGGACAGCATACTCCAGGTGCGGCTGGACCAGAGTCTTGTAGAGTTGGAGAATTATCATTTTATCTCTGGAGTTGATCCTCTTTTTAATGCCAATATTCTGTTTGCTTTGTTAGCAGCAGCTTGGCATTGCATGCCATTGCTGAGCCTATCATCTACTAGGACCCCCAGGTCCTTTTCCATCCTAGATTCCCCCAGAGGTCCTCCCCCAGTCTATAGATTGCATTCAGATTTTTGCCACCCAAATGCATTATTTTACATTTTTCTACATTGAACCTCATTTGCCATGTAGTCCCCCACTCCATTAATGGATTGTTCTACTCTTTCAATTATCTTGGTATCAGTGTCGTTCTAATCTCTGTGTTGTATGTTTGCCTTTCCTTGTAATGATGGGCTCACATGTTGTGGCTGCAGTTTGTAGTGTCACGGCTGATCGATTCAATGTCCACGTACTCATCCACCTACCTTGTCCAAGACGACTTCCTGTTCCGGGTCAGCATTCATTGCATGTGTTGCCATTTGCCCTGTGCTTGCTCACAAATGCAGTGTCATAAAAACCATCTTCCAGCTGCAACAGCGAGTTCTCTCTGTGTCTGTGAATTCTCTGCCTTGTGTGTGTGTCAGATCTAATTACTATGCATCTCCCACCTGCACCGGCTAAAGACTGAGAGACTAAGGGATTGTGGGATATGTAGTTCCTTCACAGGAAGTGTCAGGTCTTACACTAAAGAGGTCATGACTTAACATGTGCAGTGCCATGTCGCATGCCTCGTTTGAACGCAAACAGAAACTTCTGACACCGGAATGGGAAGATTTAGGCAGGGTTCACACTTATGCGAATTGGATGTGGGTTTTCTGCATCCAATTCGCATGACAGGAGACTGACTGGCTCTCAATGATTCACACATCTCCGTGGCGGCCACGGGGCGCACAACAGATGGGTCGTGTGCGTCTTTGACTCCGTTTCGGGTCCGAATTCAGGTACAAATGCGGACCCGATTCGTTCCTGAAATGGAGAACAGGGACGCACCGAACCTCCCCTACTGCGAGCCGCCCTGCAAATAGTGTGAACCAAGCCTTTTTCTACTACAGGCTATGTGTACAGGGCAACCAATGACACCGTGAGACTACGTGATCAATGTACAGCTTATGCAGGTGAAAACCAACAGTTGCAGGTAGGAAGGTTTATAATGCCTATAGGAAACGGCAGGAAATCCACTGCACTGTCACATAGCTGAGAGGCTGCACAGGTCAGTACTATCCTAAAGTGAACTAGGACAGGTCCACTTGGCCCTTCGACTCAGATGAGGGACTCACAGCTCAGAACACAAAACAAGGACTGTCCTAGAGACTGAACTATGGAAAGGTCCGCATCAAACCCGGCACACTGAGAAGACGGCACAGCTCAGCAGGCAGCTGGGCACAGTTCTGGGCATGTACATACGCCACAAGTGCCAAACCAACGGGGAGAGAATCCAAAAGGGCCTTTTTCATCAAAATGATCATATAAAACATCAAACGCGTTTCGTCAAACACATTTCCTCTTCATCGGATTAGTAATTATGAGAGTTTTTAAATGGACTCAGAAAAGCAGATGCAGGTAAATCTGAAGCTTTGTGCTTAAAAAAAAAAAAATTCAATAGGGTAGATTATGAAAGTATTAACATTTGCAGCAACAATGGCATAATCTACCCTATTGAAGTGTACTGAGCCGCGCAGCCCTCATCCAAGGAGAAGTGGACTGGTTATAGTTCACAGTATCCAAGATGAACTGAATTATCTCTAAGTGGAAAGCTACAAAGCTGTACATGTACTTGCATTGCTGCTGTTCCTCTTTTCTTTCTCATTTCTCTCCAGGACAATTATGCACCAATAAAACATCTGATTGTTTTCCACCTAGACCAGGGGTAGGACAACCTCGGCCCTCCAGCTGTGGTGAAACTACAAGCCCCATGAGACATTGCAAGACCCTGACAATCACAGGCATGACTCCGTCTCATGGGACTTGCAATTTCACCACAGCTGGAGGGCCGAGTTTGCCTTCCCCTCACCTAGAGGGTGGCTCCATGTCCATGCAGCGGCTCTCCCCCCTAGAGCCACCCTTAAGTGGCGGTCTCCCAGTCTAGGACACAAGGCAACACCAAAACCAACCATATTTCTGTGTTTCAATCTAGTTAAACTTGCCTGCCTTGTATCTGGACTGTCATTGAACCACTCTGCCTGTCTACCAACTGCAAATACCGGTTTGCTGTGCTCATTTTAAGCCTGCATGGTAGCCAGGTGCTATTATTGTGTATTAGTCCTGGGGCCACCGAGTACTGGTAGGCTTTCTTGCCTGCTTGGGAAAAGGGGGCTGCTATAGGTGAGGAACACAGTTATAGTGCCTGACCACCCGCCCGCGTTAGGGGTAAGTGTGACAGCAAACAGGCGCACATGTATATAGGAGCCACCTGTAAAAAACATAGTACACTATCTGACTAGGAGAAGTGAACGCTCCCCTGACCAGAAGTTCACGGAAGCCGTTAATGAAAAGTTTCAGCTAGAGCAGCAGTCTCCAAACTGTGGCCCAGGGGCCGGATATGGCCCTGTCGGCGCTATTCAATCCACCGACACCAACAATAGGGCACTATTCCCCCCCAGTGACAACATCAAAAGAGCACAATTGCTCCCACTGACACAAACAATGGAGCAAATTTCTTTCCATTGACACCAACGATGGGCCACTATTCCTCCCACTGACACCAACAGCGGGGTACCAGATCTATAAACTCGCTCATCCATCTCTTTATGGACCTTGCTTTGTGCACTGGTCCAAATCATTTGGGGGGAGGGGGAATTATGGCGTGGGGTTGTTTTTCTGAGGTTGGGCTTGGCCCCTTCGTTCCAGTGAAGGGAACGCTTAAGGCGTCAGCATAACAAGACATTTTGGACAAGTTCATGCTCCCAACTTTGTAGGAAGTTTGGGGACGGCCCCTTCCTGTTCCAACATGACTGCTCATCATTGCACAAAGCAAGGTCCATAAAGACATGGACGAGCAAGTATGGGGTGGAGGAGCTTGACTGGCCTGCATAGAGTCCTGACCTCAACACAAAAGAACACCTTTGGGATGAATTAGAGTGGAGACTGTGAGCCAGGCCTACTCGATCTACATCAGTGCCTGACCTCATAAATGCGCTTCTGGAAGAATGATCAAACATTCCCATAGACACACTCCTAACCCTTGTGGACAGTCTTCCCAGAAGAGTTGAAGGTGTTATAGCCGCAAAGGGTGGGTCAACTCAATATTGAACCCTATGAACTAAGACTGAAATGCCATTAAAGTTTATGTGTGTAAAAGGCAGGTGTCCCAATACTTTTGGTAATATAGTGTATTTTCGTTAACGAAATTAACACTGGCTCAGTTCCAGATTCCTTGCACCTGCACCCTTCTACCGCCCTAGGAGTCCCTTTCTCAACCTTCAGGGGTGCTCAAACGAAATTGTGCAAGGAGGCCACCCTTATCATCTCAAGCTCCTCAAACAAATAAGTGACAATCCTCGTCATTTCTGCCTCTCTCCAGAAAAACAATTAAATCTTCTCTCTCAGCCTATCGTTAATTGGGAAAGTTCACATTTTCTCATCACATGCAGTTGTGGAAAAAAAATAAAAGGAAACAACCAAGAAAAAAAATTAAAAAATAAGATGAACTAATTAAGCCTCGATAAAAGTTCAAAGTTTACCCCGCAGCAGTAACAATTCTTTTTGGATCTGATTAAACATTTAAGAGTCGGGAAAGTAAGAAAATCGGCATTGTTTGTTGTTGGGATGAAACTTTCCAATAACAAGAAACAGTCTCTGCCGGCGGGGGATGGGATTGGGGCAGTTGCCGCCACACACGATGGAATGAAGAGACCTGATTAATAAATGATGAGGCAAGGACGACGGTGGAGAGCTCAAAAGAATAACCTCTTTACAATAATAAACAGATTTACAATTTCAAAAACGACCAGTTTTGATAACTAATAATTCCATATTGTCCATACCTTTCCCTTACAATTGTCGGAATTAATCGGCAGATATTTGGAATATGAGCCTGAACATTGCACCTGAAAGTCTAGAATCTAATCTTCATGGCCAGAGGTTTGTGGACACCGGTATCTGTGGGAATTTGTGTCCTTTCAGCCGCACTCCCGAAAGTCCAAAAGTATAGTGGAGGTGGAAGATGTCCTCAGCCTTGGCTCCTTCCAAGCCACGTCAGTGATGGGTTTTGCCCCACCCTGGAGCTTAGGACCTCTAAGCCCTGGGGCAGGGGGGAAACACGTCAGGAAGAGGAGAGATGGCACCAGGATGCAGTATGAGAAGGCAAGTTGGCAGAGGCATGGTGCTACTTTAGGCAATGTTCTGCTGGGAAACCTTGGCTCCTGCCCATAATGTGCCCTCTTCATTTGACCTGAAGCAATGGGTACAGGCTTCTACTCACTCTGATGGCAACACCCTTGACCTTGTATTCTCCTACCTATGCACTCCATGCAACTTCTCAAACAATCCTTTTCCTCTCTCCGACCACCACCTTATTAGTTTCTCTCTCCCCCTGTCTTCCACCACCTTTCCCACCAATCGCCTAACCATCACCCGTAGAAACGTTCTCAACTTCAACTCCTCTCTCCTCTATTCTGCTACTGCCCACCTCTATGACAAAATCTCTCCCCTGTCTTGCCCCAACCAAGCCATGTCCATCTACAATAAATCTCTGTCCTCCACCCTGGACAAGCTCGCTCCCCTCACTACACACAGAATCAGGCCTCGACCCCTACAACCCTGGCAAACAGAGGACACTAAAATTCTCAAAAAACGTAGTCGCACTCTTGAGCGTCTGTGGCACAAGACTAAGTCTTTCAAAGACTTCAACCAATAAAAATCTGCCCTCCAAAAATGCTATTCTTTCCTCCACACTGCCAAGCAAACCTATTTTACAACTCTTATTAACACCTTCTCATCCAATCCCCGATAGCCTCTCATGGCTTTCAATATCATTTCTATGCTGATGACACACAATTCTATCTCTCCACCCCTCAACTCACCCCATCAGTCTCCTCACGCATCACTAACTTACTAACCGACGTATCTGTATGGATGTCACACCACTTCCTCAAACTCAACTTGTCCAAAACCGAGCCTATAATATTTCCTCCCCCACGTGCCTCTTCCCCTGACTTCTCTGTGAAGAGCAATGGCACAACCATCCACCCGTCCCCACATGTCAGGGTGCTAGGTGTTATCCTGGATTCTGAACTCTCCTTTCAGCCCCACATCCAATCACTTTCCAAAGCTTGCCGCCTCAACCTCTGCAACATCTCTAAACTACGTCCCTTTCTAACCAATGACACCACAAAGCTCCTGATTCACTCCCTGGTTATCTCTCACCTCGACTACTGCAACTCCCTCCTCCTTGGCTTTCCTTTAAATAGACTATCCCCCCTTCAGTCCATCATGAATGCGGCTGCCAGACTCATCCACCTTACAAACCGCTCAGTGTCTGCTACCCCTCTCTGCCAATCCCTCCATTGGCTACCACTCGCCCAACGAATTAAATTCAAAATACTAACAATAAGTTACAAAGCCATCCACAACTCTGCCCACAGCTACATCACTAGCCTAGTCTCAAAATACCAACCTAATCGCCATCTCCATTCCTCCCAAGATCTCCTGCTCTCTAGCTCCCTCATCACCTCCTCCCATATCCGCCTCCAGGACTTCTCCCGAGCCTCGCCCATCCTCTGGAATTCCCTACCTCAATCTGTCAGACTGTCTCCAAATTTATCCACTTTTAGGCGATCCCTGAAAACTTTCCTCTTCAGAGAAGCCTATCCTGCCTCCATCTAACAACTGCACTATTTTCTCCATTAGCTCATCCCCCACAGCTATTACCCTTTTGTATAACTTGACCCTCCCTCCTAGATTCCTAGATTGTAAGCTCTAACGAGCAGGGCCCTCTGATTCTTCCTGTATTGAATTGTATTGTACTTGTACTGTCTGCCCTAATGTTGTAAAGCGCTGCGTAGACTGTCGGCGCTATATAAATCCTGTATAATAATAATAATGTGAATGTTATCCGACATGTACCTAAACATTGTTGCTGACCAAATCCACCTCCTTCATGGAAACTGTATTCCCCAATGGCAGTGGTGTTTTTCAGCAGGATAACGCGCCCTGCCACACTGCAAAAATATTCAAAGAATGGTTTTGGGCACACAAACGAGTTTGGGGTGTTGACGTGGCATAAAGATCTCAATCCAATCAAGCATGTGTGGGATGTAGTGGAAAAACAAGTTCAATCCATGGGAGGTCCCACCTCCCAAATCACAGGACTTAAAAGGATCTGCTTCTGGCATGGTGCCAGATACAGCGTACCTTCAAAGGTCTAGTGGAGTCCATGGCTGTTAAGGGGGAGCTACTCAATATTAGTGGGTGGTCAGTGTCTAATGGGTACTGATCACAGGGTATAGACGCATGTAGGGAAATTATATATGCTTGGAACAGGAAAAAATGGTTTGGCAAAGGGGGAATAATTTTGCCTTTTTGCCTTGGGTGCCGAAGGACCTTGTCCTGGTACTGACTGCCACTAGCAGTAAGAAACGGAGTTCTTTTTGGAAAGCCTTTATTCGGATGGCCTGTCATGTTGCGTGATCTATAGTGGCGATAATTCATTGGTCTACGTGAATGCATTCCATTGACATCAGACTAGTATTCATGTACGGAATAGATTGCCGGAATGGTAGAGAACTTGACGCTCCAGCATGTATTGCTTACGGCTTTTTATTACAGTTGGGATTTTCCCACGTCAGACCCACAAAGCATCTGATGTTTCCTAAAAAGACTCATTCTGTAGAGTAATTGGTATAATAAAAAAAATGGTTGGCATTATTCGTCCCGGAGATCCCGCCATCCATATTTCCTTCCCCCTTCCGCAGCGCCCATCCGCTGCCCCACCGCACAATATTACCTCTGTGTCTGCAAAAAGAGAAATTTCCCATCATTTCCACACAATTGAAAAGTCAGGCCGGCTTCTCATCGCGGTGTAATAGCGGATCGGCTTTTTTTCCAGCGGCTGAAAATATACATTTCACGAATGGTATTTGCGATAATGCTGAACCCGTTATTCTTGCTGTCAAGTAGTGTTTTGTTACTGTAGTGTACAATAATACATCACTTACTTCTGCTACGCCAGCCGCAGCTCCGCTGATCCGTAAAAAAAAAAATAAAAATAAAAAAAAGACAGAGCTTTCGCCTGACTTAAAAAAAAAAAAAAAAAAAAAAAAAAAAAAAAAATCACAGGAGGAAAACTCCCAGGTAATTCGACGGTCAAGTAAACACAGGAAAGAGGAGGGCGCTATGAACCGCGGCATGGGGTAATGGCGGGCATATCAGACTACTACCTGTTCCTTTATGGCAGGGGTCTTGAATTAAAATTTACGGGAGGTCCAGTGATTTAAAAATGTTCTTCCTGCGGAGGTCCGAATCTTAATTTTTGCAATAGAACTCATCACTGCCCCCCCTTTATATCACAGTTTCCCCTGTACGTCAGTGTCTTCAGCCTACCCTTCACATCATAGCCCCCTTTACATCTCAGTCCCCTCAGAGCCTCCTTCACATCACAACCCCCTTAATATCAGTGTCCACAGTCCGCCCCTTTACATTAGTGTCCACAGTGCCCCCCCTTTACATCAGTGTCCACAGTCCCCCCCTTTACATCAGTGTCCACAGTCCCCCCCTTTACATCTCAGTCCCCTTTCTCCCTTTACAGTATCTTATGCCTACACTTCACACCATAGCCCCCTTTACATCTCAGTCCGCTCAGAGCCTCCTTAACATCACAACCCCCTTAATATCAGTGCCCACAGTCCCCCCCTTTACATTACAGTCCCCCCCTTTACATTACAGTCCCCTTTCTCCCTTTACATCAGTGTCTTATGCCTACACTTCACATCTCAGTCCGCTCAGAGCCTCCTACTGATCACAACCCCCTTAACATCAGTGTCCACAGTGCCCCCCCCCTTTACACAACAGTCCCCCCCCCTCTTTACATCAGTGTCTTCAGTCTACGCTTCACATTAAACCCCCCTTTACATCTCAGTCTCCTCAGAGTCTTCTTTACATCACAACCCTCTTAACATCAGTGTCCACAGTCCTCCCTTTACATCAGTGTCTTCAGCCTGCACTTCACATCATAGCCCTGTTTACATCAGCTTCCTCAGCACCTCATTCACATCACAACCCCCCCTTTACATCAGTGTCCAGTCCCCCTTTACATCACAGCCCCCTCCCTTTACATCAGTGTCCACAGTCCCCCTTTACACCACAGCCTCCCCTTTAAAGAAGTCCCAATGTCCTCAGTTCCCTTTTACATCACAGTGCCTGCTTTAAAGCAGTCACAATGTGCTCAGTACCCCTTTACATTGTAGACCCCTTCACATCACAGTGCCCCTCTAAGCTGCAGTCCCCTTCACATCAGGGTGCCCCTTTCAATGGAAGCCTCCTATGCACAGTCCGACATTCGGCAGGGCAGAGGCACTCATCAGCCTGGGTGTCCTCTCCCGAGTCTCCCGGCCGGCCACCGCTGTCATCCTCACAACAGGGCAGGGGCGGGAGGTACTACAAACCTATTATGTTACCAAGCAGGTGATTACCACTTGCTCATTTGAAAAAAGACTTCTGATTCCAAACCATATCTGCAGCGCCCACGAGACCCAGGAGAAGACTACCAGCTGCTAAGGGGTGGCCGCGGTCCAGACAGGACTGGCAATCAGTCTGGGTCCGGACCGCGGTCCGCCATTTAGTCATCCCTGCTCCATGAGAAAAAGGTCCCAATCTTAGCTATTCAGAGTTATATACACATTATGGCCAGTTTGAGGGAAAGTGTCAGGAAGATCATGTATGCGGCCATGCCCGAAGTTGTGCACAAAACACACAGTTCATGTGCCCGTACACAGCACTGGGTTGCATGTACATTAACAAAATAACAATGCACATTAGCGTGAGTGAAAACGCGCATTGGGCACTGGTGTTTTGGTGCCCAGTGGCCATTTTAAGGTTTACAGAAGAAGTTAGGAGAATCCCTGAGTGGACATCAGCTTCTATGATCAGTCCTGCTTCGTCATCTGTACCTTGACTCGGTTTACCTTCTAATTTCTCGTTATTGACCCTTGCTTGTGACCTCAGTCTTTTTCCGCCGATTTGGTACCAGTTTTGTCAGTCTGAGACTTCTGCCTGACTATGGTCCAGGATCCTGCACCTGCATATTCCTACAGCAACCCCTTACAGGGGTTCCTACAGCAGACTCCTACATGAGGTCCAGTCCTGCACCCACAGTATCCTATCACCCGCAGCATCTTCTGGCGAGGATCTTCAACATGCACCCATACCACTCCTTGCTCTGCTATACCCAGTGATCAACTCCAGAGGAAACGGAATAGGAGACGTGACATGCATTGCATGTGGTTGTGGCTTGGCCCTCCTGAACTTAATGGGTGAGTTTGATAGATAGTACTGCCTTTCAAGTTCTGAACCCCGTTTTAAAAATGTGACAACCAGAGAATATGTGTAGCCCAGTCCAACTGTATATTGCCAGTTCGGGTGGGCAGCTGGGAGGCAGTAGAACTGTGGCTCAGCTGCCTGTTTTTACTGCCCTTCCCTCCACCAAATCCCCAACCATCCATCTGAAAGAGACCTAAAGCACTGTCAGGAGAGGGTGCAGTTGACATCAATCCAGCTCTACCAATCTGATACCAACCTTGGCCTGGCTTCTGATCTTGCTTCAATTTCTTAAATCTGAGGCCCTGTTCGACTATTCTCCAGGATCCTGCACCTGAAAGTTCCTACAACAGCCTCCTACACAGGCTACAGTGCAGAGGATCCTCACATCACCCAGAGCATCTTCTGGCCACGATATTCCTGAGGCACCCATGCTACTCCTTGCCCTGGTATACTCTGCCATCAACTCCAGGGAAAATGGAACAGGAGGTGTAAGGAAAGCCCTCTCAGCTTAGCCTCTATCAGGTATGTGACAGGAAGCCAAAAAAAAAAAAAATTCTACAGGTAATCTACCCATTTCTGGGCCCAATTACCCATTTATAGGAGCCCTAAAGCACTGTCAGGATAGGGAGCAGTTGACATCAGCCTAGTGTACATGTGGACACCATCGGATATAGAGCCTACAACGGGTTTTTACCCGTCACTTGCGGACAAAGAGAAGCAGGAGCGACGCAAAGGATTCAGATAAGTAAAAACCGGGAGTGGGTCGCTTTGACCATTCAGTCTCATTACTGGTTACCTCCCATGGTGCACCTGTCCTTTAAGTTATAAACGGAATGAGCAAATACGGTTTTCGCGTCAGACTGCAGCAAGCTGTGATATTCCACGTCTACTTCTTCATCAAACCTTTACTTGAACTACATCGGCATTGTAAAACACTGCGAGGAGTCCAGGCTTTAATGAGATTATGGAAGTTTATGAAGGCAACAAGAAAGGGAGAAATGAGTCATGCGGCCTCAGAAATAATTTCCAACGTCAGCTCTGCACCAGATCCATCAGGTGTATTCAGACGTAGACAGCCTGGAGCACCTAAGAGGATGGTGGAACATTGATAACTGATAGCCTGGGGCACCAACGAGGCTGGCAGAACACTGATAACCGAAGGCCAGTATGGTGGACACTAGGGCACAGGAAGGTGTAAGGAAGAAGAAAGAAGGAAGAAGAAAGAAGGAAGATGAAGGAAGAAGAAAGAAGGAAGATGAAGGAAGAAAGAAGGAAGATGAAGGAAGATGAAGGAAGAAAGAAGGAAGAAAGAAGAAGGAAGAAGAAAGAAGGAAGGAAGAAGAAAGAAGGAAGAAGGAAGAAGGAAGAAGGAAGAAGGAAAAAGAAGAAAGAAGGAAAAAGAAGAAAGAAGGAAGAAGGAAAAAGAAAAAAGAAGAAAGAAGGAAGAAGGAAGAAGAAAGAAGGAAGAAGAAAGAAGGAAGAAGGAAGAAGGAAGAAGGAAGAAGGAAGAAGGAAGAAGGAAGAAGGAAGAAGGAAGAAGGAAGAAGGAAGAAGGAAGAAGGAAGAAGAAAGAAGAAAGAAGGAAGAAGGAAGAAGGAAGAAGGAAGAAGAAAGAAGGAAGAAGGAAGAAGGAAGAAGGAAGAAGAAAGAAGGAAGAAGGAAGAAGGAAGAAGGAAGAAGAAAGAAGAAAGAAGGAAGAAGAAAGAAGGAAGAAGGAAAAAGAAGAAAGAAGGAAGAAGGAAGAAGGAAAAAGAATGAAGAAGGAAGAAGAAGGAAGAAGAAGGAAGAAGAAAGAAGAAGAAAGAAGGAAGATGAAGGAAGAAGAAAGAAGGAAAAAGAAGGACAAAGAATGAAGAAGAAGGAAGAAGAAGGAAGAAGAAGAAAGAAGAAGAAAGAAGAAGGGAGAAGAAGAAAGAAGGGAGAAGAAAGAAGAAAGAAGAAAGAAGAAGGGAGAAGAAAGAAGAAAGAAGAAGAAGGAAGCGCAATATGTAGATTCAATCTGAAGATCGCCGATACCATCCAGGAAAGGTCCAATTAGTGAAATTTGAACTAGGACTCTTAGTGCTCAGTCACATGAGGTTGCGCTGTACTTCTACCCCCCCCCCCCCCCCCCGCAAATGCTACCCCTTCAACTGCAAAGGCAGTGGCTGGGGGTGCACACATGTTGCAGCCTTGTTGCTTTGCAGTCATAGCTTTCACCGAATACAACCCATTAGAATGAACGAGGCTGCTCTACAAGCGCCCCACAACCAATTGGAACTCCTTTTAATAACAAAATATGAGAAGTTCCTAAAGGAGAACTTCTAAGCAACTACTAAACCAACCAGTGAATTGCTGAATTCCTTGATACAAAAGCTATTAGAGATCCAAGTTTTCCATTCTCCATTTGCAGATGAATGGTTTGCCCCAACCAAGCCGGACAGCTTGGCCCCCATGCCCATGTGGGGAAAATAGAATTAAATTAGAACTGTATCTATTGCATACGATGGTTACCTATAGAAGAAAAAGAAATGCCTCACTAGACGTTGTCCTAAAATAACTGGAAATGGTGCAATAATAAGATCTCCCCGGAGCCAATAAATGTGAGGCGCACACCAGCAATTACACGCTCATCTGACAATCTCGCAAGACATAACAGGGGACAGATGACACCTCGGAGAGGCGAGGATCCAGGCGCTCGCTGCGTTCCCCGCCTCGTCTGAAGTCTGAATGTGTTCCCGGCTGAAAAGGTCACATTTTAAAGAGGTCGCACTTCATGTTCTGCCATCACTACATTCAGACGAAAGGCGAATCAAATCAAATCTCTTACGGTACTTTTCTTTTGTTCATTATTCTGAACAAACTGCAAAATATTATTATTTTTTCCTTGTATTGAGAAGAACGCTCCACCTTTAAACACTTTTATCACCACAGAGTCATGGACATTGTGATGCCCAGACCAAAATTTAGCAGAATTGGTATGTGCCAGTTCATTTGACATTACCTCTAAATAATTTGCAACATTTTTGGGAAGGTGTGCTTTAAAAAAAAATCCTGATTAAAAAACAAAACACAAAAAAAACACATTTACTTTTATGGATGTAGTTGTATCTGACAATTACATTATTAAAAAGACTGCACTACAGATCCTTTTGCAACCTGAAGGTGGCAGTGTTCATCTGCAGGCTGAAGTCTTATCATTGCCTCCAGCCTCCACGTAATTACTACAAAAGTAAAGGGAATCCCTGGTTGTCACCAGAACAGATTCCCCTCATATTACTGTTCTTTCACTCTCAGTGATAACGGCAAGCAGGACAGAGAGAGGGTGAATCTCCCTAAGGGGGGCACAAACAGCAATAAATATCTGACAGGGGTTCTAATCCATCTCCACTCTATCCAAAAAAAAAAAAAATGATATAGTTTGGCATTTCGCAGGGGATGGAAATTGACTTCTGGGAAAAACAACGAGCCAATGGTATGGGAGGGAAAGAACTCTTCTGGTGGAGATCTATACAGCAAAAAAAAACTCTGAGAACTGAATTTCTGGACAGTTTTAAAAAAACCAGGGCCAGTTCACACCAGGATTGCACTGGAACTCGTGGGTGTTAACACAAAGCTGCACATAATTGTGAAGTGGAAGGAAAATGATAAATGGTTTTCCAATTTTACACAAATAAATATGTGATAAGTGTGGGGGGACATTTGTATGGCGCCCCCCGGAGTCAATACTTTGTAGAATAGCCTTTCGCTGCAATTACAGCTGCAAGTCTTTTTGGGGATGTCTCTACCAGCTTTGTACATCTAGAGAGGGACATTTTTGCCCATTCTTCTTTGCAAAATATCTCAAGCTCTGTCAAAATGGATGGAGAGCGTCTGTGAACAGCAATTTTCAAGTCTTGCCACAGATTCTCAATTGGATTTAGGTCTGGACTGTGACTGGGCCATTCTAACACATGAATATGCTTTGATCTAAACCATTCCATTGTAGCTCTGGCTGTATGTTTCGGGTCGTTGTCCTGCTGGAAGGTGAACCTCCGCCCCAGTCTCAAGTCTTTTCCAGACTCTAATGCCGCGTACACACGGTCGGACTTTTCCTCTACAAAAGTCCAACGGACGCTGACGGACTAAAGCTGGCTGGTAATCCGATCGTGTGTGGGCTTCTCCGGACTTTCAACGTACTTTTTTAGCCTCAAATCCGACGTACTTTAGATTTAAAACATGCTTCAAATCTTTACGTCGTAACTACGACGGACCCCGAAATCCGCTCGTCTGTGTGCTAGTCCGACGGACAAAAACCCACGCTAGGGCAGCTATTGGCTACTGGCTATGAACTTCCTTATTTTAGTCTGGTGTACGTCATCACGTACGAATCCGTCGGACTTTTGTGTGGTCGTGTGTAGGCAAGTCCGTTCGTTAGAAAGTCTGCCACAAGTCCGCCGCAAGTCTGCCGAAAGTCCGCCGGAAGTATGTCGGACAGGCTGTCGGACTTTTGTAGCTGAAAAGTCCGACCGTGTGTACGCGGCATAACAGGTTTTCTTCTAAGATTGCCCTGTATTTGGCTCCATCCATATTCCCATCAGCTCTGACCAGCTTCCCTGTCCCTGCTGAAGAAAAGAAAAAAAAAAAAGAAGAAGAAGAAGAAAAGCATCCCTACTAGAGGTCGACCGATATGGGTTTTTCTCTGGCCGATGCCGATGCCGATGCCGATATTTAGAAATCGCGGTGGCCGATGGCCGATATGTGATGCCGATTTTTTTGGGCCGATATATTTGGCCGATTTTTTTTTTTTCTTTTTTCCCTTCATCTCATAAAATCTAACAGTTAAACCCCTTTCACACTGGGGCGTTTTTCAGGCGCTTTTGGGTTAAAAATAGCGCCTGTAAAGTGCCTGTAAAACGGCTCCCCTGCAGTCTCAGTGTGATATCCCGAGTGCTTTCACACTGAGGCGATGCGCTGGCAGGATGTAAAAAAAAAGTCCTGCAAACGGCATCTTTGGAGCGGTGTATACCACTCCTCCACCACTCCTGCCCATTGAAATGAATGTGCACCGCTGCCGAAGCGCCTGCAAAGCGTTTTGGCAGCGGCGCTTCAGGGGCGCATTAAACCCCTTCCTCGGCTGCTAGCTGGGTTATAAGCACCCCGCTAGCAGCCGAATAGCGCCTCTAAAATGACGGTAAAGCGCCGCTAAAACTAGCAGCGTTTTACCATCAACGCATGCCCGCTCCAGTGTGAAAGCAGCCTTAAGTAATACAGAAATTTTTTTTAATTTAAACATTAAACAAAACAAACCTCCAATCAGTTCACTTGTATGTATAATTTAGAAAACGAAAAAGAAAAAAAAAACCATCTTAAATATTAAATACACAAAAACAGGTAATCAAAACTTTTGGACGAAAAAAAATGGACTAACTTTACTGCTTAGGTTTTTTTTTTTTCAATTCATTACTTTATTTTTTTTTTTTAAACTGCGTTTGAAAGACCGCTGCGCAAATACCGTGTGACATAAAATATTGCAACAATCACCATTTTATTCCCTAGGGTCTCTGCTAAAAAAATATATATAATGTTTGGGGGTTCTAAGTGATTTTCTAGCAGAAAATACAGGATTTTTACTTGTAAGCAACAAGTGTCAGAAAAGATTTAGTCTTTAAATGGTTAAACTGAAAACTTCTCCACGGAGTTCAGTCTATTGATAAAAAGAACCTGAAAGATACAAATGTATCTTCTTATCAGACTTGGCTGCCCAGAGGAGGAGAGAAGAAAACTTCACAGATAACTTAGGGAAACTTGCATTAACTTCTATTACAGAAGTCATTTGCAAGGTACGGCTGAAGTTACAATCGGCCTTTTTTATCAGCACAATCGGCCGATGCCGATTAAGTAAATAACGCCAAATATCGGCCGATATATCGGTCGACCTCTAATCCCTACCACATGATTTTGCCACCACCATGTTTCACGGTAGGGATGGTGTGTTCAGGGTGATGTGCAGTGTTAGTTTTCCACCACACATAGCATTTTGCTGTTAGGCCAAAAAGTTCATTTTTGGTCTCATCTGACCAGATCACCTTCTTTCACATGTTTGCTGTGTCCTCCACATGGCTTCTCACAAACTGCACACAGGACTTCTTATGACTTTCTTTCACCAATGTCTTTCTTCTTGTCACTCTTCATAAAGGGCAGATTTGTGGAGAACACGACTAATAGTTGTCCTGTGGACAGATTCTCCCACCTGAGCTGTGGATCTCTGCAGCTCCTCCAGAGTTACCATGGACCTCTTGGCTCTTCTCTGATGAATGCTCTCCTTGCCCGGCCGGTCAGTTTAGGTGGACGGCCATGTCTTGGTAGGTTTGCAGTTGTGCCATACTCTTTCCATTTTCAGATGATGGATTGAACAGAGCTCTGTGAGATGTTCAAAGCTTGGGATATTCCTTTATAACCTAACCCTGCTTTAAACTTCTCCACAACTTTATCCCTGACCTGTCTGGTGTGTTCCTTGGCCTTCATGATGCTGTTTGTTCACTAAGGTTCCTCTAACAAACCTCTGAGGGCTTCACAGAACAACTATATTTATACTGAGAATAAATGACACACAGGTGAACTCTATTTACTAATTAGGTGACTTCTAAAAGGCAATTGGTTCCACTAGATTTTAGTTAGGGGTATCAGAGTAAAGGGGGCTGAATACAAATGCCTCCGCACACACTTTTTACATTTTTATTTATAAAAAAAATGTTGAAAACCATTTATCATTTTCCTTCCACTTCACAATTATGAGCCACTTTGTGTTGGTCTATCACATAAAATCCCAACAAAATGCATTTACGTTTTTGGTTGCAACATATTAAAATATGGAACATTTCAAGGGGTATGAATACTTTTTCAAGGCACTGTACATACATATATACAGAAACAGGCTGGAGGTATGAATACTGCAGAGAGAGCATTGCTGGAACACAGCAGCCATGACCCAACCAGATTACTTCCACAAAAAAAAAAAAAAGAAGAAGTCCAGGTTACGGACGCTCTTCATTGCTGGGACATATCGTTTCCAAACTGCTGAAGGCACTACATGTCCCAGGGTGCACAGGCTCCATGGTATACTATCTACTCCAGATACGTTACACTATAATGGAAATATGGTACAACAAGCATGTAAAAGATTTTCAAGTCCCATAAATTGCTTTGGGGTAAGTGTTACAACAATAACTGAAATCAGCAGCTCACTTTAATACGCTTCAATGAAGTTTCCATTAAAATTACTCCAAACATCTCAACAATGATCCCACGCTGCCCTCTGCTGGCCACTAACACAAATCACAGATCATACAAAATCTGCTTGGACTATAGGCAGTAAAAAAAAAAAAAAAATTGCGATAAGTCTTGTCTGACTTCAGCAAAGTGAATTCTGACTGGTTGCTATCCGGGGTTTTTTTGTTTTGTTTTTTTTTTTATTGAAGCTCCAGCCACATAAATGTATTTTTCCCCCATATTAGAATATAGCAGATAGTTTCTGATCTATACCGGTTTAATGAAAAAAAAAAAAAAAAAAATTGCCGGGTTGGTGGAGACAGACACACCAGCCATGCATGTACACCAGAGGGAGTCTCAGCATTCCATCATAACACCTACGTCATGAAGCAGTACTTCGGGGTGCTGACAATGCCATGGGGGGGTCCTCCAAATAGCATAGTCAACAAATCCTCCTACAGTTTATCTGCTGTTTTCGCTTATCTACAGCCAAAGTGCAGGATTTATACAGCTTGTCTGAGCTTTCAGAAAGCAGGTGGTTGGGAACTGAAATTACACTCTGCAGATCTCAGTGAGCAGGGCCAACTTTAACACAGGGCAAAGGGGGCAGCTGCCCCTGGCCCAGTCATTGTTGTGGGGCACAAAGCAAGCTGTCACATGGGAGGGCCCGAGAAAATGTTTGCCCAAAGTTCAATCAATATTAAAGACGGCCGACTGAACAGAAGGGAAGGGAAGAGAAGAGAAGGGGAAGAGAAGGAAAGAGAAGGGAAGAGAAGAAAGAGAAGGGAAGAGAAGGGAAGAGGAGGGAAGGGAAGAGAAGGGAAGGGAAGAGAAGGGAAGGGAAGAGAAGAGAAGAGAAGGGAAGGGAAGAGAAGGGAAGGGAAGAGAAGGAGGAAAGAGAAGGGAAGAGAAGGGAAGGGAAGGGAAGAGAAGGGAAGAGAAGGGAAGAGAAGAGAAGGGAAGAGAAGGGAAGAGAAGGGAAGGGAAGGGAAGAGAAGGGAAGAGAAGGAAGAGAAGGGAAGGGAAGAGAAGGGAAGAGAAGGGAAGAGAAGAGAAGAGAAGGGAAGAGAAGGGAAGAGAAGAGAAGGGAAGGGAAGAGAAGGGAAGGGAAGGGAAGAGAAGGGAGGAAAGAGAAGGGAAGAGAAGGGAAGGGAAGGGAAGAGAAGGGAAGAGAAGGGAAGAGAAGAGAAGGGAAGAGAAGGGAAGGGAAGAGAAGGGAAGGAAGGGAAGGGAAGGGAAGGGAAGGGAAGAGGAGGGAAGGGAAGAGAAGGGAAGGGAAGGGAAGGGAAGGGAAGAGAAGGGAAGAGAAGGGAAGGGAAGAGAAGGGAAGGGAAGGGAAGAGAAGGGAAGGGAAGGGAAGGGAAGAGAGGAAGAAGGGAAGGGAAGAGAAGGGAAGAGAAGGAGGAAGGGAAGAGAAGGGAAGGGAAGGGAAGGGAAGAAGGAGGAGGAAGGAAGGAAGGAGGAAGGAAGAGAAGGAAGGGAAGGGAAGGGAAGGGAAGGGAAGGAAGGAAAAGGAAGAGAGAGGGAAGGGACACCCCCCCCTTCACACAGGAACAGAGCTGAGGCTGTCAGAAAAGCCCATGTAACGCCTCTGACACTGACCGCCCATCACATGATCAGGAAGCTAATGTAACGCCTTCAAAACTGACCACCCATCACATGGTCAGAAAAGTCCATTTAACGCCTCCGACACTAAGTGCCATCACATGTTTAGGAAGCCCATGTATTGCCACCAACACCAACCATGATCAAATGATCAGGAAACCCATGTAACACCTCTGGTCACTGAACACCAACACTGACCATGATCAAATGATCAGGACGCCACCGTGATGCCTCCCAAACACTGACCGTCATCACATGATCAGGAAGCCAATGCAATGCCTCTGACCGCCATGACATGATCAGGAAGCCAATGTAACACCACCGACACTGACCGTCATCGCAGGATCAGAAAGCCAATGTAACGCCTTCAAAACTGACCACCCATCACATGATCAGAAAAGACCATGCAACGCCTCCAACACTAAGCGTCATCACATGGTCAGGAAGCCCATGTATTGCCACCAACACCAACCATGATCAAATGATCAGGAAACCCATGTAACGCCTCTGGTCACTGAACACCAACACTGACCACGATCAAATGATCAGGAATGCCCATGTGATGCCTCCAAACACTGACCGTCGTCACATAATCAGGAAGCCCATGTATTACAACTGACACAAGCCATTAGATCAGGCCTCTGAGTCCCAGCTTGTGAAGGTCTTATTCCAGGGGGGCTGCACGAGCAGGGGGTCAGAGAATGGTAGGGTGGGCTTGCCATGTGTCATCTGAGAGAGGAAGAGAGGAAAGGAGAGAGGAAGAGAGGAAAGGAGAGAGGAAAAGAGAGAGGAAAAGAGAGAGGAAAAGAGAGAGGAAAAGAGAGAGGAAAAGAGAGAGGAAAAGAGAGAGGAAAAGAGAGAGGAAAAGAGAGAGGAAAAGAGAGAGGAAAAGAGAGAGGAAAAGAGAGAGGAAAAGAGAGAGGAAAAGAGAGAGGAAAAGAGAGAGGAAAAGAGAGAGGAAAAGAGAGAGGAAAAGAGAGAGGGAAGAGAGGAAAGGAGGGAGGGAAGAGAGGAAAGGAGGGAGGGAAGAGAGGAAAGGAGGGAGGGAGGGAAGAGAGGAAAGGAGGGAGGGAGGAAGGACGGAAAGAAAGGACGGAAAGAAAGGACGGAAAGAAAGAAGGAGGGAAGAAAGGAGTCAAAAAAAAAAAAAAAGGAAAAGAAAAAAAAAAAAAAAAAAAAAAAGGAAAGGACAAGAGAAAAAAAAAGAAAAAGAAAAAAGAAAAAACAAAACAAAAAAAAATACCCCCGCAAAAAACAAAACTCTACGTTGCTGGCTAGTTTTTGTTAGCATGTACGTATGCTACACGTCCTTGATTAAAAAAGCTAGAAGAAGTTTGTGTGCCCTTTACACGCAAATGCACGTGTTCATACAGGAATATCTGCCGTTCATACATCAGTACCATGTGCAATTATGCTAAAAAGAAAAAATACAAGGTCCTTTTCAAGTATTGAAGCAATTTATCATCCGTCCTGTACATACAGGAGGTGCTGGAAAATAACACACAGAGGAATAATGCAAAGTGTTAAAAGGATAATAGAACATCCATAAAAAAGAAAGTAATCACATATTGGATCAGACAAGAGCCGTATGGTGTCACCAGACA
This sequence comes from Lithobates clamitans, assembly GCA_037952925.1. Taxonomy (NCBI): domain Eukaryota; kingdom Metazoa; phylum Chordata; class Amphibia; order Anura; family Ranidae; genus Lithobates; species Lithobates clamitans. The sequence goes on from JBBGZY010001878.1 coordinate 482,057, forward strand.
ACCTTCTAGATAAAATGTCACGGCTGTGTCACCCCGGACAGCTCTCGGGACCTAAAATGCCATTTCTCACATTTAACCAGACAAAACAAACACCGGCAACATGTTTGTGTGACAGCGCTCGTCCGGAAGAAGGTCATTTACTTCCACCGCCATGACAAAGTCTTAGGAAGACGTCTCGTAGAGGGAGCGGAGCTGTCACTGGTTGCAGGTGAAGTCTTGTACAGATCACAGACAAAGTCGCAGAGCTCAAACTCCAAACCAGCGAGCGACTTCACGTGAACTGCTTATGGTGATCACAAACACATTGTACAGCAAAAGAAAAACACGAACTCCACCATTCATACTGAGGTTCTATTCAATGAAAAGAATAAATCACATTTTATTTTATGCTGCTAATATAAAGACTTGAAATCTATCTTTATATTATACCAACTATCCTCCCAAAATATACAGAGAGTAGATGGGACTGAGCCCCCCCTTTATTCATCTCCCAGGGGCTGGGCAATCATGGCCCTCCAGCTACATGTCCCATGAAGCATTGCAAGAGAACAGTTGCAAGCATGACTCCCAGTGGCAGAAGAATGATGGGAGAGACTGGCAGTTTCTCCCAGAGGAATGATGGGAAGACTGGCAGTTTCTCCCAGAGGAATGATGGGAAGACTGGCAGTTTCTCCCAGAGGAATGATGGGAAGACTGGCAGTTTCTCCCAGAGGAATGATGGGAAGACTGGCAGTTTCTCTCAGAAGAATGATGGGAAGACTGGCAGTTTCTCCCAGAGGAATGATGGGAAGACTGGCAGTTTCTCCCAGAGGAATGATGGGAAGACTGGCAGTTTCTCCCAGAGGAATGATGGGAAGACTGGCAGTTTCTCTCAGGGGAATGATGGGAAGACTGGCAGTTTCTCTCAGAGGAATGATGGGAAGACTGGCAGTTTCTCCCAGGGGAATGATGGGAAGACTGGCAGTTTCTCTCAGGGGAATGATGAGACTTGTAGCTCCTCAACAGCTGGAGGGCCGCAGTTTGCCCACCCCCGATACTGCACATTCCAGCAGCAAGATCTCCCTTATGTTGTTTCTGGGTCTGTCCCCATACACCTTAAAGTTTTGGGTGTGGCCGTCCACACTGACTTTTTGGGTGCGTGTCCACCCCTCTTCAAGTTTGCAAGCAATGCAAGTACCTGAGCTTGTATTGTTATCAGTCTGTTGTAGTCCCCACACAATCTGTAAAGCAAAGCTCAGATAGAAGCAGCACAAGAAGCCAGGTGTGCTGCAGTGCAAGGAGCTTGCTGATAAGAGGAGAAAGCAGAGTGACAGATAGATGAGCTCCTCAGCGTTCTTCTCCTTTCACTATCCAGTCACCAGGCGGGGGGGGGGAATCGGGGCGGGTGTGAAGTGAATCTGTGGCAGAGACAAACCCGGTCTACTGTCCTTGTAAATGCTTAGTGAAGCGCCACACACAGACCCAATGATATGGCTCTGGTGGACCACCTTCAACAGGGTGCAGACATGAATGCTAATCCAATGCGGTAGAAACGTACAGGGAAAACGTTGCACACTTCAGAACCACTCCAGGTGCAATAGAGATGAAAGGCGGTCCCAGCCCTGGCTCCTCCTGATAGGCCACGTCCCCTTGACTCTATGACTAAGCCCCGGGGCGTAACGCGTTGGGGGGTGGCCAACTGGGATGAGCCAGGACTGAGGACACCTTTCATCTCTCTTGCACTTTGAGCGGTACTGAGGTCTCCTGCCCTTCCAGATAGGGCTGTGCTGTTTGACAGACCTCTGTAAATCTCAAAACCAGATGGACAGAAATACAAATGAGAGAGAGAGAGAGAGAGAGAGAGAGAGAGAGAGAGAGAGAGAGAGAGAGAGAGAGAGAGAGAGAGAGAGAGAGAGAGAGAGAGAGAGAGAGAGAGAGAAAACGAAAGGGAAAAGAGAGAACGAAAGGGAAAAGAGAGAACGCAAGGGAAAAGAGAGAACGCAAGGGAAAAGAGAGAACGCAAGGGAAAAGAGAGAACGCAAGGGAAAAGAGAGAACGAAAGGGAAAGAGAAAGAGAATAAAAGAGAAAGAGAGAAAAAGAATAAAAGAGAAAGAGAGAAAGAGAATAAAAGAGAAAGAGAGAAAGAGAACAAGAACGAAAGAGAAAGAGAGAAAGAGAACTAGAACAAAAGAGAGAAAGAGAACGAGAACAAAAGAGAGAAAGAGAGAAAGAGAACGAAAGAGAAAGAAAAAGAACGAAAGAGAACGAGAACGAAAAAGAACGAAAGAGAAAGAGAGAAAGAGAAAGAAAGAGAAGAGAAAGAAAGAGAAAGAAAGAGAAAGAGAACGAGAACGAAAAAGAACGAAAGAGAAAGAGAAAGAAAGAGAAAGAAAGAGAAAGAGAATGAAAGAGAATGAAAGAGAAAGAGAATGAAAGAGAATGAAAGAGAAAAAAGAATGAGAACGAAAAAGAACGAAAGAGAAAGAGAGAAAGAGAAAGAGAATGAAAGAGAAAGAAAGAGAAAGGAAGAGAAAGGAAGAGAAAGAGAACACGAGAACGAGAGAGAAAGAGAGAACGAGAACACGAGAACGAAAGAGGAAGAGAACGAAAGAGAAAGAGAACGAAAGAGAGAAAGAGAACGAAAGAGAGAAAGAGAACGAGAACGAAAAAGAACGAAAGAGAAAGAGAGTGAAAGAGAAAGAAAGAGAAAGGAAGAGAAAGGAAGAGAAAGAGAACGAAAGAGAACGAAAGAGAACGAAAGAGAACGAGAACACGAGAACGAAAGAGGAAGAGAGAACGAAAGAGAACGAAAGAGAAAGAGAACGAAAGAGAGAAAGAGAACGAGAACGAAAGAGAACGAGAACGAAAGAGAACGAAAGAGAGAAAGAGAACGAAAGAGAAAGAAAAAGAACGAAAGAGAACAAGAACGAAAAAGAACGAAAGAGAAAGAGAGAAAGAGAAAGA